>CM076583.1:1121605051-1122079016 GCA_034641835.2 Pinus albicaulis | reverse complement strand
TATAGATTAAATACTTAGACTCAAGTTTTTTTTCACCATGGATACAATTTCATGATTTGTTTTTTTTATTATTATTTAAAATACGTTTTTGAATACATAAATGGGTTCAATAACCTAAAAAATCTCTGAGGCACTAGAATTATATAGATTAAACTATCTTTGAGACTCAAATGTTTTTAAAAATCTCGCTCAAGATTTTGATTAAAATTAATAAGAAAGAAAAAGTGGGTTGGAAAAGGTCATTTCATCTATTAGTTAAAATATGCATAGAGATAATATTAAAATTTGTTATAACAATATTTTGCAAAATAATAATTCTTTTTTACCATTTTTTTAGGTTCTCTTTACTGTAATAAGATAGAAACATTTTTGGTTTCCGAGTCATGATTCTAGGATTTTTGATTTGAAAGTCTACATACTATAAGTTATATTTAAACCAAGCTAGAGTATTTTCTAATATTGCCAAATGTGACGAGTTGGTTCATACCTTTCAAATTTCAATAATTAAGCTAAACTACGAGGAACCCTAATTTATGGCGGCCTTGTTTAAACACCTTTGTTTGATTTGTTGAATGTGTTTTCATATTTTAAAACCACATTTTTAATGTGGATGATATAAGTCATGGGCATATATCGTATTCATACTTAATAACTGAATATTAATAAATATTAAAAATAAATATTAATATTATTTGATAAAATAATAATATAAATAAAGTATCAATAATCAATATTAATATTGTAAATTAATATCAACCACATCTATATTTATTAAATTAAATTAATATCACGATGGGGTGAGATCTTGTTTTAAGAAAGACGAGTGGAGCGGGGGTGAGGGAGACGATCATACCGGTCTCTTCACGAAAAGCGTGGGTAACGGGAGAGTCCTTTTCGATGGGCTCGCGACTCGTGTGACTATTTACTTCACGTTGGAGTTCGATGGTGGCAAATTGTGGGTGTGGGGAAGATGAGGGGTCGACATTTGTATACATGCATCTGATACTGAGTGCGCTGAGACCTTTGCGGTGACCTCCGGGGAGAGAAAAAAAAACGTTGTAGGCTATTTGTATTTGCGGGAGTGGTTTGTGATTGCTCGTCGTGGGCATTTGCTGAGTAGAGGGTCAGAGTTGGACCACTATTACACAATCTATTTGTTATTTTACTGCGTGGGTAACGATGGGGAAAGGCACCGGAGGGAAGAGGAGCCCTTCTAGTCACTTCCCCTTGGCCTATGGTAATCACAGTTTACTTGGGATAACGAGGGCTGAATCGACACTCTAGGAAAAATTTGTGCGGTGGTGGCGAAAATCTGCTTCAAATTTTCCAATTTTGTGACCATAAACGTGCGCAGCACGGTGTTTGGCGGATTGGAGGGTGGTATATGAGAGTAAAATTTGGAGGTTGGTTCGTCGCTGCAGAAGCAATGCTCGAGTTGTTGGCTACGTGTCTTTGTTTATCTCTCGAGTGTCTACGCAGTGGGTGTCATAGGCGGTGGTGGTATTTTTTCACAGTGATGTGCACGATGGTATTGTGTTTCTTTAGTGTGTTGAGCGAGTTGCGTTTCGTTCCTATGGTGTTGGTGTTTAGCTTCTATGGTGGGGGGTACGGCTTATGGATTACCGAATGCGATGGTTCTCCAACTCGATAGAGCTATGAAACCCCACACGCAACGCAGAGCGTTCCCCCTCCCTAGCCACCCTTGGCCCACTGTGAGGGTAGGCGAAGTCGACGGTGTCACGCTGTAGCACCCCAGTACGGGGTGGCAAGATCATTCAACACGTGCGGTTGGATAGTGTGGGGTGTGTGGAGGTTGTGAAGGAGGTAATCGAGGTGCCGGTAGTGGTGGTGGTGCGCGAGGTTCGAAGCGGAAATCGTCGGGGGGTGGAGGGAACTTGGGGTGGAAAAAGGAAATCATGGGTCACAGTCGCATCTGAAGTGAATATGAAGGGCGAGTGTCAACTTAATGCTTCTTGGAGAATTGTCGAGCACTTATTAATAGCCTAATGGAAAGAGTGGACACAAGCGCAGAGACGCCGTCGCAAGGGCATGCAAAGCGAGATGGGGAAAAGCTTAACGATTGCCATTATTTCGGTGCCAGTACGGAGAGAGAATCGTGATGGTTTCAGCGAAGGCAAAAATCAACTAACAAGAAAGTAGAAAAGTTGGAGACTTGCCTGAGTGCACTTTGAAGGGCACATTTAGTGTGACTTCGAGTCACTCCACCTCCCTCTGCGAATAGCAAGATAGATGCTCTCTATGACATCGAACGACTAGTATGCTGTCACGGTGTTTTTTATGTTTTATTGATATTTTGGTGCTCTCTTTTCCCTCAAGAGTTATGGACAGATGTTATTAGTTTCCATTTTATATTTTTGTCATGTAGTGCAGAGTTTTGGTCAGTAAACTCTATCGAGTGAGACCACTTATTTTACGAAAGACCAATACTACTTTTTTTCTTATATGAATAGAACTATAGTGACTTACAAAATAATAATAATAATAATAATAATAAGAATAAGAATAAGAATAAGAATAAGAATAAGAATAAGAATAAGAATAATAATAATAATAATAATAATAATAATATGTAATAATAATAATAATAATAATAATAATAATAATAATAATAATAATAATAATAATAATAATAATAATAATAATACATTAATATATAATTTAAATTAATTATAAAAATAATGTTAAATAATAATTAAAAAAAAAAAAATTATTAATAATATTAATAAAATTATTATTTAAATATTATTAAATAGATAATAACAATATTTAAGATAAATATATATATATATATATATAAATAAATAATAGCAACATTTTTTTTATTTTTTTTTCTAAACAAGACTAATTATATTAGAGAAACATATAGTACAATCTTAGCTTGCAATCAAGCGAAGCTGAAAAGCAGGGGAGCTGGAAATGATAAGGCTATCGACCTCGGTCCCAGAAAACTGGTAGCCATGGAAAAACGAGAACATAACAGAAAGGATAACGGGAAATTAGAGGCTAGACGAGGAATCTCTGACGAAATGGGTTGAAGCTTCCAAAATGACATTTTTCCCTTTCTTCTTGCTAACTTTGACCCGGCGATTGTGACTTGGTTGGGCGAGGGGAAACAGTATAGACTATTACGCTTAGCTGAAGGAGGAGTCTCCCCTTTATACGAATCGGAGGAGGGAAGACTCATGAGTGTGTTTTGCGAGATACGAAGGTGCGCTAGGAACCTCGGGGGATGGCTAAGGGCATGTCCTTCGGGTGCTCGCAACATTCTCACCTGCCTTCCAATATCCTCCTCATCGTAGGGCGAAGGGACTCTATGTCATCCATGGGGGGTGGATCACACATGATATCTCAACTCTTGAGATTTCGGATTTTGTGAAGTTGATATTCTTATTTTTTTTAGGGAACATGGCATGTGTTATGGAGATGTCTGCACGTACGAGTGGCATTGACGACATCGAAAAGGTCTGTGTTCTCATATTCCAAGGTTTGTATCCGATGGAAGTCCCCAATTTTGAGGGTTGAGTCTAATCGGACCCTTTTCTAATGTCTATTTACGCATATGTATGCTCGAAGGTGTATATTCACTTTCTCCCCGCCCTGAGGGTGCATCAGTAGCCGAGGAAACGACCATGAGTGTCCCAAATCCCCTTGGAAGACAAGGAAAGTGCCATAAATGCGCAAGGAAGTTTGGAAGCACGACCCAAAGCGGAAGCTTGGTGATGAAGCTTGTTGTAGAGGGGTTGAAGTACGGAAAACCAAGGGGGTGAGGAATAGCCATCGTCGTTCCCTAGAACTCAATGACCTGCTTTTAATGTTTTATGATAGTCTTCATTGAGAATCAAATGCCACAATGAAGAAGCCTTTCCGAGCATAAGAATACCTTGTTGTTTTTGGTCCGGTTGGAATGGATCCACTATATAGATCCCGGCGGGTTCATGGCCATAGTCATTAAATACGCAAATGATGGTTGTTTACTGTAAACATATCTATTGATAATCGAGCGTTGGATGAGTGATTTCAATGGAGGGATTTTCCTACTCTTCTACACGAAAGAGCTTGGGAGCCTCGATTTGGATTGACAAGCAGATTTTCTTGGAGAGGTTGTGCATGGATTGCATCTTTATAAGAAAACGCGAGGGAGAAAGGAGGTCTTCCCGGATGCTCCTCCATCTCGGACGTAAGGGTGGCATTCAGCTGAAGCATCTCTTTTAACCGTAGCCTTAATAAGAAAGAGAGAGACAGACAGAGACGCACGGTCTGAATCGTGTGTATGTGTGTGCGTGTGTGTGGATTTACCTTCATAAAGAAATCGGTATAGAGTGTTGAGGGGATCCCCAACTCTAAGTTCAAGATGCTGCAGGGAGGTCTGCACCCGGATCCCATGGCACGCACCGCGAGCATCATACGTTTTCATGAGAGAAGTGAGAAGCGTTTGGATACGATAAGCGGAGGGTGATTGATTTGAAGCCCTACGTTCTCTGCGCTTCGAATTTTTGTGCGAACTATGCCTAATCCTTGTATTCCCGCTATCAGGTAAGGCCTTTAGACTTGTTTGAGGCGGATGATGAGTGCTAGCCCTCTTTCTGTATGTCCAGGGTAACTTCAACCGGCGGCGACACGCTTTACGGACCTGGCCTGCCCAATCTGTGCGTGGGCAAAGGCATGCGCAGGGAGCCTTGGTTACTGAGATTTCTGTGAGCATGCTTTCTTTGTCTTGCGTGAGGGCGTTTAACGTATGTGGAAGTGACATCTCTTGTCTGCCCTTCTATGACATGATGAAGGAGACATGACGTCTTGTGCGGTCTTTCGTGCGGCTTCTAGAGCTCCATAGAGCACTGATTGGAATATCCACTGAGCCACTTCATTCTTGACGATGTGGGTGGGCTACTTCGAGGAGCTGGGAGCAGGAAATGGAGTGGGTCGAGAATGAAGGAAGCGCGAGGGAGCTATGACTATAGAGACCTCGGGATCTCCTAAAGATGCCGTCTGTGGTGAGCGGTGGTAGAGACGAGCGAGGCTAAAAATTTCATGTACTGAAAATTGGCGTTGGCGGCCGAGCACGCGAGAGAAACCTAGCGAGAGAGTCCATATTTTTCCATCTTAGTGTAATTTTTCGAAAAAATAAATTATATCAATAATAACGACTTATTTAAAGAATAATAATATATAATAATTTATAATAATAACAATCATTAATAATAAAATAAATTAATAATAATAATAATAATATAAATAAAATTATTGAAAATAATAATAAATTAAATTAATCATAATAATGTAAATTAGTGATATAAATAATAATAATATAATGTAATTATTTTAAAATAAAATAAAATATTTTCTTTATTATTATTTATATATAATTTTTAAAAATTAATATAATAAAATATTAATAAATAAATAAAAAATATATAATTTTTTATTATTCATAATATTAATATAATAATTAAATATTTAAAATAAAATAAAATATTATTAAATAACAAATTATTTAAATATTAATAAATTACATAGGGAATATTAATATTATATTTTTTTAAAATTCAATAAATATAATATTATTAATGAAAGGAAACATAAATTAAAAATATAATAATTAAATATTATTAATATTATTAAATAATATTAAAAAAATAATTATTTAAATATTAAAACATTTATTACGATATATATATATATGAAAAATATAGTTAGAAAAAATTGAAAAAATAATAATACTAAAGATAAAAATTCAAATTTTATTATAGTGATAGGATAAATATACTTGGAATAAAGTAAAAGGGAAATAGAAGAAAGCGTATATTTGCAGGCATGATTCGACCACCATTTTAGAAGAAATGTTAAAAATTGTTGATGGTGGTCAACAAGGGCTGTTCACAGCGATCTTGCTTTGTCGTAATGCGACAAAAAAAATGTGTCAATCGATTTTATACATTACAAGACCTTTGAAAACATTGTTGGCAGATTTACACTAACATTGAAAAGAAATAAAAACATTTTTTTTAATGGGATATATTTTAGTTCTAACAAAAACAACAAATTTCACAATGAAACCCAACTTTTAACACTCCACCAAAAGACAACAATTTTTTCCAACCTCTTCCAAAATACACCCAAAGCACTGAAAAAAGCAATGCCAATTCAAATCCACAGTATAATGATCATGATACTTGACACTTTCAAGCTAATCCCTTCTCGTTTTCCTTCTCGATTCTCTTTGGTGAAAATGATATAAATTTTCAACATCTGATTTCATTCCATTCAAAACACGAATATTCTCATCAAAAAAATCTTGATGGAAGCCATGTCTTCTATCAAACCTTGTGCAAATATAACCAACAAAAATAAAGGTTTATGAAATAGATTTAATCACTGAAATGTAATCCACACCATCGTTGTTCTCCATATCTTCAGTTCATTGACATAAAGATATGATTGAAATCAATACAAGAAGACACATATCATCAAATATATTGAAATCATCAACAAGTAGAACATAGAATCTATCAAAGTGCATACGAATAATTGCAAGAAACAACAAAAACTAAAGAGAAATAATCATATTTTTGTGAAAAACATGTGAAAACACTAAGCTCTAATTAAATAATTTCAAAACGACCTCAAAATGAGTATCGACTTCAAATTTTCGTCGTCTTTCTTTCTAAGTGCAACATTTGCATTGTCTCGCATTTTGGCATAACAACGACAAAGAGAAAGGGTGGTGAAATCCACAAACCATTTATCAAAATTCACCCTTGATATAGTTGTAAATGCTCACCCTTTTCTCTCACTACTCTCCGGCTTATACTCATAGTGGCTCGCTACAAAGTCATCCCCATGAAATTTGTGAATAGTAAAGAAACACCCATACTGCATTTTTCAATGTCATCTATCTAAGATTCCCCCTCACAACGGGTGCAATCAACACATCATTAGGGAAGTCATTATCGAAGGGAGCACCACAATACTTTTCAAAAATAATTGTGAAAATTGTGGCAGAGTTGCATGGGCTACGAACCAAGTGCATAGAAAATATCTTCAATATATCCAAGCACACCATTACCAACTCCAACCTCAGGCAAAAATTACACATTAACATCAAATGCTCTCCATGAGATAACAAGCACTTTATGCTCCAAAACATCACATTAGTGTCAACAAACCTTTTTCTTCTAGTGTGTTTTGCAACACATCTTGCAATACGAAAATTTAACGATTTTTGCATCTTCTAGTAGTGAAAATTAACAATATTATTTGTTGAAAGCAAGTGAATATAGGAATAAAATAAAAAAATTTCATGTCTCTCTAAGAAAGTATTAACATATATCATAAGAAGATCCTAGTCAACAAGAAAAGGATCCACATTTCTAATATTCGTTAAAATATTGCGAAAAGATGCCTATCTCAGATCGTCTCCTTGTTGCCTATATATTTTGTCCAAAGTCATAAAAATGTTGAAGCTTCTTCATAAAAATTTCCCAGTTTTTCTACCTACATACACCGATTTATCCTTTACAAGAAGCAAGGTCATCGACAAGAATGAGGGACCTACCACCAAAAGGACAATCTTTTCTTTCAGGAAAGGCTTCTCGCAAACGAGAATCTATATGTAAGAAAAGCCTAAGACCTATAAAGCTCATCTCATCAATCAATATATAGTGAAAATGCCTCATTTATTCTTGAAATACTGTAAGAGCTTGGACGAACAATGGTTTCATATATTTATAGGAATTTTCAAGGTTGAATGTATATTTTTTCCATGAATGTTAAAAGTAGCTATACTGGTTGGAGTGAGAAATAACAATGGAAATATATAAACCGTTGTTGAAGTTGAAAGAGCATGAGAAATATAGTGAATGAGTGAATACTTCCCAATACCAATAGCACCTTGAATAATCCTTTTCAAACCACTATCATTCCCACCATTAATAAAGTGTCGAAAAACAATCTCAAAAGCGGTCAGTTGTTTGTCTGATATAAACGAAGGTGACAAAAAATATCTGTAACCAAGCTCCCATTGATAACACCCGTAGACTGAGCATATTTTACAAAATCAATCCCCTTTTCCAAAAATTCATTTGCAAAAATTGTTTCCTGCTGTTGGCTTGAGGGGTCCTAACCCAGGTTCAGAGGTTAAGGTTTTTAACAAACCCCTATACTACTAGCCCTTTCGGCAGTGACCTACTTGCACAGGCCAAAGTCTCACCCAAAGTAGTATGGGAGGGTGTTAGAACCAGGTTTCTGCACCTTGGGAGAGGGCAGGTAAGTTAGCCAGAGCTGTGTTCGACTTCACAAATATCAGATCGTATATTACAGAACCCAGATCTATTAGTCCCTTCGCATCTACATGTGAAATACCATATATAATCACAATAGATAACAGATACAAGAAAATAAATCAACTATCGCAGCTATTCCTGCATAAATTCTAATAAGGAGACTTAGAAAAATTGTCAACGCAACACAAGTACATAAAAAAGTCACTTGAGGAGCTCAATATAGAATTATGCATAACATAACAGATCTAGATTGCAGTATAAACAAGTAACACAAGTACTTTCGCAGCTTAAATCAATGAAACAGAGAAATAATAATCAGATATCATAGATTCATAAGTCCAATAGATTCATATATTCCAACAACCTTCTGCATTCATTAATCCTTCAGATCCATTTACAATACCCAAAACCCAACCTGCGCACATAGTAATAGGGTCCACACACAGCAGGACTAAGGATTTACGCGCACACATACAACAAAAGTCCTTTCCCCAAAAACCCAAAACAGATCTACTAATTCTCAATTTGCACCAATCTTAGTTTAATATCTGCCTTACAACTCAAAAAGGGTTCAATTACTTATACTACTTTAGCCTACAAATCCAATGGTCCGAAAACCGTGGTTTGTGGACTCTTGGTCTACCCTTGATCCACTTACAATGCATTAGGGGCTTTGACCCACCCCAAAACCCCTGCGTTAGACTAAATATAATAAAAAATATACAAAAATGGACTAGATTTGCAGCTTTTGTAGGAGACCCTATTCCAACAGTCCCCCAACACAATCTTGTGACTCCTCTCGAGTCACTGTGGTGGTAGGGTCTCCACCTGTCCACGCAGTGCATTGACAACTGCGACCAATGGGGGCAACACTTCTTGACTCTAAGCAGCAGCGATATGTGAAATATCTACAAGCTTCTATTATGTCGGCCCCTCTGTTGCAGCTGTGACACTCTCCAGTGTCTGGTTTAGTCGCTTCATAGCACCATCAACATCTTATGAGAGTTGGAGGGCTGCAGCAGCCTAAGGCTTCAAAAATGATTTGATAACATGCTTCTTATGGTAGAGTCCCTCGATCTCATCTTGGAGGGTTTTGTTGGTCCGCAATCGCGCCAAACACTGTGTAAGGACCAAGGTAGGTAATGTAGCCTCGATCTTCTCGAAAGCTTCCTCGTTATGTCGCAAGTCCTGATTGATTTTCTGGAGGACCGGATCACGCTAGACCTTGGTTCAAAGCTGCATGGCGTCCTCAAGTAACTGGGCACCCTGAGCAATATGTCCTGTAATGGTGTTTGTAGCCTCGGTCACTAGCGCAGCGCACTGGGCACGTACCTCCGGGGGTGTTTCAGGCTGCAGTTTGGCCTGTAAGTCAGAGATTTGCTGCTCCAACTGTGTCTTAATGACCTACATTTCTGTCCTGGAAGCCTTCAATGCTGCGACCAATCCTTCCACTTTGGCCCAACGGGTGGCTGTGGCTAGGATTTCTTTTGTAACCTCTATGCAGAGTTGGTGGATCAGAGTTTCAAGCTCTTCTTGCTGCGTGACAACAAAGGGTACCTCTGTGTTCTACTATACGACGGTCTGTTCGACCATACCAAGTTGGTGGTGTACTTGTTGGTCCCGATGGTGAATATCCCGAAACACCACAGTGTGGAGACCTTGTAATGCTACATGGGGTAGCTTGGCAAGATTTAGCTTCACCCCTGCACCTGATTGGAGCTGGATCTCTTGGTCCAACGAACTGATCACAAGGGTGGCGTGAGGTAAGGGACGGAGACGACTTTCTTCTGTGGCGAGTGTTGTACCACTAGATGCCAAGGGAATTCATCCCTGAACCACGCTAGTCTGTATCATGTCTATCTTTAGCCACAAGGTTCGAAGCTCTTCCTCGATGGCATTGATTGCAGCCTTCTAGTGTTCCTCTAAAGCGACCCATTTTTCTTCCGTGGCCAATGTGACAGCATCTGCGATTTGTTCGAGATCTAGATTTTCCAACGTAACCATCTCATCTCGTTCCTTCTGCTAGGCACACTGCTTCTGTATAGGTCCCTTGAAAACCTTGCATGTTTTCTTCGTACCTCCAACATTTACTTCCTCCGTGCCTAGTTGCGAATCAACCTTGGTTTCATCCTCGATGTTCTTTGTGGTGATCTGCTTTGGTTGTCTGTCCTTTTTCGTGGCTGTGCCTGAGTCTTTCCCTATGCTTCCAATCTCTTTGGTGATAACAGGTGGGGGTACCTGCATCATGCTAGTACCACCAATGCCCCTTGCGTTGGTTTTGAAGCCTATCTTCCAGGCGGGAGGCCATAGCACAATCACATTGTCAATTTCCTCATCTGCTACCATATAAGGAAATGACGTCCAGGTTTTATCCTTGTGGCTATGGATCTGAATGTTGTTCGTTGTAACCTGGAATGCTGCAATACTCTTGTATTTTTCATATACTATGGGGGACAGCCGAGGTCTAAAATTGATGGCTGCGACTACGCTACTCTGGAAGAGGACCCATAAGACTTGGTTATATTCTATGCGCAGCGCCCCCTTGGAATTCCACAAATGGGCATACTGAGCCCCTTCACACATATATGGAGGGAGCTCCGGGAGGACAGACTCCGCAGGGGGTTCCCAGGTAATGAGGGCTATAAGAAATAGTAGCCAGGCATAGCAGAAGGATTTTCCCTACTCATGCAATTCGCAGATTTTGGCTAAGAATTCATCGCATAAGTATTCGGCCCAATTGAGGCAGACCCCCTTTGCACACTGAATGGCTAGCCGAATGACATAGGCAGGGATGGTTGAAACCTTACACTTTTTCATTAGCTTGCAAGCTAGTAATATGGTACCCATGTGCGTAGCCGGGTCGCTAATGGATTTTATGACGAAGCCCCGTGTATTCCTTTCCACATGGTAGGTCTTACGCACATATTCAGTGGTGTCCACTTCATATATCTTTCCCACACACTACAGACGGTGTGGGCCATTCATGGGAAGGCCTGTGATTCTATGAACCAATGCAACATCTATGGGGAGCCTATCTTGAATCCACAGGCAACCATTGTGAATTAGGGCGAGCAATTGTCGGGCCACTAGATCCGTGACGTTGTAATGGCCAAAGTGGGGCATACACAGTAGATTCAAGAGCCCGGATCTGACCAATCCACTTACCTAGCACTGAGGAACGACTGTGACCCCATCGTATGTGTAAATTGTGTTGAAGTACAGTGCAGGGGTCAGCTCAGGGAAGGCTTCGTAATTCACCAAATTGTGATCGTCGATTTAACCTCATGGAGCTTTCCATAGGGGTCACTTAGGATATGTACTTCTCTCAGGGTTAGCAGCATCTGCAGATAGGTAACCAGGCCATCAAGGTTCTTTGGTGTGCGCGGTGAGGGCCTGCACGGGCGGATGAAGGGAGGTAACCAGTTGATTGGATTGGTAGGCAAGGCTTCCTCCTGCGAAGCCTAATCTTGAGGCATTACTTGTGGGGACTTGGCATTCCTTGGGGAGGTCCTAGGCTTCCCTGAAGCCCATTTCACAGCTTTGGGGGGGCTTCTATGAGCCCTATGCTTGCTCCTTTCCCTTCCTCGTGACCGATTTTGAGGGCATTTTCTCATCCTCAAACCCGATCTCTATTACTTCCTCAATTTCTGGGGCAGTAGGTGCCGAGGGCTCAACTGGGTTAGTGGTTGTCATCTTAGTGTGAAAAATGGATCCTGACTCTGGGTGGCTACTATCAGTAGGGGGAGGTTGATCCAACATGAGGGAGATAGTGAAGACTTGGAAAATCTTACAGCTCAAGCTCGCGCGAGATAAAGAGGATAAGTACAAGTGAGACAGAACCCTTGTTTGTGCTGTCTGGCCCATTTTATAGCACCTGGAGGCATCCAATGGTAGGGTAATATTGACTTGGAACTTACCATTAGGTAAATGATAAAAAATCCTCAAAATATGCCCCATTAAATTCTAGCAACCCACTACTTTTAACGGTAACTTTTTCTTTTTAGCAGATGTTATTGTGCCAACGGCTAGTTTTCACACCTCCTGTGTGCTTGGCATTCTTGCTATGCTTGGTTTAAACACCTCCACCTCCTGCACATCTTCCCCCAACACAGGCTTAAGCCCTAAGTAATTCAAACCCAAAGATATGTTCGCTCGACATGTGTCATCCCAATAGAACTAGGCCGCCTTCGTAAGCAAATATGTCAGAGGTGCTATGATCACTGCATGTCTCTGAACAAACTTTTTGTAATAACCTACGTTGCCGAGAAGTGAGTGCAACTGCCCCTTTATTGCGAGAGCTGGCGGATATCTAATATTTGCATCCCCAATTTTAGCCAACGTGGGGTGCATTTCAATGATATCTGTTCATAGCCCGAGTGGTTTTCTACCCGTGCACACCTTGTTCAATCCTAAGTTAGGACCCTCTCATGCATCATTCTTACCTTGTTTTGGGGCTAGGCTGCAATATTTTATCATGCTTGGTGTTTGTGACTCCCAATTTTGTATTTCAGGTGCGACCCATAGGTGTGATTCACCCCATGTTATAGTGTCAATGTCCTGCAGAGCTGTGTCAAGTGCCTTTGTCCTGCCTATTAATCCAAATGTTCGGAGAAATTCATCCTTCAACGTCTCCCAGTGGAAGATGTGCTGATGGAGTTCCACATCTAAGTACCATGCAGTGGGAAGTGGTCCCATGGAATGAATAAGCAGATGCACCCACTCCTGGGCAGTTTTATCACACCATTGTTCTATCCAAGCGAGCAGATATTCACGTGGATCTTCGGGTCCAAGGAATGTTTTGATTCGCACGTCAGTTGGGGCCTCAAATTGTAGGATCATCATATTCTAACACTCCTCCCAATCTTGGAATTCCTCCTCATGCGTCACCTACCATTGCGCAGTGATCCACGCATGGCCAGCTTACAGGCCCATAGTCGTCGTTCTTGGGGAGCCTCGGCTTCAAATGCCTGAAAAAAGTCCCTAACATTACCAGAACCATCGAAATAAGGTAGATCTCTTACCTCTGAGGAGATGCAGCAGAAGCTCTTTGTGATCCGAAGACATCGCAGAGTAGAGAAATCATGTAACCCCTTTTGCCAATTCTCTATCTCCCCGTTAGAGTCGGAGCAACATTCACTATCCTTTTCCCAGCAAAGTACCCACTCCGCCATGGGGTTGATCCAATATTCATCTCATTCAGTAAAATTATAGATGTGATCCACATCCTCTTCCTCACGCACTGGTTCTGTGTATTGTTCGCCTTCTACCGGGTCTAATGGTACTATTACCCTTATACCATTATTCTTGAATATCATGCTTCTCTTCTTTAGGTTAATGATGCCCCCCATATCGATGGCCCAATCCAAGCCTAGGAGCACAGGGTAGGGTTCCACATCTTTGACAATATGAATTACTTCAAAGTCAGCTCAGACCTTAACCCCTGCGATATCCACCACAATGTTCGATAGTCTTCCCAATGGTATGATATTCTGTTGATTGGCCATACGCAGCTGGATAGTGGACCATTCCAAATTAGGTTCCCCCATTCATTTCCAAGTCTTTTAAGGTAATAAATTTGCATCTGACCCTAGGTCCAAAATTACCTGATCCATCTCATAATCACTGATCTGTGCAGTCAACTGCATCTCCCTACCAGTGCGTTTCTTATACCTATAGAGTTTGTGTACATCCTTGAATTCCGGAGGGAGGATAGGTCATGTTCTGTAACTATCTATCAATGCCTGAAGATTTTCCACAGCCTTTGGGTTGTGCAACAACTTCATACATGCCTATAAAAAGGGTTTGACTTCCTCATCTACCTTGAGGTCTTCAGGCGGCTGCGAAGTAGATGCCTATGCTTCCACAAAGTCTTTACAAGATGCGACAAATGTTTCTTTATCCTTTTTTAGATCCAAACCATCCTGTTTGATAACTTCTGGTCGGATTAGAGGTTCGGTTGTAGATTTTTCCCCAGCCCCCCCAGTGGCTATCCCACTACGTGTTATGAAATTCACGCTTGGATCTTTGTCTCGTAGCTCGGCCTTAAACTTATGCACATTCTGCGTAGGTGTCAGCTGCTTTTCCTACATCTTCACAATCAAGACTGGATAATCTTTAATCGCATGGTCTAGCTTCTTATAATACCGACATGACTGTCTTGTAGGGTTTGGATAGTCCCTGGAAAAGTGCCCTACCTCTCCACAGTTATAACAGATTAGTTTCTGTTGTCCTCGACCTACGCTTCCACCTCTTCTGCCTCCCTTGCCCCTTTCTAGGGAGCCCCTTTTTCTCGAGAGGGATCTGGGTGAGGATGGAACCGACTGCACCCTATAGAGATTCCCTCAATCGATCATCAAATCATACGTTCGATAGTTCTGTTCATCATGTCCTACCAACCTGCATAACCTACACCATTTCTGTTTTACTTATGGGACGTACGCAGCAAGGCAGGGACAGTGGTTTGTGTCATGCAGCCATGCAACGCGGCAATCATCGCACCATATTACTGGCCCACTTGGTCCTGCAACTTCCCTAGGGTGCAATGGACTAGGTCCCCTGGCCTACATGTAGTCTGTTAACAAAGGGCAGTTATCCTTGGTGTGACCATTCGTCCTGCATCATATGCACCATCTTTCGAGGCTAGCCTCTGCACCTCACTCCTTTTGCAGGTTCTGGATCTCCATGTGCATCGCCTGTAGTTGTCCTTGGATCTGCTAGATGCCTAGCTGGGTATCATCTCTGGGCGCAGCTTCTAACTTCATAGCGACCTCCAGGGCTTTTTCTGGTGAATCGAAAGTTGGGTGACCCATAGGTATGTGTAAGTGAGGCAAGAACATAGAAATGAACCATTCCATGTTCTGTTTGTCATAGTACTGAAATCATCCTTCCCTGATCACCTTCTTCAGTCATTGATCGACCTCCCACATAGTCTCAGAAGGCCCTTGCTTGAAATCCTTTAGATCAACCACTATTTGAGAACAGGACTTAGGCTTCTTGAACTGTTGTTTCAAGGCATTATTGATCTCTTCAATGGTGGAGTTTGCATGTTGTGTGATGTATCCCATGTACCAATCCAAAGCCCTTCCTTCGAAGGCAAGGGAAAATTGTGCCCTCTTCACCGCATCACTAACTACGTGCTACGCAGTCCATATCGATTTTGCGACAAACCAGAACTGATCCATGTCTTCATATCCCACACCCTTAAAGGTAGGCAACTTCATGTGTGAAACCATGTCATCTTCTGGTGGTGGAGGTGGAGGTAAATTCTTACCCCTACATTGGTTCAAAAGTGGTGTGGCTGGAGGACTCTGCATAGCTGCTTCTCTTACCGGGCTGTAGATATATCTACCTCCTTCTAGTTTTGTCCGATATTATTTGCCACTTCATGTCGTACTCTCGTCCAAATCAAAGGTCATTCATTCGTTGTGGCTACACAGAATACTTTTTTCACACAGTAATATCTTAATCAACAATGGTAAAGTCTTCAGAAACTTACCCGTAAATCCTTTGAAGAATCTTTGCTCTGCTTCAGAGTATGAGATGATTTGATCGATGGAAAATTTTGTCACAAATCCTCCTAGCACATTGTCCATGCAGTGGTCTACTGTGCGAGTGATGGTGTTATCAGCCTTCTCTAACTGTTGGATTAATTCTAGGGTCCATTGTGTGACCCGCTCGTCCTTCCAACACTTATGAAATTCAACCAACCTTGCGAGCCACCCCTGGAGCTCGATCGCAATGGTTACGATGAAGATATCGTAGATCTCTGTGAAAATATACTTATTTTTCCACTCTTCGGTGCTCAAACTCTTACTGTGGTTTTCTTTTACTGCGAATTCATAAACTTGTTGTTCAAACCATTTATCAATTTCTTTTCTTTCAGGTTTCTAGTAGGACCTTAGCATTATCCAAACCCTCTCTCAAAATGCTCCCCGTCCTGACAACAGAACCATTTTTTGGCTTGAGGGGTCTTGACCCAAGTTTGGAGGTTAAGGTTTGCCAACAAACCCCTATACTACTGGCCCTTTCGGCAGTGACCTGCTTGCGCAGGCCAAAGTCTCACCCAAACTAGTATGGGAGGGTGCTAGAACCAGGTTTCTACACCCTGGGAGAGGGCAGGTAAGTTAGGCAGTGTTGTGTTCAACTTCAAAAATATCAGATTTCATATTACAGAACCTAGATCTATCAGTCCCTTCACATCTACATGCGAAATGCCATATATATTCACAATAGATAACAGATACATGACAATAAAGCGACTATCGCATCTATTCTTGCATAAAGTCTAATGAGAAGACTTAGAAAAATTGTCAATGCAGCATAAGTACTTAACACAGTCACTTGCGGAGCTCAATGTAGAATTATGCATAACACAATATATCCAGATCGCACTATAAACAAGTAACACAAATACTTTCGTAGCTTAAATCAATGACACAGAGCATACATAATCGGATATCACAGATTCATAAGTCTAATAGATTTAGATATTCCAACATCCTTCCACATTCATTAATCCTTCAGATCCTTTTACACCACCCAAAACCCAACCTGCACACACAACAGTAGGGTCCACACATAGCAGGACTGAGGATCTCCACGCACACATCCAACAGGAGTTCTTTCCCCAAAAACCCAAAACAGATCTACTAATTCTCAATTTGCACCAATCTTAGTTTAATATCTAGCTTACCACTCAAAAAAAGTTCAATTACTTATACTAATTTAGCGTACGAATCCAATGGTCTACAAACCATGGTTTGCGGACTCTTGGTCTACCCTTGACCCACTTACGATGCATTAGGGGCTTTGACCCACCCCAAAACCCCTATGTTAAACTAAATATAATAAAAAATATACAAAAATGGACCAGATTTGCAGTGTTTGTAGGAGACCCTGTTCCAACGCCGGCCAATTGTAATGAATATCAAATTCCCTTATACCAAGATTTTCAATGTTTGAAATGCTTACATTGCTTGGAGGAACTATCTGAGAAAAAACTTGTCACTATTCCAAGTATTGATCAACATTTTCTTCATGTGAAAGGGGATCAACATGTTATTCATCACCTCCATTAATCCAGGTGGCTCCAGAGACACTCATAGGACAAAGAGGGCTTATCAAATCTCAAAAATCGAAGTGACAAAAGCATGGAAAACTTAGTTTCAAGTTGGAGATCTTGTCATCTCAATCGCAACAGTGTGAACAGTTCGTCAAACCGAGTTTGTATGTCAAAGTTAGAGATGGTCAAAGTTCTAAGGTTGACTGGATGACTTGGTAGGTTAAGCAGGCAACAATTTGGAATTTTTCAGGTGGCTGGATTCCAGACAGATTCCAGGAAAATTTGTGGGATCATTAATTTGTACCCTTCGGCCCAAAATTGGGTATTTTAAAAATATATGGTTTTTTTAAATTATAACAAAAAAATATTTAAAAAAATAAGGGCAGGCCATGACCCCCATCCTAATCCCCCATCCACATAAAAAAATAACTTATATATGGGGTGGGGCCGGTGGCCATGACCCCACTGCCCCAAACCCCGTAACCATTAAGCATTAAATTGGGAGGGGCATGGGCTAACACCCTCGTCGCCCCCCCATTCATACCATATATATAAATGGCGGAGATTGGCAGGATGCCCAATGCAGCTCTGTCCCCCAATAAAAAAATTACGTTGGGTTTTTAACAATATGTAACCATTTTGGGAGGGGGAGGGGGCGGGGTTTGACCACTTGACCTCCTCCCCACAAATTCGGATCTCCACTGTTGGGTCAGCAGTTTCCTTTGGGAATTATGCGCAGCATTTTTTACTTAAACCTCTCATTTCTTAGATGTGCCCAGGCTAGTCGGAGAGGAGAGGGTACGTAATTTGAGGAAACTTTATTTTAATTGCAGCTAGAACCCTGAGCTGGCATGCAGAGGTAGTGGAACCATGATTGAGCCTCATTTCCAGAGGGGAAAAATTTTCCCAGTGTCTGAATTGGACAAATTTTAGATGGATTTTACACCGCTCAGTGAAAAAAACCTAATGGCGATGTCAATTTCTGTAACAAAGGTCTTGATGTGATCAGCCATTTTCCAGAATGGGATGATGGTGTCGGATTTCAGCATGTGGACAGTTTATTTCTTTCCATTCGAGGCCACATTTGCAATGGTGCATTCAGATCCAGCGAGTGAGTAGCCTATTTTTTAGCCATCATTACAGTTGAGGTATATGAAGTGTTGCTTCCATGTACTTCATTGATTATTATTGTAGGATGCTTTATGTCATGTCTATTCCTGCTTGATGTATGATGCAGATTCTTCATGTTTATTTGCTGTTGTTGATTCCTGCTGATGTAAGATGTGGAATATTTATGTGTATTGATGTGGTATGTATTTGTCATGGATGGTGATTTATGTTGTGAGATCCCTTTGTTGCCTTGGTGGCGTGATACTCTTTGTCACCATGTGTGAAGTTGCCATGCCGATAGGAGATTTGTGATGAGTGAGAGTTCCTTGTAGCGGAATGTCTCGTGGAGAGAATTTGCCACTCATGTTGAGGGATTTTCCTTATATGAAAATTCAATAGCATCCATGTACCATAACCATTTACAACACCAAATGAAGTAGACAACACCATCGGGACACCGAGGCCCGGAGACGTAGTCCACACCGGACAAACTCCGTTATTAAATGACTTTCATTTTGTTGTGTGATTTTTGACATGCTTTCCTCTTGATTATATCTGAATATGTGGTCATTAATTATTTTGATAAAATTTAATTCTAACACATCAGATGAAGTAAAAGGTCTTGGTTAAAAGGGTATCAAATATTTACCTGGATCAAGTGGTATCATAGCGATCTTCTTGCTAATGTGAACTGCAAGCATGAACCATTGAACATGCAACAATGGAGGATGTCAAATACATGTACGAGGTAATGCTTAGGATGTTCGAAAGGGTGGACATGTTATATGAAGATTATGAGAAACAAGTAGTAGATAACACTGAGTTGAAAACACTTCTACAAGAAGAGAATGAGGACATGCAGCGATTACAGCTTCAATTGCAAGCCACGACAGAGGCATTGGAAGAATTGAAGTGAAATTATGGAAGTATTCAAATATATCATGATGCATTAAAGAAATTTCTATGAGAAGATAAGGAGGAGAAGCAGCGATTGTAGCTTTAGCTACAAGCTGCGACAACCGCCTTGGAGGAAGTGAAGCATAATGAAGGCTTAGAGAAGTCCTCTTCACATGTTTCACAATTGACAGTTGAGGTAAACAATGTTTATTTATCTTTAGTTTCATCTTCACATGATTTAATTTATGTTTGAAGTTTGGAGATACCCATTACAAGAACTAGCATGAGACTCCTTACCAGGAAGGGGTACAAAGGAGGAGGACTTGGTATTCATGGCCAAGGCATAAATAAACCATTGGAGGTTGTATAGAAACCTCACTATGCAGGTTTGGGATACACTAAAGGAGAGTGTTTGAAGGTGTTATAATCCTCCATGACATTGTGGAAATCGTCAAGGAGGGAGAATGATGGGAAATATTTACTATCATCTTATGACAACACATATTGGAGAGAGATGGTTGAGGCAAGCTCTCATCGCCATAATGAAATAAAAGGAAAAAATACATTGATTAAACTATCAAGGGTAAAGAATGATGGGAATCCTTCACCATCATCGTATGGAAGTGCATGTTGCAGTGAAAGAGCTGAGGCAAGCTCTCATCACCATGATCGCACCAGAGACTACCTGGAAAGGTATAAGAGGTATCAATATTTTCAATTTCATTTTGATTATAAGCATGTTGCTAATCATGAACATAAGTCATGGAATAAAAAAACTTGTCCATTTTGTGGTTTACATAACCATGTCATTGCTGAGTGTTGGAAAAGAATGGCAGCAAAAAGGAGGATGAGGCATGGAAAGCCTTCTCCACACAAGGGAAAGAAATTGGTTAAGCAGGTATGGAGGAAGAAGACTCATTGCAGTTATTGCGACAAAAGTGGCCATCAAAGAGCCATGTGTTTAGAATCCATCTAGAGCAGTGCATGAAGGACAAAGCATCCGTGCAGAAACTAGTTAGTCAAAATGTTCAATAAGAAAATCCACCACAGTCATCGTGGTTCACTTTGTTGAGTAAGAATTGGTTTTTCTAGTGTGTCATGGCCGTTTCATGTAAATCATGTGTTGCATTTCTTTTCTAAAAGTGATGATGTTTTTTTCTATCACTTGCAATGCAACAATTATGTCTTTGGCCTTGTATTAATATTTGGGGTATTATTGAGTCCATTTGATGTAAACTTGACCATAGATTATGTGTTATAAACTTGTTGCAAGTATGGGATGCTTGGGTCATATTTGGTCATATTTGAGCATGTAATTTGCAAGAGATTGTACTGCATGTTTGTAGAGGATGCTAGTGTCAGTTCATCGCTTATGGCTCTGAAGGACAAAGGTCAAGGAGAAGGAAGGGTGACCTTTCAAGACACGTGTGGTGCAGACATTGTACACAACAGTTGCATATTATTTTTGATGCTTTTGGAGGACCAAAAGCTCCTCAGTGGGGAGGAATGATAGAGGTGGATCCAGAGACACTCATAGGAAAAATATGGTGTATGAAATCTCAAAAATCAAAGTGACTGAAATGTGGCAAAATCAGTTTCAAGTTGGAGATCTCATCATCCTGATCACAACGGTGTGAATGATTCATCAAATCGAGTTGGTATGTCAAAGTTAGAGCTAGTCAAAGTTCTAAGGTTGACTAGATGACTTGGTAGGTTAAGTAGGCAATAATTTGGAAGTTTTCCAGTTGCTGGATTCTAGCCAGCTCCGGCCGGATTTCGGAAAAATTTGTGGGATTGTTAATTTGTCCCCTTGGACTTAAAATCTGGTATTTTAAAAATATATAGTTTGTTTAAATTATAAAAAAAAAATATTAAAAAAAACTAAGGGTGGGTTGTGACCCCCACCCTTACCCCCCATCCACATAAAAAAATAACATATATATGGGGTGGGGTCGGTGGCCATGACACCATTGCCCCAACCCCGGTAACCATTAAGCATTAAATTGGGAGGGGTGCGGGCTGCCACACCCGATGCCCCCCCATTCATACCATATATATAAATGATGGAGATGGGTGGGCTACCCAATACGGGTCTAGCCCCCAATAAAAAAATTACATTGGTTTTTTAACAATGCAACCATTTTTGGAGGGGGCGGGGTTTGATCTCCCAACCTCTTCCCCACAAATTCAGATCTCCATTGTTGGGCCAGCGACTTCGTTTGGGAAGTCCGCCCAACATTTTTTACTTAAACCTCTCATTTCTCAGATGCACCCAGAAAATTCAGAGAGGAGAAGGAATAAAATTCAAGGAAAATTTATTTTAATTGCAGGTGGAACCCTGAGCCAACATGCAGAGGTAGTGGAACCACAATTGAGCCTCATTTGTAGAGGGGCCAAATTTTCCCAGTGCCTAAATTGGACAAATTTTATATGGATTTTACACCTCTCGGTGACACGAACCTAATGGAAGTGTCAGTTTTTGCAACAGAGGTATCGATTTTTCGGCCATTTTCCAGAATGGGATGACTGTGTCAGATTTCAGCATGTGGATAGCCGATTTCTTGCCATTCGACACCATGTTTGAGATGGTGCATTAAGATCCAGCCATTAATAAGCCTATTCATCATCCAACATTACAGTTGAGGTATATGAAGTGTTGTTTCCATGTACTTCATTGATTATTTCTGTAGGATGCTTTATGTTATGTCAATTCCTCCTTAATGTATGATGCAAATTCTTCATGTTTATTTGTTGTTGTTGATTACTGTTGATGTGAGATGTGGAATATTTATGTGTATTGATGCGGTATGTATTTATCATGGATGGTGATTTATTTTGTGAGATCCCTTTGTTTCCTTGATGTCAGGATACTCTTTTTCACCATGTGTGAAGTTGTCATGCTGATAGGAGATTTGTGATGAGTGAGAGTTCCTTGTAATAGAACGTCTCGTGGAGAGAATTTGCCACTCATGTTGAGGGATTTTCCTTATATGACAAATCAAAAAAATCGATGTGACATAACCATTTAAAACACCAAATGAAGCAGCCAACACCATCGATACACTGAGGCCTAGAGAGGTAGTCCACACTAGATGAACTTCATTATTAAACGACTTACATTTTGTTGTGTAATTGTTGACATGCTTTTGTATTGATTATATTTGCATATGTGGTCATTAATTCTTTCGATAAAATGTAATTCTAACACATCATACGAAGAAAAAGGTCTTGGTTAAAATGTTATCAAAGATTTACCCGGATCATCCATCTTGAAAAGGGCCTCGATCAACATGCCAAGAACGATATCTCAAATTCCTCCAATTTTAATAATAATTTTAGTTGAAACCCCAATATTAGAAGAAATGTCACAAAATAGCTTGTATAAAAGAAACTCACTCCAAGAAAAGGTTTCAAACTCTTCCGACCTAGTATTAGGAATGACATAAAACCGTGGCCAAACCTGGAAAAAAGCAAGGCTATCATGCTTCCTCCATGGTTGTTGCATATTATTGGCATCATAACTCCATGATCTTGTTGTTTCTATCAAGTAAAAATGTTCCAACAAAAAAAGGTTTAAATTGATATATATGAATGAAGCTATTGCACAGGAAACCTCATCAAAATGCAGTCATAACTTTTGGTACACTTGTTTTCCAACATTAAGAGAAAAAAATTTGACTAAAAAAAACAAGAGGGAGTTTTAACAACAAATTGCATGTTTCTTGAGCTTCAATGTCGCAGTCAACAAGCTTTTCAATAAGAAACCTTCTATATGCAGACAACGCAGGAGCCTCAAACTCACTCCCACCAGCCACTCTTGTCAACACTTCATGATAAATTTTTAATTTTATTTCTACTTTTGAAGCATATTTCGCTATATATTTCAAGATTGTATGTCAAGAGACAACTTGCTGGCAATAAAAATTTTCTCACCACATTGTTAGAAGATATACATTATGAATGTTTAAACGTTCATTGTTTCGATTTGGTTCATAATTTTTTTCCTTTTTTCATCTATGTAAAAAGTTGACTCTCCACGAACATCCGAAGGAGCATCATAACGACAAAAAAGCACAACTCCTTTTTTATGTAGACACGAATCAATGCTGCATTTTGTATGCCTTTTCACACAATTCACTAAATTCTATTAATCTTCTTCAGGATTGCAAGAAAATAATTGTTGTGTATTTAATAGGAATGGATCCTCATTCAAAATTCGAGGAATCATGTCATTCATATGATTTATGTCACAAGGATTCCAAGAATTAACATATTTGTTAAAAGAGTGCTTTGTTGTGCCAACTTCAACGATGTTCAACCAATCCAATGTATCCACATCTAGTGCTCCAGGAATCCACAAAAATACACAAATTTGGGTTGGACCTCTATGCTGGCGCTCGTCCCTGACATTATTTAAAACATACAATCAAAATTTAACTAAAAAACTATAATAACATACATTTTCATTAAAGGGTAAAAAAAAAGGAAACAATAAATTATAATAAACCTATACCAAAATTCCTTTTTTCCAAGGTATCTGTGCAAAACCACCTCCGGAAGATGTTGAATCTCTGGTGCATGTACATACCGACTATATGCGGGTACTGAATAACATTTTCAATTTTTTTTGCATGCTCATTTTGTCAATAACAATGGATATTTGAAGGCATTAAACTATGAAGGTCAAGACACTTTATGTTTGATGCATTCAATGTAGAAAATAAAGTAGGGATACCCAACTGGGTGATCATGTATGCTAGTTCAGAATGACACTTTGTCCAATAATCCCTTGTCCCCCTAAGAAAATATCCAAAATGCATTAATTTTTCAGCCAATTTACTATCTGGTAGATCATGTAGTTTTCGCCACAACTCTTGTACAATTGCAGGTGCATTTTCATGGATACTGTTCTTCTAAAATAAAGAAGTTGTTCCTTGACTTCGATGGTGAAAAATCATATTCAACAAGAAATAAGAATTAGGGGAATTTTGAGGTCGAAAATGGGCCTCCTAAGGAAATTATAAATTTATAGTGGAAATAATAAAATAATATTAGATTACATCATCAAATTTTAGAGGGAAAAAACAAAAAAATATTTTTTCCACTTGTATTTTCAACTTATCTCCCTATGGGTTTACCCAAATTTCGAGCAGAAACACTCGTTGGATGCAAAATTTGATTCCTAATCCAAGGATTACCCATGTTGTGTACTTTCAATGGACCATTCTACACAAAAAATGAGAAATACATGAAAAATGTGATTCCAATCACGTTTTTTCATGTATTTCATATTTTTCATGTAGGATGGTCCATTAAAAGAATGCAACATGGGTACTCTTTGGATGAGGAATTAAATTTTGCATCCAACGAGTACTCCTGATCGAAATTTGAGTAAAATCATAGGGAGATAAGTTTAAAATATGAGTTGAAAAAATAGTTTTATTATTTTTAATATTTTTACCTTTTTACTCCAAAAATGGTGAATCATGCCCCATGGTTGAAATCATCATCTTGAATCCTACTGGTTCTTATAAAGTTTATTTTGGTTTTACATTTTTCTTAGGAGGCCCATTTTAGACCTCAAAATTCCCTTAATGGAAACCAAGGATGGCTTCCAAATATTTGATCATAATATATGAGTAAATGAAAACCATATTCATGCATCTCTACAATGAAAATACGTGGATGCAACCAATCACCCTCTCCTTTAGGGAATAATGTTAGGAATTCCATGTCCAAAAATCCTTCAGTATTATATTCATTAATAGGATATGTACCAATATCAGGCCAATCCATTGGTCCAACAGATGTGCAATCAATGTTCTCAAGAAATCTTCTTATTCAATCAACCTCCCTAGATTCATTTTGAAAGCGTGAAATAAATGACAATGGGTGAAAATACGAAGAATTAACACCCTCGCTATCAATTGTAACACCCTCCTCCCACATCTACCTAAGTAACCATCCAACCTGGGTAAACATGTGACGAAGAGTTACTATGAGATGATTCAACTCCCCATGTGTTAGTTAAGGAAGTGGAACTAATAAATCACAAAAACACAGACCACCTATGATCCAGACTTATGTAGGAACACAATAAAATATAGAAATATACATAAACATAGAGATGCAACATAAATAAGACTTCATTTCATTAATATCACATAACTAAAATATGCTAACAGACAGAATGGAAATAGACTAGATAGGGCACTGGTAGCTTATCTCTGAGAAGAGATGTGGCAACTACAAGCCTATGAATTGTGTTAAAATGAGGCCCGAAGGCATATTTATTATTAAGAAATAATGGAAAAACCCATAAAAATCCAAAAACCTAACCCTAGGAGATGAAACGCCAAATTATCGGCCCCATTGGGGTAAATTGGTACATCAATTTCTCGAGGTTGTAACTTTGGCATATGATCTTTGTTTGACGTACATGATACCTCGTTAGAAATATCTATCTGAGGAATAAAAATTTTGATAGTGAATATTGAGTCTTTGACTAACATTTTCATGGAAGTGGTTTCCCCAAAAAATGTCGTTTAGGGCCTAAAAAAGGCTCTGGAATTTCACGACCTGAAAAAATGCCAAAAATAGTAAATTGTGCTACTATTAAGGAAATTGAAAAACTAAAAGAAACAATGATGGGGGTCCAAGTGGAATATGTGGGTGGCCACCAATATCCACCTAGATCATTCATCCCCCCTTAGGAAGCAATGGTCCCCATTATGTTGAGTCCCTCCATAAGATTAGGAAATTTCTGTTGAACTTAGTTCCTTGTGAGCCACTTGCCGCAGTGAAGGCGTTGGCCTGCTTTGACAACTCGATATAGATGAATCCTATGCTAGCAGGTGTTGTTGATCTGTGTGTCCATGATCCAATTAGTTGTGGCTTTTTCCATGCAGTTTGGTTTAACTCTATTGGTGTGATTTTTTCTGCCATGTTTAATGTGTCCAATAAAGGTGGAAAGTGTAGGAATTTACAAGGTAAGTTCCTTAGATAAAAAACAAAAGGTAACCGCTCACAAATAGATCACAAATCACTACACTAGTATTATAATGTGGTTAAAACCCTCGAAGAGGGAAAAAATCCACGACCTGAGCCAAGACGGCCACTTCAGGCAATTTATAAATATAAAAAGAAAAGTTACATATGTTTCTCTCATAAACGGTTACAGGACAAATGACCCTCCATGCTCTTTAAATAGAGATCATGGACCAATCAAGTGTTAAGCCACAGATCAAGTGTCTTTAATACCGAGGAGAGAGTGAACCATCGGATCACTACAAATCGTGACCGTCAGATTATAAGTTACAAATGTACATAGTAAAGAAACACACTTTACTTAACTCTACACTAGACTAAGTTACTATTAACTATTTCCTATGTGTCGAAATATCCTAACATCCCCCCTTAAGAACAACTTGGGATAGGATTGAAGGATTTACAAAGGTGACACAAAAGGAGCCTATTTCCTATGTGTCGAAATATCCTAACATCCCCGCTTAAGAACAAATTGGGATAGGATTGAAGGATTTACAAAAGTGACACAATAGGAGAAGGAAGGAGGCATTAGAGCCTTTCCCCCCTTAATGAAAACTTTCCTGAACTCCAAGCATGGATTGAAGTTTGGTAAAATTTTCTTCTGTGAGAGCCTTCGTAAAGATATTGACTACTTGATCATTGGTTGGAAAATACTGCACTTCAAGAACACGATCATGAATGAGCTTTCTGATGAAGTGTATGTGGAGTTCAATGTGTTTCATACACTCATGCTAAACTGGATCTTTACATAGCTAAATGGCACTCTGATTATCACACCAAAGTGTAGTTGGATGCTGCTGATGAAGACCAAATTTGGACAGGATATGACGAAGCCACATGGCTTCCTTGTTGGCTTCAACTGCACCGCGATACTCTGCTTCGGCTGAAGAAAGGGAGATGGCACTTTGTTTCTTACAAGACCAAGCAATAGGTCCTGAAACAAGAGTGAATACATATCCTACAGTAGAATTTCCATCATCAGGGTCACCAGCCCCATCAGAATCAGTGAAACCAATAAACAATGGAGATGCCCCCGCATTATAATGAATCCCATACTTAATTTTATCTAGAATATATCGAAATATTCTTTTCCAGTGACTTTCATGAGGCCGGTGCATAAACCGAGCGATAAGAGTAGTGACAAAGGAAAGGTTAGGACGGGTATGGTTTAGATACAAAATTTTACCAACAAGTTGACGATATAAGGTAGCATCAACTTCAGGGGTAGTACAAGTGACTGAAAGCTTCACTCTAGACTGAAAGGGAGAAGGGGTTGGCTTATGATCTTCCATGTAAAATTGGCATAGAATATCACAGGTGTTGGAACGGGGTCTCCTAAGAAGCTACGAAACTGGTTCATTTTGATTATTTTTTATTATATTTAGTCTAGCACAGGGGTTTTGGGGCGGGTCAAAGCCATGAACGCATTGTAATGGGTCAAAGGGTAAACTAGGGATATGAAAACCATGGGTTGCAGACCATAGGAAAGTCGAGGCTAGATTGTTATAAATAGAGATGTATTTTGTATTGTAAAGGATAGGAATTGATGAGCTATTGATGTGATCTGTTGTTTAAGCTATCTGTTTGGGTTTTGGGGAACGTACTCCTATTTGCTGTGTGCGCAGAGATCCTAGTCCAGCTATGTGCGGACCCTGCTACTATGTGCGCAGGTTGGGAAGGGAATTGTAAGGAAAGATTGATGAATGAATGAATGCGAAGGATTATTAGAGATCTGAATCTATGAGTACTATCGTATGAATTGCTGATAATTGATGTGTTGTGTATTTTCTGTCTTTTCACTGTGAAGATATGTGTACTGAATGCTTGGATCTAGATGTATTCTACTCTGTTTACATAATACTGTGTTGATGTTATAAAAAGCATATAACTATAGATCTAATGCACGTGGATGCAAATAGATACATAATTAACCCTGCGCAGAACAAGGTAATTTGGGAATTACAGAAACAGAACGCAGCTCTGCTTGCCTTACCCATCCTTTCTCAGGTTGTGGAAACCTGGTTCCAACACCCACCCATACTACTTTGGGTGAGACTTTGACCTGCGCAAGTAGGTCACTGCCGAAAGGGCCAGTAGTATAGGGTTTGTTGGCAAACCTTGCACACTGAACTTGGGTTAGGACCCCTCAAGCCAACAAATGGTTCTGTTGCTGGGACCAGAAGGAGTTTTAGAAAGGGATTGGGTACTGACAAGCAAATACTAAAGAAGGGAACCATATCAGTGTGCTTGAAGTTACCTACCTTCCATGGCATGACTGATGAAGACATGGAGTGGTTTTGGTTTGTGGCAAAGTCGGTATGGGTTGAGCAGGGCATGTTGGGTGAAACTATGAGAAAATCACAAATATTCGTAGCCCTTGAGGGAAGAGCTTTGGACTGGTATATGGGGTACATATCAAAAAATAAGGACACAACTATCCAGAACATCAAGGATGCCCTGAGAAAGCAGTTCCGGAACCCTAAGTCCTGCTCTCAAGTCGTAGCAGAACTAAAATATTTCAAGCAAGGGGCAACTGAGTCTGTATGGGAAGTAGACCAATGCCTAAAAAAATCTATCAGAGAAGGAGGATTTTGGTATGATGACAAACATCTTATGGAATGGTTTATCACCATGCTACTCCCTCACCTACGCATACCTATGGGTGGCCATAATTTTTATTCGCAATACGAGGCCTTGGAAGCTGCTATGAAATTAGAAGCTACACCTCTAAAGGATGCTATGATAGAATTACAATAGATCCAAGTGCAGATTGAGGCTATGCATCAAGAAATTTAGAATCTATAGCGAGAGAAAGGAAGAGGGGCTGGCATGGAACAAGGTCACACAGCGGGCCACTCGGGACCAGGAGTATGAAGCCTAGAATAGTGGGGCTCAAGGGGACCTACGCTCTGGCATGAAGGAAGATGCGCAGTTGGGTTGCATAAGGTAAATCAATGGTCTTGTCTAGGCACCCCTGTTTCTGCATTAGAGCGACGCTGGTGCCGACATTGCCGGTCAGTTGGCCATGAAGAGAAAGACTGCTGAATCCATATTTAAGCAATGAACGGGAAAGAAGATCCTACCTCACTAAGAACCCCCTCAGGTAGGGATGACTCCCCCCCTGGGAAAAGGGACGGGAGAAAAAGCGGAAGCGAAATTCTGGGTCAAGGCCAATCGATTTGCTATAACTGTGGATTTTTGGGGCATTTTTTGAAGGATTTCATGCACCCCTTATGACAGTCCTACAGGTATTGTAGAAAGTTGGGCCATACGCCCAACCCTATAGGGAAAGAAAATTCCATCTGCACAGAAGGTGCAAAGGGTCCAGACCGAACTGAGGGGTCAAAATGCAAAGGTAAATGTAGTAACATGCAGTGGATTGGCGACTGGGGGGGGCTAAGGAGAAGGATGAAGCTGATCCACTGATCCGAAGGGAAGTTAGCAACCGAGAAGGACTAGACTTGCGCAAAGCAAGGGAAACATTTATGGACGCCCAAAAGTACTTGCTTGAGACTAAAATTTTTCCATCGACATACCTGAGACATGTGGAAGTAAATAAGGAGGTTAAACCCTTCTTACGAGCATGCACGAGGCTACTACGCCACCCCCAGGCAGTACGAAATCTGTAGGCTTTACTGGAAATCTACGCAACACATGATATCAAGTCAACCAGCATCAAGGATGTGCATACGTTACATGAATATCAAAGATGCATTGGCAGGGAAATGTGGCTGAAAGTCCAGATAAGTAGCTACAAAATGGATCAGGTTATCTTAGACCTCAGATCAGACACCAATATACTACCTAAGCACACTTGGCACCGCATGGGAGAACCCAAGCTGGAGCGATCCACCATCCAACTTCGAATTAAAAATCATCAAAAAATCATTCCTCTAGGTAGACTCCCCAGTGTCGTGGTTGATATCACAGGAGTAAGGATCCTAGCTGACTTTGAGGTGATAGAAATTGTGGAAGATGCAGATCCCTACCCTGCGCTCCTCGGGCTAGACTGGGCTATAAACATGGGGGGAATCATCAACCTCAAAAATCACAGCATGATATTTGAAAAAAAGGGCAAGCGGGTCGTTGTACCACTAGACCCGGTAGAAAAAAAAATTTATGCAGAACCTATACCTAAGGGAGGGGCTGATATCTATAAATTGACAGTGTGATATAGGGACAACCTCACCTAGGACAATGTACCATGCTACGAGGAAGATATTGAGGATCCCAGTAAGGATCTAGAAGCTTTGCAGACCTGACTAGGAGAAGCCTCTACATTGCGTTGTCTTCGTATCACTAAGGAATATCTATTTATGGCCCTAGAGGAAAGGATGGGACTAGAGATAGGACCCACCACGAGAGAAGGACAAGTTGACCCTCGAGTGAGCAATAGGTTCCCTATAACACCTGTAGGTTCCACAAGTAGTGGCCCCATGGGCCACCTTTACGATGGTGAGGCGACAAGGCATCAGGCAGTTGGTTTCAACTTCATCCCCCCTTAAAGCCTTAGTAGAACATATGATAAAAGTCTCGTGGTCTTGGGCCAAGAGCTAGTTAGGAAGCAAGCATGTGTTGGGGGAAGACAGGTAGCTGTCACAAATTGGCAACCTTGGCTTGAAAAATATGCCTAAATCGCTGGGGATGCCACAAATAGCCATTGGACCTGTACCCTCTGGTAAAAAGCAGAAGTTACTGTTGAAGGGAGAGGCCTCTGAGCCGTTGGCAGGACGAGTTACGGGGGATTTTTACCCTTCCTTGGGAAACCCGCCCGGCGCAAAATATCTCCTTCTTTCATCCAATGGAAAGTGTTTAAAGGGCGGTAGCTTAATCGAGTTAGTAGTATTGTATCATGTAAACAAGTGGCCTAATTTAAGTGTTTCATAGAAGCAATTGGGTAACGGAATTTTTTATAGTTGCAACATCCCTCCAATGACTGGTAAACCTCCCTCACCAAATAGTAGTCACCCAGAGCTGGGATTTATTTTTCCCTGAAGGATGCCAACTACTGCCCCTATCGAACCCTCCGCCCCAAATGAACCTAAGGTTGAAGAAGTTATGGAAGATGAGCCTAAGTTGGAGGAAGTCTGCCCCCCCCACAGGCCACAAGGAAATCAAGGAGAAAGCTCAAAGTTCGAGGGCTACTCCACAAGCAGCAAAAAGACCCTGAAGTTCCCCAAGACATTCCAGGCCTCTGCCCTCAGAACAAGATGACCAGGAGGGGGCACTGCTGGCTAACCCGATCAACTAGTTACCCCCCTTCGTTTGACCACGAAGACCATCTACCAAAATACCTAAAAACTTGGATGGCTTGATCACCTACCTGCGGACTCCGCTAACCCCAGGAGAGGTTCCCATCCTTGGTGACCCCTGCGGATGCCTCCATGAGGTAAATTTCGATGATCATGATCTGGCGGACCATGATGCTTTCCTGAAATTGGCCTCTGAATTATATTTTGATCTAATCCATGAGGATGATGGAATCATGGTAGTACCTCAATGTTGGGTATGCGGCTTGGCAGGATTCAGACTCCTGAATCTGCTCCATATGCCCCACTTTGGCCGTTACAACATCATAGATCGATTGGCACATCAGTTACTCACCCTCATTCACAATGGATGCTTATGGATTGGTGATAGGGTCACTATCGATGCTGAGTTGATCCATAAGATTACAGGCCTCCCGATGCAGGGGTTGTACCCACTCGAGAAAGTCAGAAGAAGTACGAAGCTGCTACCGCTCTGTTTGTACATAATAACTATGCAGTATAGCGCAATCAGTGAGGGTTTGTGATCCAAACCATCAATGGACCTGCTACAAAGATGGGCACTTGACTGTCATCCTGCAAACTAATGTGGAGGTGCTAGGTTGCGACTGTCCCCGCCTATGTCATCCAGCTCACCGGAAAGTGCATGAAGGGTGTGTTTTTTAATTGGGCTCAATACTTGTGCGATGAATTTCTCGCTAATTTCAGCGAGTCTCAGGAGCATGGGACCTCTTTCTTCTATTCATGGCTATTATTTCTCATAGCACTGGTCGCCTGGGAAAAATCGAAGGAGTCAGTCATTCCAAACCTCCCTGCTGGGATGTGCGAAGGCGCTTAGTATGTTCACTTGTGGGACTGTAAGGATAAGCAACACATCGAGGATAACAAGGTATTTTGGGTCCTCTTCCAGAGTAGTATCACCACTACCATAAACTCCTGACCTCGATTATCCCCCACCATATATGAAAAATATAAGCATGTTGCTGCATTTAAAATCACCATGCACCATGTCCGAATTCATAGCCTTGCCAGTCAGGCATGGACAAAATTTCCTTATATGGTACCCGATGAAGAAATTGATCTACTAATATCACTATGGCCCCCAGCCTGGAAAAAAGGTCTCCCTGACACTCCGACACCAGTTACAGCCGAACCCAGAGGGAACTTGCTACAGCAGACCAATAAAGCTACAACTCATGTAGATACCAACACCACCCCTCCTCCCGGCACTAAGAGGATGGGGGAATCAACATTAGGACCAAGAAATAAATAGCATCTTCCTGAGTGCACTACGATGCGACAATCACATTAACCGATGCTGACCTAGAGCAGATCGCAGACATAGTCACCATGGCTACGGAGGATAAGTGGGCACTTATCGTAGCCCAGTGAAAGGCAGGGGTCGACTCTCTTTAGGCCGACCTCCGTGCTCTCTAGATCATAATGGATCACCCTCCGACCAACGGAGGCCAGGCACAACCCCTGTCGGTCGACAACAGTCCAACACCACTCAGAGAGGCTAGTCATCTCTGGGGTATCCCTAACCATGCTGTGGTCGGAACACAGCCCCATGTAGCCACAGAATTTCAGTTGGACATGGCTAAACTTCCCCACACATCCTTTGACAACCTCAATCACACTGTCTCCCAAGAGATTAGTCAACACACTCAGTATGCAACCCAACATCTTAATATCGCCGAACACACCATGGTGCAACAAGTTGCTGAATTGATCCAGGCCGTGTCACAACAGGCAGAGCTCGGGATTATGATTCACCATCTTTGCATGGAATTTACAGAGGAAATATCAGCTAAGGATACATCTCGGGATAAGGTGGAAAAATTGGTCGCTACTCTCAAAGCTTCTCAGTTGGAAACCCACACTATCAGGACACAGCTGGGACAACAAATTTCGGACTTACAGGTCTGCCTACAACCTAACACACCCCTAGAAGTCTGTGCCCAGTGTACTGCCCTAATCATAGACACAACAACTACAATTTCAGGGAAAATTTCTCAAGGTGCGAAGCTGCTGGAATCAACCATACAAATTTGGACTCAGGTCCAGTGCGATCCAGTCCTCCAATAGATCAATCAAGACTTCTGACAAAAGGAAGAAATTCTTGAACAGATCAACGCTGCGCTGCCTACCTTGGTGCCTGCCCAGCACTTGGATCGATTAAAAACTAGTAATGACCTCCAGGACGAGATTGCGAAACTCTGACATAAATAGCACATCATGGCTGAATGTCTAAAGCCCTGGACTGCCTCAGCCCTCCAATTGTCACAAAAAATTGAGGGTACAAACAAGTGACTTAATCAACTTCTTGAGAGCATTACCACGACTGTTGAGGATCTTCCCTCTCAGAAGCTGGTTGATCTTGCGCAGAATGCTACTACCTAGAGTCAGGATGTACTCCCTCGGCTTAGCAGTTCTCTTGATACCTTGCATGCACAAATCGAAGCCGCACGACCGTAGTGACTCGGGACAAGTCAGAAGATTGTTTTGGGGGACTGTTGGAACGAGGTCTCCTAACAAGCTGTGAAATTGGTCCATTTTGATTATTGTTTATTATATTTAGTCTAGCGCAGGGGTTTTGGGGCAGGTTAAATCCCTGAACGCATTGTAATGGGTCAAAGGGTAAACTAGGGGTCCGAAAACCATGGGTTACGGACCATAGGAAAGTCAAGGCTACATTGTTATACATAGAGATGTATTCTATATTGTAAAGGATAAGAATTGATGAGCTATTGATGCGATCTATTGATTAAGCTATCTGTTTGGTTTTTGGGGAACGAACTCCTGCTGGTTGTGTGCGCGAAGATCCTAGTCCAACTGTGTGCAGACCCTGCTACTATGTGCATAGGTTGGGAAGGGAATTGTAAGGAAAGATTGATTAATGAATGAATGCGAAGGCTTATTAGAGATCTGAATCTGTGAGTACTATCATATGAATTGTTGATAATTGTTGTGTTGTGTATTTTATATCTCTTCGCTATGAAGATCTATGTACTGAATGCTTGGATCTAGATCTATTCCACTCTGTTTATGTAATATTGTGTTGATGTTATAAAAAACATATAACTATAGATCTAGTGCACATGGATGCAAATAGATACATAATTAACCCTGCGCATAACAAGGTAATCTGGGAATTACAGAAATAGAACGCAGCTCTGCTTGCCTTACCCATCCTTTCTCAGGGTGTGGAAACCTTGGTTCCAACACCCACCCATACTACTTCGAGTGAGACTTTACTTGCGTAAGTAGGTCACTACCGAAAGGGCTAGTAGTATAGGGGTTTGTTGGCAAACCTTCCACACCGAACCTGGGTCAAGACCCCTCAAGCCAACAACAGGCATACTTGGACGGAGAAAGGGTAATACCTTATTTGGATTGCAAGACTTGAACACTAAGGAAATAATGTATGTGTCCTATGTTTGTCATTTCAAACTTATTTTTGAGGCTAGACTTCACATGGTTTATATGGTTGGGATCAATACCAGTAAGGATAATATCATCAAAATAAAGAACAAGGATGGTGAAGGACTTACTCACTTTCTTGGTGTAGACAGTGTTGTTAGAATGACACCTAGAAAAGCCATTATCTAATAGAAATCTATCCATTTTTGTATACCAAGCCCGAGGAGCTTGTTTGAGACCATAGAGAGACTTCCCAAGGCAACAAACAAGGCTGGAGTCATTTTGGATAAAGCCAGGGGGTTGTTCCATATATATTTATTCATGAAAAACTCCATGTAAGAAGGTGGATTTAACATCCATCTGATGGAATTCCCATTTAAAGGAGACAACAAGGGAAAGAACAAGGCAGAGAGAATTCATTTTGGAAATAAAGGAGAAGGTTTCAGTATAGTCAATGCCTTCAACTTGTCAAAATCCTTTGACAACAAGACAAGCTTTATGTCCATCCACTTTTCCATCTGGTCCAGAATTTGTTTTGTAAACCCATCTGCATCTAATAAGTTTTATTTCTTTTGGAAGAGGAACAATATACCAAGTATCATTTTCCAATAAGGAACGATATTCTTCATTCATAGCTACATCCCAATCTGGATGACTAGAGGCTTCTTCAAAGGTTTCTGGATCAAGATTTTCTAGGAATTGAGACAATAAGGAAGAGGCTCTTTCAAATTGAGAATGTGTACGTTGTCGATCGGCAGGGTCACTTGCAAGAGAACCTGCTGCATCCCAAGTAGAGTGGACCCATCTTGGAAGCGGTGGAGTAAAAGGAATAAATTCAAGAGGTGGAGGAGGATTTTCATCCTCACTTTCATCATCTGAACTAGAAGGAATGCTATTAAAAATAGAAGAGAGAGAGAGAGAGCGGTGGCACATATGCCAAATTAGGCGCGCGGGCCAAAGGTGGCACACTCGCCGAACTAGGCTCGTAGGCTGATATATTTTCATCAAATTTTACGTCTCTTCTAATGATTATATTTTTGGATTTTGGTTGAAGAAGCCTATAACCTTTGACATCGTCAGAATGTCCAACAAAAATGCATTTTTCACTCTTAGTTTATAAGGCTTTGTGTTTCGCATCTGGAATGTGGGCCCAAGCATGACTTCTAAAAACACGAAAGTGAATTACATCCGATTTGATTGAGCTCCAAGCTTCTTCTAGAGTTATATTCTTTAAAACCTTAGTAGGAGTGCGATTTACTATGTAATTTTCCCAGTTAATTTCTTTTGCGCAAAAATTGAGACTAAGTCCTTTATATTGAAGCATACAATTAGCCATTTCTTTTAAGGTGTGATTCTTCCTTTCAGCTACACCATTTTGTTGTGGCGTATATGGAATGGTATGTTGCAATTGAATGCCATGCTCAGTGAAGAAGTTGACAATTTTTTTGTTAACATATTCTCCTCCATTGTATGATCTTAACTTAAGAATTTGATGTCCAAATTGTTTCTCAACAAAGGCCTTAAAGGCCAAGAACATGTTAAAAAATTCACTCTTGAGTTTTAAGAAGTATACATAAGTGCGTCTGGATAAATCATCAATGAAAGTTAAGAAGTACTTGCAACCAGAGAAAGAAAGACCAGGAAGTGGACCACATAAATCACTATGCACAATCTGCAAAGGGGTTGAAGCGTGTTAAGGGGCACGTTTGTCAAAACTATCCCGATGATTTTTTCCGAGTACACATGCAAAGAAAACACCATCTCCGCAAGATACCATAAGAAGGCCAGTCACCATATTTTCCTTACATAGAGTTTGAAGAGAGTGATAGTTTAAGTGACCAAATTACTCATGCCAAAGTTTTCTCACATCATCATTATCAGCATAAAAAATGGAGGGAATACAGGATGGCCCAAAGTTGTCAAACTTATACAACATTGTGGAATCATCAACAATGATAGTAGCTAAAATATGTCAAGGATCTTTGAGGTCCTTGATTACAACATCAGGCGGTGAGAATTCTACTATTTTACCTTCACCTAAATGAGTTATCTAATAAATAAAGAGAAGGTTGCATGACAAGGTAGTAACACATAGTACATCATTAAACTGACCATTATCGAGATGAATGGTTCCAGATGCTACAACACTAAGAGATCTATCATCACCAACATAAATATGTTTGGTGTTACAATCATTTAAAGAAGAAAACATGGCTTGATTTTTTGCCATGTAGTAAGAAGCTCCAGAATCAATGAGACACTCATGAGAATGAGAAGAAGAAGATACATTTCATGCATAGCCAGATCTTGATGCTTGACAACCACAAGCAGAAAGTGCCATTCCTGAAGAGGAAGGTGAAGAGTGCTCCAAATTGATGCTGTGCTTATTCATTGTTGCTTCTAAGGCTTCCATCTTCTTAAAACATTTGGAATCTATATGGCCATCACGATTACAAAAGTTTCAATGTCTATATGTCTTCTTTCCTTTGTTTTTATATGCCTTATCATTTTGGTGAGTTGCTTTTTCAGTTGGCGGCTGAAATTTCTTAGGACCCTTGTTTGGTTTCAGACCATAATTTTTAGGATACCACTTCTTGGGCTTCTTTTAATATGATTGTTGTTGGGCTACTAAGGCTTTCTTAATTAGAAGCATTTCCATAAGTGATAAGACCAAGGTGTAAGATTTTTTCTTGTTCTCTTATCAAGGAATCACAAAAGGCACCAAAAGAGGGGCTCTTGTAGGTGGTTCCTGAAGAAATGACGGCTTCTCTAGTGGAATGGAAGGTGGAGACAAATATAGAGTATGCAGGGCCAAGCTGAGCAAGAATGAAATATATGAGGCTACCATCTTCCTTTTTGACCTTACAACCTTCTAAAATAAGTCTAAGGGTCTTGAATTTGGACAAAAAATCTTCAATAGAGGAGAAATTATTGGGGTCCAAAGTAAGAAACTCATTTTCAAGATGGTGGGCCCTGATTTGATTTTGAATGCCAAAGACTTTATTTAGCTTATCCAGGGCTTCATGAGGGGTTTCAATGTCAAGGATATGAAATCGAAGATCTTGAGAAAGGGACATTCCTATCAATCCTCGTGCTTGATATTTTCTTATTTTCCCATTTAGCGACTTTATCATCATTAGAAGGTTTAGTTTCTTGTCTTGTGGCTATTCTATAAAGCCATTTACTTCTAAGTATATCTACCATGTGAGGTAGCCATTGGAAATAATTGGTGCTATTAAGAATAATCGGGCATGAACTTTCCATTTTTAAAACACTGAAGTTGAGAAAAGATGAGATAAATAATTGCTCCAATGGAAAGATCTCGAAAACTTAGGTTGATTAAAAAAAATGGCTCGAAAAACGACTTCCAGATGAAGTTATGCCTTTTTGAAAAAACGAGTTGAAGATGTTGAATAGTTACGGGAACAATTTGAAATTTGATGATGAAGTTTGACTTTTTTTTTTTAACTCTTCGGTGTACATGCCTTTTCTTGCACAAAAAACACAAAAAACCAAGCCAAAAAAAAATGAAATGCAAGCCTTACTGCAGAATGTTATATTTTCGGTTAGCCTTACCGACAGCTATCTATTTTTTCACTATTTCTCATTTCCCGAGATCGCAGAAAGACGCGGGGAAAGAACATACATAGAAAAAAATATTCGTTTTTCCTGTTTCTGATTTTCCGAGATCACACACAGCACAAAGCAAAGAGCATACACAAAGAGGAGGGTATAGATCCAGAAAATAAATAAAACCTAAAAATTGAAAATAAACAGAGGGAACCGAAATAAGCAAAACTATTAACAAATATAGCTGCAAAAAAGATACTTTATACCTCCAGATCTAAACTGTAATAACTTGGGTAGGCAGAAAAATTTTCGCATGAAACGAAAGGCATTCCTCACTGTAACAAATGCTCTAGACACAAAAGAGCAGTTATCCAAGCCCCAAAATGTTTAGAAATAGTAGATCTAGAAAACGATAGTCGCATGTAGTCAAACCGGCTTCAGATTTTGATCAACAACAGATGCGGCCCTCAAAATAGCTCTGATACCTTGTAGCAATTGATAGGGTATGTTCCTTAGATCAGAAAGCAAAGGTCACTTCTCAAAAACTAATCACAAATCAACACACCAGTATTATCACGTGGTTAAAACCCTCAAAGAGGGAAATGGTCCACGATGTGAGCCAACACAGCTGCTTCAGGAAATTTATTAATATAAAAAAGAAAAGTTACATATGTTTCTCTCATAAACGGTTACGAGAAAATGACCCTCCATGCTCTTTAAATAGAGATCATGAACCAATCGAGTGCTAAGCCATGGATGAGGTGTCATTAATACCAAGGAGAGAGTGAACCGTTGGATCACTACAAATTGTGACCATCAGATTATAAGTTACAAATGTACATAGTAAAGAAACACACTTTACATAAATCTACACTAGACTAAGTTATTCTTAACTATTTCCTATGTGTCGAAATATCCTAACGGAAAGTAGGGCCAAAGGCAGTCCACATTGAACACTGGGTGTATACCCATAAATGGTGCAATACTAAGCTCAAAGGTATTGTCCCCTATAGCCTTTATGATGGTGTATGGCCCATATTGGTGTGGTCGAAGCTCACGCTGGGTATATCGAGGCACTCCTTCTGCAAATGTATCCACACTTTGTCGCCCACCTAGAAGTTGTGTGGCACTCGATGTTGATCATGTCACTGCTTCTACTTAGCATTTGTTGGGTCCAATATGTCATGAACCTGTTGGCGGATGTGCTGAATGTTCTCAATGATGTTGTTCTCCTTGTCAGTTTCAGACTCGACATGAGTCGAATCGGCTTGAGTAGATGCAAATAGCATGGCTACATCAATGGGACATAGTGGCTAGAATCCCAAGTCTACCTGAAAGGGGATGTGACCGGTTGAGCTATGGGGCCTCGTTTATAGCTATGTTGTATATAGGAGAGGCTCTAATCCCATGTGTGTGGATGCTTTGAGTTGTACATGCACAGAATCTGTACGATCATCCTGTTGATGACCTGTGTATGGCCATGAGTTTGGGGATGGAAAGTTGTGGACCTGGTGAACTTGGTGTCTAGCATTGACCAGAGGCTAGACCAAAATGTACTGAGGAATATGTTTTCCCAAAATGAGATGATAGATTTTGGGATTCCAAAGTGTACCCACACTCATTCAAAGAAGAGTTTAGTAGTGGCTTCTGTTGTGATATTCTTCTTTCAGGCAATAATGTCCATCTTCGAGAATCTGTCAATGACCATGAAAACATAGTTGTTGCCATGATTTGTAGAAGGAAGGCTCAACATGTAATCCATGGAAATGGATTCCCAAAGTTGACTAGGGATAGGCAGCAAAATATAAAGGCCTTTCTTCTTGATGGTCATTTTGGAAATGGCGTAGACAGTGTAGGATCTATTGTACTTCCTGACATCTTGTCAAAGGTTCGGCCAATAGGAATACTTATGAAGTAATGCCACTATTCTCTCGACCCTGAAATGCCCACCAACCCAACTATAGTGCGCTTCCCAAATCATCTTGGAATGCTAGCCTGAAGGAACAAAAAAGTGTCCTAGGTGATATAGTAGTGCATCTTGGAGGTGAAAATTTGGAACTTGGTAACTCTCCAAGAGAATCTTGTATGTGTGGTCGAATTCTGGATCGCTGTGGTAGAGAAGCAGCCAATCAGAAGTCTTGTTCCCATAATATTTGAGCACGGTGGTTAGCACCACGATTGGTTGTTGGCTGAGGCAGTCTGCAACACTATTGGTGTTTCCCTTCTTGTTCTTTATGTTCAAATTAAACTATTGCAAATATGTGGACCACTTCTGATTGCGATCATTTGACAACTTCCCTTGTGTCTCTATGAATTGAAGGGGTTGGTGGTATGTGTGGATGACTATTTCCTTCCCCAAAGTGTAATGCTTCCATTATAGGAAATCTTGCATAATGGAATACATAGCTTTGTCATAAGTGGGATACTTCTAGAGTTTTTCGGACTGTGTATCACTATGATATGCAACTAGATTCCCTTGTTGAGTAAGAAATTCCCCAATAGCATAATCAGAGGTGTTTGTCCCGATCTCAAATGGTTGTTTCAAGTCTAGTAATGTGAGCACTGGGGCAGAGAAGATGTAATGTTTCAACTCTACAAACACCTTCTGTTGAGATTCAAACCAAAATAGTTTTTATTTCGTTCCTCCCTTGGTGACTTGACACAAGGGCTAAGTTATATGAGATAATTTCAACATGAACCTGCGGTAGAAATTACCAAGACCCAGAAAGCTATGGAGCTCTATTAGAGTGTTTGGGGCTGGCCAATCTCGAATGACTTGGATCTTGGCTGGATCCACATGCACCCCCCTCTCATTAATAATGTATCACAGATACTGAACGTGGGTCATGCCAAAAGTGCATTTCTCCAAATTGGCACCCAACTTGTGTTGTCGCAATGTTTGGAGGACCTATAAGATATGGTGGAGGTACTCTTCCCAAGTTTGGATGAAGATCAGGATGTCATCGAAGTACACTACTACAAATGAGTTGGTGAATGGCTGCAATATGTCATCCATCAACCTCATGAAGGTTGTAGGAGCATTCATCAACCCAAAAGGAATGGCCAGCCATTTATACAAGCCCTCCTTGGAATTTAAGGCAGTATTCCACACATTGGAGGGTTCGATTGGTACCTGGTGATACCCAAACTTCAAGTCAATATTGCTGAAATATTTCCCCCCTTAAGTTGATCTAGAAGGTCATCAATCTGTGGGATCAAATACCTATTCTGGACAGTGATCTTGTTCAGTGCCCGATAGTAAATACAAATTCTCCAAGTCCCATCCTTCTTCTGCACCAACACGATGGGGCTCCCACAGGGCGATGAACTCGGTCGGATGTGACCTTTCTATAGCATCTCCTGAATCTGCCTCTTGATTTCATCGTTCTTCAAAACATAACATTGATAGATTGGTCCATTGAGTAGTAGCACACTTGGGGTCATATCTATGGGTGCTTAACCTGAAAGTATAAAGGCACCCCTATCGGTGAGGTGAAGATGTCCCCGTACTCCTCTACGACCTTGTCCATTTGTTGTTGTCGTGTAGAGGAGCCTAGTTTGAATGTCATGGCCATCGTATTCTTCTTTCCCTGAGGGTAGATCATAAAGAAAACAAATTTATCGGTTTTGGAAATAAGCTTACTGTATTGTTTTGCAGTAACCAAAGAGGTGGCGGTAGGTGTTCTTACCTCTGGTATCCTGTACAACTTATTTCCCAAAGTAACAATAACAGAACGAGGCCGAGACTCATACACATCATGTTGCTTCCACAAGTATATATGGCCTAATAATACATCAAAAACATCAAGAAGGGAAATGCCACATAATACCTCATCCACGATGGGATTAATGTTGTAGGGAAGGTGACACTACTGGCTGAGGTGGAGATCATGGTGTACAGCTATAGGTGTGTTGTGGTCAGCAAGCCTAGTCTCTTCATGAACTTTGCGAAAATGAGGTTCTTTTGGCTCCTGTTGTTGACAATGAACTGAAGTGGGGAACTCTTTACCCACATCTGGGAATGGAAGAGGTGCTCCTTGACCTCTGGATCTTCTAGTGCCTCCTTCTAGATCTTTGTGGTGGCAACGGTGGTGTTGGCCTCCGCATCGATAATTTTCTTCCCTTTTTCAGTCCACTTGTTAGGTTATGATTCAGAGTTGGAGGATACATCTGATTCAGAAGCCTTCAGCTTGGCCACTAGTGACTGTATCGCCTGACGCTCATGTGTGTTGTGGGTGGATCTCTTGTGGAATTCACACCACTTTCCAATGTCCTTCTTCGGCTTTGCAATGTTTTTCTTTTCATGCGGATTTGGCGGGTTATCCTGGGTCGCCTCACCTTGGATTTGTATTTTTTTCTATGGTTTGGGGCACCTTTCCCTTGCTTCTGATTCCCAGATCCAAAGTCTCTCCTCTTCTATTTGAACTTATACTCAATCTTGGAAGCATACTGGTATCATGCACAAAGCAAGGAGATGTCGAGGAACCCCATTTCATCCTAAATGTATATGTGCAGACAACTATGGTACCTTGGCACCAAATGTCTCTATGAATATTTGATACACAATTTTGTGTGTAGGGTGCGGAATAGATTCGTCATCTCATGCACATCTTGATCCCTTTGTTGTCGTAGCATAGTCCAATGTATGTACTTATCGTCATAACTCCCCACGGGATCATATTTTTCCTTAATGGCGTCTCGGAAAATATTCCAAGTGGGTGCAGCAAAAAACAGAGAGGGTTCCCTCTCGTCCTTTTTCTCACAATAGGTTTCCCATAAATCCTTGACATGGGGGTGACTTTGAGGAGTACAAAAGTAATATTTTCCTGGTTGGAAAAGTCATGAACTGAGAAATACCCTTCTAATAGATTCTACCATCTATCTATGACGTTTGCATCTATTTTTTCCTCAAATATGAGAATTTCAAAGTTTACTTATACCTTAAAAGGAGTTGCGCCACTAGAGTGGCTATTGGATGTCGATGCACCATCAGTGAATAGTCGTTGAAGAATTTGGGAAAAGTTATCCATCATCATGTTCCTTTGTTTCTTAAGGGCTTCCTCGAGCAATATTTTTATAGGATCTCCTTCTCCCTCATCTTTCTTTTCGTTCCCCATGGGCAGTCGTTGGGGTTTGCGAGGCTGATCTTGCAAGGGTTCAACCAGATCAAGCCCTAAATCCTTATACTCTAACCTCGTTGAGGACATCCAAAGAAGGATTGACAAAGAGAAGACTACTATGATACCAATGATCTAGACTTATGCAGGAACACAATAAAATATATAAGTATACATAAAATCAGAGATGCAGCGTAAATAATAATTCATTTCATTTATATCACACAAATAAAATATGCTTATAGACATAATGGAAATAAACTAGCTAGGGCGATGGTAGCTTGTCTCTACGAAGCAATGTGGTGGCTATAGGACTCTAAACTATGTTACAATGAAGCACGAAGGCCTATTTATTATTGAGAATCAATGGAAAAACCCTAAACATCCAAAAACATAACCCTTGGAGATTAAACACCAAACTATGGGCCTCGTTGGGGTAAATTGGTACATCAATTTCCCAGGGTTGTAACTTTGGCATTCGATCTTCCTCTAATGCACATGATACCTCGTTAGAAAGATCTATCCAAGGACTACAAATGCTAATAGAAAATATCAATTCTTTGACTCATTGAGTCTTTGACCCATGTTTTCCTGAAGGTGATTTCCCTAAAAAATGTCATTTAGGGCCTCAAAACAGCTTTGAAAGTTAAGGACCCGAAAAACTACCAAAAATAGTAAATTGTGCTACAATTAAGGAAACTGAAAAGCTGAAAGAAACAATGGTGGGGGTCCAAGTGGAATAGGAGGGTGGCCATAAATATCCACCTGGATCATTCTACACCTACTACACAACTGTAATATCCCAAAATGGGAGCTACTAGCAAGACATGACTGGAAAACACATTTTCTAGGAATGGCTACTACAAAATATGAAATCATCCCTTGGATCCATTAGATCTGGTAATATAAGACCCAAATCCAAGAGGAGATCAGAAACAAATCTTTCTAGGTTGGTTAAACAGATCTCCCACACCTAGTAAGGCTTGAAAACTGCCCAACAAGGGATTGCAACAATATTGCTCAGAAAATAATGCGGTGTCAGTAGAGCAAGAGCACGAGGCCAATAAAATATCCTTCAAAAGTATTACAGCAGAAAAATAGATGTATAATGAAGTCCATGAGATGCATAGCTGAAAATACAAGAATTATACAGAAGAAATGCCCTCAAAAGAGGTGCTGCAACCACATGAATGACTGAAACTGCCTTGATAGTGTTATTTTATTAGGCTGCAAACTGATATGGATTACATGTCAAATCTAGAGTAGATATGTGCATAAAAAATCAGATCCATATCAAATCCATGCACTATAAAGGCTCCTCTTTCATATCCCCTTGGAATTTTGCGGTTTACACCAAGCATAAGGAGTAGATTTGAGATCTAAGAATGTAGATCTGCAAGATGATTCAGAAATTCTGAAGTATTCAGAATATGCAGATCAGATCTAAAAAGTACAATGTGTAGATCTCCTCCAATGGATCTCAAAGTGAAGGGCAGATCCCCAACAGTAAAAAACCAGCTCTCCAAATGGTGCACCCAAACTCCCTGCAACACCACCTACAACAATAACGCAGATCTGGAATAGAAACTGAATTGTAGGGTATAGATAGCTGATGGTGTCATGTCAAGATCAAGAATTTAAGCTCATGCACTCCAATACACTTCCTCCAATAGAGCAGAGGACTCCCCCACTGAAAAAGAGCACTAAAATATCTTAGATTTGAAGAGATCTAATCTCCACTTGCTATAGCTTGCAAAGACAACCAAACCGTCAACAGGATCAGAGTTGTAATTGAAATGAGAAGCTTGGCCTTCAAGCCAGATAGTGGACCTTGCAATACAAACTCTCCCAAGAGCTACTCAATGGGAAGAGGAGGAACTCCTAAACAGGAAATTCCAATGCTAAAAAACATTTGCAATCTAGGCTAAACAGCCAAAGAAAGCTATATGGTCTCAATAGACAATATATCAAAAGATCATATCATGAACAACCCCCTCATGCTACTCTCCTCTCCTTTTTATAAGATAGGAATCTTGTCAAACCCTAAACCACTTCATCAATTTAGCTCCTTTCACATGTAGAGCCTCCATCTAGAATTGTGTTGTGCCTGAAGGAGGTTCAATGCATCTAGACTGCGCTATAGATATGGTCATGGTTGACTTGCTCAAGTTCTCAACCTCTTTCACACTCAAGTGTGTTTATATAAATGGCCCAGATTTAGCCTTGTTTACAAGGGGCATTGATTTATTTTGATGTTTTTAGGAGTTTTACATGTCCTCTACACTTTATTCATCAACATGAAAATCAGAACAAAACAAAGAAAAATTGAATATTCCCATTAGCTTGGGCTAAGTGGGAATATTACAGTCCTCCCCTCCAAAATGTTTCTTGTCCTGAGGCAACTGATAAGGTGAGTGCTGAAAAACCTCCCCTTCTTCTCTTGTGGCCTCCTCATCCAATATTTTCCACCATTGCTTCAAAATTTCTGCAAAAATTTCATCTCCCAATGGTTCCTACCAAGTGCGCAAGTTGGCCTTTGGTGAATAAACCCAATGGATTTCCTCATGAAAGAATTGAAGGTCTATGTGGAAACCTTCTTTCTGATCCATGGCCCCCTGAAGACATAAGTGATGACTATCATGGGGAATTTCATCAGCCATTTGAGACTCCCATCCCCATGCTATCATCCAAATGAAATGAATCACCTCCCAAATTGGAAATTCATAGAAAAACTCCCCCCCAATACTTATGAGAGGCATGCCCCAAATAAACATATGGCTCACCTTACAAAGAAATAAGTGGTATACCATAGTGGCCATATAATATCCCATGCTCCCCTTGAGAAATATAGTGCAAATAGTGTGGGAAACTCCCTTCCGCAAGGACACATCCAACCAATGTGCCTATGAACCCCATCAGAAATAATGCTCCCTCTTGGAGCAGAGCCCTGCACATGAGTGTTAGAAAAATACAAGCATATAGTAGACACGTTAGGATATTCAGAGATACAAGTTCCTCCATATACTGGTCTTACATGAGTGAGGTAACTCATGGATGAGTTCCTTCTCACACTCAATGAATAAGGAGGTGTTGAGGATGCCTTTTTCCAAGAGCTATGTTCCTCCTCAACCAGAAAATGATCCATGCTCTTCCTCATATGAGACTGAATCTCCTTATTGAAATATTCCCACATGAATCCCTCCAATATAGTATGGCATGTTTTAATGAAGCTAGTGGGTTTAGAAATCAAGACCTCATATGTTGCATTAAGTAGTTTGTCCTTGAGTTTGGAGTTTTTAGATAAGTAGATCTGATCATAGAAATAAATGACTCCATTAACTACTCTATACCTCCTATCTATCATTTGCCCATCAAGAACCTTACATGTGAAGAGGTCCCTGGAATATTCCATCAAGAGTAGGGACTCCCAATAAGGATTTAGGCTTCCCAACATTGACAGCGTTGTAGAAGTCTGAAATGAAGCATCTGTCATATGATGGCTCTCCTCCTTGACATGCTTGATGTCAAAGTCACATGTTGGAGTATTCCCAAATTTCTTTTTCTGCCTCTCTTGCAGCTGATCTTGCTCAAGACAAGATTGAAGTTTAGGAGAGTCATCCTTCTTTCGAAAGGTTCTCCTCCTCCAGAACTCCCATAGTTTTTCTCCTACATACAAGAATGGAAATACCTTATTATCATATTTAGTATTTTTCATTATATATTGGAGTATATTTTGCTGCTCCAAGGCAATGGAGTGGCCTTTTGATACCATGCTCATATCAACACAGATTTCTGAATCTCTTCTTTCCAACATAAATAAGTGAATGGAGGATAGCAAAGTCAATTTTAGAAACTTTCTTAGCTCCCCATCAGTGATTCTCAGCACTGTAGTAGCTCCTCTCAAGGTTCCCTCTTTAGATAGATATGTCACTACTACATATATTTGAGAGAACACTTTAGCTTTCTTCCAATCATGGGGTCTCCCTGGTGGAATGCCTCCATGCAAAGAGACATCAAGGCATAGAGCGAGATACATAGATGTATGGAATGACTTGTCCTTGCCTTCATTGCATAGATCCTTATGCCTTCTCTGTACATCAATATTTTGAAATAAAGACGAGTGTATACTCCTCATAATATGGTGCTTTCCTTCCCCTTTATCTTCTGCAATATTCAGATTCTCATCATTTGATAATGATGGTACATGCCACACATGGATTATGCCACAATATCCATATGTGAGATTTTCTGGAAATATTTGCAATAGTGAAAGAGTTTATCTCATTGGAGCCATTGTTCCTTCTCCCTCTCCATTAGGGTCTAGGTGTGCCCTTGTCATGATTTTGTTGTTATTCCCAGCCTTCTCTTCCTTGATCTTCCAAGACCCTTGGAAGCTCAAGTGATTCTCTCTTTTTGGCACATTTCCTTCCTTCCTCTTCATGAAGAAGTTGCTGACAGAAGGTTGTAGATTTGATGATATGGACGAGTTCCCATATCCATGAGATGAGGACTTAGAACCTTACTCATGTATAGATCTTGTATATTTTGTTGAGGGATCTCCATATTTTTCCCTCCTCATTTATTTGATGTCCTTGCTGATACCCCGTAGAGCTTGAGACAGAAGTTCTATGAACCTATTCTCTCTAGACAACAAGGGTTTTATTTGATTTCTCTTGAAAATATCCTCCTTCCCATGAGAAGACTCCATAATACTTGAAGCTCACAGGCTGAGCCAAGAAAGTAGCTCTGATACCACTGTAATATCCCAAAATGGGAATGCACAACAAAGCCTATTGGAATAATGATATCTTCACAAATTGGTGCACTAAAATGAGTTTGAAACCCTTGGATCCCTTTTATCAGTGGATCTAATCTCTAAATCCAAAAGGAGAGAAAAAAAAATTCAAACTAGGTGAGGTAAACAGACCTCCCACCACCTAGTATGGCTAGAAAACACCCAATGAAGGGGGTTCAGCTATATGCAAAAAATTTCTTTAGAAATAATGCAGTTCCACTGAAGTGAAGTAGGAGGCCAATATGGAGGCTCAAATATCATATGTAAAATAGAAAATCAGATCTACATTACAACCCATACAATGTACAAGAGAAGTAGAAGACTATACATGAATAAACCCTTAGAAATGAGGTGCTACAACCACAAGAAATGTCTGCATAAAATTGACAGCATTATTTTAATGGTTGAAGCAACAATATATTATAATTCAAATATAGAGCAGATCTGTATATAAAAATATGGATCTAATTTATATCTGTATACAATAAAATCTCATCTATACATCCCCCTTCGGGTTTTTTGGAAAACATGAGAGTACAAGAGTAGGTATGAGATCTAGAGTTGCAGATCTGCAGTAATATTCAGAAATTTCTGAATCAAATAATAGAACAATAGATAAGATCTGAAACAGACATGGATTGGATGGCCAATCCATGGATCACCATAGTGAGAGGAAGAATCCTATCACCAGAGATCTCTCCTCCAAAATGTAAACAAAACACCCTGCAACTGCAAACTTACAAATAACGCAGTTTGGGAAGGGAAACTGCATTGTAAGCTTTGAGAATGATTTGGCTTGATGCCAAGGTCTGGATCTATAGCTCCAATGATGTAGGACACTCTTACCAATGGGATAAAAGACTTTACCAGTGAAAAGAGGGGCTACATGTGCATGGATCTGAAGAGATCTAACCTCCACTTGCTGCAGCTTGCAAAGACAAACAAACCCTCAACAGGATCTGAGTTGTAATTGAAAGGAGAAGCTTGGACTTCAAGCCAGATAGTGGACCTTGCAATACAAACTCTCCCAAGAGATACTCAATGGGAATAGGAGGAACTCCTAAATAGGAAATTCCAATGCTAAACAACATTTTCAATCTAGGCTAAACAACTAAAGAAAGCTATATGGTCTCAACAGACAATATATCAAAAGATCATATCATGAACAACCCCCTCATGCTGCTCTCCTCTCCTTTTTATAATACAGGAGTCTTGTCAAACCCTAAACCACTTCATCAATTTAGCTCCTTTCACATGTAGAGCCTCCATCTAGAATTGCACTGTGCCTCAAGAAGGTTCAAACATCTAGACTGCGCTGTAGATATGGTCATGGTTGACTTCTTCAAGTGATCAACCTCTTTCACACTCAAGTGTGTTTATATAAATGACCCATATTTAGCCTTGTTTACGTTGGGCATTGATTGATTTTGATGTTTTTAGGAGTTTTACATGTCCTCCTTTACACTTTATTCATCAACATGAAAATCAAAACAAAACAAAGAAAAATTGAATATTCCCATTAGCTTGGGCTAAGTGGGAATATTACAAGAACCCGCACAAGCCATCAAAACCTTCTAGGTGACTAGCCCCTCAAACAAAATAACGTTTTTTTGCATTAATTTCCTAATAGCTCCATTGCCAAATACTCCAAGCAACTGAGAGCCCCATTCGCTCCCATGACCCAAGATGAGCACAATTGCAGCCTTTTTCTGTCAGTGCTATGTTAGTGATTGTGGGATTTAAGGATAAATTTTAGGGCTAGGACACAGGTCACTGCGAGGAACTCCATGACACTTCCAGGAATGAAAGATAATAGTGAAATAATGATACACATGCAATTAATTAAACAAGGACTTGACTAGACCCCTACTAGCCATGACAGGCATTTTGTCTAACATCTCACAAATATGTAATCTATAGGTTTAAACAACATATATAAACATAGGGGTCTCATACTTATCCAAGAATAGATAAGAAGCATGGATGCCTCATCACATTAGTTGAATTATCATATATTAGGTCATATATTCATTGTTCATTCATTTACAAATCAAAACATGATGAGAGCCATACATCATCACTATCATAGGAAATATTCATAACCAACATATAAATAATAAAAATGAAAATAATAGAACAACCATATAAACCACATAATAACAAGCATATTTACCCATCAATGCAATAGGAAATGAGCACTTACTTTCATAAGAGAAATGCAACCAAGTCTGGGACTTCCACGTACCACCCAACCATAGACATGGTTGAACCACATCTCCCTTTCAGCCAATCACCCTTGTGCCATATTCCAAGCATGAATGTGGGATCTCATAGAAAACATTAGTAAAAACCAAACCAAGGCTTCCATAAGGAAAACCAGCTTAACCCTCCACTAATGATTCCACCTCATCGTCATACATCACAAACCATCACCGGATTGGTCTCTACCTAAGCTGTCTAGGGATCTAGAATGTTTGTTCCCACCAGGGTTTCCAGGACTAGTAACTCAACCGACAATCATTGCCGAGCTTCCATATCATTTTTCCAACCAAGGCTTCCATGACTAGTAACTCAATCCACCAAGAGATTTCATAATGTTTTTCTAGCCAAGGCTTCCAGGACTAGTAACTCAACTGAAGATATTATACAGCTTCCAAATATTTTTTACAACCAAGTCTTCAAGGAACTAATAACTCAACCCACAACCAAAGGAACATGAAAGCCAACCAAAAACCAAAAGTAAAAGCCACAACACCATGTCTATCTAGGAAATTCAAAGGCTAGGAAGAACCACTGTCAATCCAAGAAATCCTCCATGTCAATGACAGATCATAAAAAAATAACCACATGCATATGCCATGCATACCAAAACTAATGAGGAAATCATACATACAACTCTGTACCTACAAGCAAAACACATTATAGCTACTGATCCCAAAGTCCCCTTTCACTTTCCTGCTTTTCCTTTGCCTTCTTTCTCCAAATCCCAAGTGCACCACACTCCTCCAAGAGTGCTTCAAGAAAAATCTAAGTGTCCAAGAGTATGGGAGAGAGAAAGAGAGAAAATGGGAGCTTCAAAACTGAACTGATCAAAAGCCATGTATTGATCCTCAAAAGTTTTTTTATTAAGGAGGCCTCTAATTTCTTCAATTTTACATTATTTTCCTTAATTTTCATCCTCACATGCAACCTATGACCTTTCACTTTCCTTTTCTCCTATTTTCCATTATTTTCATAAATAAATGCCAATAAATGCCACTTTGCCTTTCGAAAGCCTTAGCCATTGCTTTTCCAATTTCCATAGCCATAATAACTATATGAACACCCACACTAGGATGTTTTTTCCCAACATTTAACTTGGAATACATGTCCAATGACCATGGTTATTATTTTCCCTTTATTAACTTTTATTACATGGAATTTTCACCAGGGATGTTACAAAACCCTCCCCCTTGGGGGAAAACCATCCTTAGTGTGCAACAACTCCTAAAACCAACAAGAATATTGTAAGAAAAACATACTACCCATGGATCTTTGTAACTTAGCTTGTTGTAGTATTTACAATTACCATCTTGCTGAGAGTCAAACCAACATGACAACATAAAAAATATAACATCATAATGACATGACACCCATAATTCTTATTGGAGCTTTATAAAATATATCGTGGAGGTATTTATATCCATATACATTGGTACATATACTAAAACATCATACCAAGCATGTACTAAGAACATATACAATACCTATACCTCAACATTCACTCAACCAATGAATAAAAAAGGATACATAGTCTTCATATAATCCTACGTCTCCCATGTAGCTTCATTGGGCCCAAAGTGCTTCCAATGCACTTTCGCCTACTCAATTGCTTGATTTTGGAGCATGAGTGTCTTTCTCAGCAGAATGCACTCAAGTTTTGGCTCAGATTATCCTTCTGGATTCACCTTCAATAAAAACCATTCAATCACATGATCATCATCTTTAACATACTTCTTAAGAAATGAAAAATGGAAAACATCATGGAATTTCATTGTCATAGGTAGTGCAAGTTGATAGGATACTGGTCCAATTCTTTCAAGAATCCTCAAAGGTCCACAAAATATAGGTGTCATCTTTGCACGCGATCCTATCCTCAAGGAGCTCTTCTTGGGATTGATGCGCAAGTACACATGTTCCCCAACCTAAAACTCCTTAAACAACATGTTCTTATCTTCATAGTTTTTTTTATATCTTATGACTCCTTTATATTCTTCTTGATTACATGCATTTTGTTATGAAACTAGCTAAAAATTTAGAAGAAAAGATAGATCAATGTCTTAAAAATTAACCTATTCGAGGGGGAAACCTCCTTTACATTACATAAATGAGAAATTCTTGGACGACATAAATGAAAAAACCTCCATACTATATATAGGAGTCCATTGGGTCACAATATAATCCTAACCGACCAAGCAATAATAATGTAAGGGTACAATAATAAGAATATATGGACTACAGGGGTACAATAACAATAAGGGGACTACACTGGTAATATAGGGTACTAACATGCCATATCCTTCAGAAAAGTGTTGTCCTCAATGGTTGAGTAGTTCTAGATGCTTCTGTATAAAATTCTCATCCTCCCATGTGGAATCTTCAGTGGGTAAGTTATTCCACTTGATGAGATACTCTAAAATTGATCGATTTCATCTCTATCGAGTTCTTGTTTCCATGACTGCTCCAGGTTTGAATATGATTTTTCCTTCCTCATAAATTCCTGGCAATATTATTTGAACATAAAGTTTGTCACCTATAACCTTCTTTAAGCATGAAATATGGAAAACTGTGTGCACTCTGGAAGATGCTTGAAGCTCCAATTTGAATGCCATAGTACCAGTATTTTGCAACACCTTGTAAGGAAAATAGTAATTTGGCTATAATTTATTATCCTTCCTAGCTTGATTGAGGGACATTTTTTTGTATGGTTGTAGCCGTAAAATTACCCAGTCACCTACATCAAAAATTCTCTCGCTGCGATGTTGATCTTCCTGTTGTTTCATTTGATTCTGTGCCAAATTTAGGTTATCCTTTAAGAGTTGGAGAACTTGTTGTTTATGCTCAATGTGACCTTCTACTGCTTGAACCTTAGAATTTTCTCTTAAATATGATGTTGGACTACAAATTATATCCATAAAGTGCCATAAATGGGGTTATTTTTGCTGCAGTGTGGAAGGAAGTGTTATACCACCATTCAAACAGAGATAACCAATTGACCCATTATGTTTGTTTATCAGATACAAAGCAATGAAGACATCCTTCCAAACATTTGTTCACTATCTCAGTTTTCCCATCAGATTTAGGATGATAAAATGAGCTATGAGCTATTTGAGTACCCAAATAAGAAAATATTTTCATTTAAAAATTTCCATTGAAAATGGGATCTCTATTGCTTACAATAATCTTTGGGTTTCTATGTAGCTTTTGAATTGTTTCCATAAATGCAGTAGAAACTGTACTCGCTTTAAATAGATGAGATAATGCAAAAAAGTGTGCATACTTGGTAAGCCTATTAACTAACACCATGATGACACTCTTTCCTTTGGAATTAGGTAAACCTGTGATAAAATCCATTGAAACCTCTTCCCAACGTTGATTTGAAATGGATAAAGTTTGTAAGGTCTTAATTTTCTCAACTTTATTTTGCTGGCAAAACAAACATTCTGCCACAAAATTTTGAATATCATATCTAAGGCCATCCAAAAAAAATTATTTCTTCACCCTGCGGTAAGTTTTTAAGATTCCCGAGTTTCCTCTTAAGGTAGAGGTGTGAAATTCCAAAAGAACATTTTGTTTTAGTTGGGAATTATAAAAAATATGTAAGCAATATTTGTAACATAAGGAAACATTTTTCCAATTAAATGTATCATATGTACTGGGATCTTGCTGCAACTTTTGAATGAGTGTCCATACTTCTTCAGTATTCTTCCATTCCTCCCTTGCTTCGTTTATCCAACCTTGTTTGGATAATAGAAATGGCACAAATAAATGCTTCCACATCCTCATCCTTTCTTTAGATTGCATATGCATCAAAATTTAGCTTCCCTTTTGTGTAGATGATTTCAAAGACATAACCCAACATCTTTGTGACCCATTTCTGCTACTCTTCTAAAAATATTATTTGTTCCAAAAAGTATTTAAGTCTATCATGATCATTTTTTAACTTGAAGTGTATTACCATTAGGTAAGGTCACCATTTCTTTAGTGCATGTAGTATTGCCGACATTTCTTTCTCATAAATAGATTTCTGTAAATACATTCCTTTGATTTGATGACTTTCAAAAGAAATGGGTCTTTCTTCTTGCATTAAAATAGCACCAATTCGATTTCCTAAGGCATCACATTCAACAATAAACGTTTTTGTGATGTCTGGCATATCTAAGACCGATGCTTGGCACATTTCCTCTTTAAGATGTTCAAAGGCTTTAGTTGCTTCAAGAGTCCATGAAAATGCATCTTTCTTCAGTAATGTTGTCAAAGGTTCTGCTATTTTCCCATAATTCTCAAAAAACTTGCGATAATACCCTGTTAACCCGAGAAATCCTTGCATCTACTTTATGGTTTTGGGGAATTTCTATTCCTTAATGGCTATAACTTTGTTATAGTGTACCTTAACACCCTTCTGAGATACAATATGACCCAGATATTCCACCTCTTGCACTCCAAAGAAACATTTGGAGGTTTTTGCATATAATTGTTTCTCCTCCAATAGCTTAAGCACCTTGTCAACATGTTGAACATGATCCTTCCAAGACCTGTTTTAGATTATTATATCATCAAAAAGTTCTAACACAAATTTTCTAAGGAAGGGTTTGGAAATGGAATTCATTAACCCTTGAAATGTAGAAGGTGCATTGGTAAGGCCAAAAGGCATGACAAAAAATTCATAATGACCCTCATGAGTTCGAAATGTTGTTTACAGAATGTCTTCAGTGTTCATTCTAATTTGATGATATTCTGAACGAAGATCCAACTTGGTGAAATAAATTTATCCATGTAACTCATCCAATAATTCATCAATCACAGGAATGGGGAATTTATCTTCAATAGTGAGCTTATTTAGCTCCCTATAATTCGAAAACATGCGCCATGATCCATATTTCTTGTGCACAAATACTACTGGGGTAGAGAAATAACTTTTACTAGAATGAATTATACCAGCCTCTAGCATTTATGCAATCATACGTTGATTTTTTCTCTTTTCGACATAATGATATCCGTAAGACCTGATGTTTGGAGGGATACTTCCTGGAATCAAATGAAATCATGATCATGAATAGGTTGGAGTCCTTTGGGAGCTTCAAACACCTTGGAATTATTGTCCAAGAAATTTTGGAGATATGGAGAAATAAATGATTTTGATGTTGGAACTTCTACTGAGCATAATTGTGCATTGACGCCTTGTTTTTATTTCGTCAGAAGCTTTGTCATGACATTAGAGCTTATTATCTTTTGCGGATTTCTTGTGGTACCCCGTAATTCAACCTCCTTTCCTTCCAAAAATAATTCAAGAAAATTTATTGAAAATTAAAAGCTACCATCCCCAAAGATTATAACCATTTTACTCCTAGTAAAACATCAACACCACCCATTGGAATGGAAAACATTGGAATATCAATACATATTCCCCCAGGTTAGCTTGATATTATGGCACTTTCCAGAGAAATTTATAGTTCATCCATTTACCACCATCACTTGACACTCTGGCTCTGGGTACAGGAAGCAATTAAACTCCTTGGCTACCTTACAATGAATAAAATTTTGGGTACTACCCGAATCAATAAGAACTATTACATTTTTCTTCTTGATATGTCCTTCTATCTTGAGAGTTTTAGGAGTTTGGTAATTCCTGCCAATGCATTACAGGATATGGTCGAATTCATTTATTCTTCCTCTAGGGTTGGTTCCTAGTGTATATCCTCTTCTTTTGAATTTTCTTGTTCCTTTTCTTCTTCCTCTTCACAATCTATGTAAAATAATTTCTTCTCAACACACTTATGACCTTTAGCGTATTTTCTATCACAACTATAGAAAATCCATTTTTGTCTTTTTTCTTCCAATTTTTGTGGTGTCAACCTTGTAGGTTGTGGAAGTCTAGGAGTAGAAAAACTTCCATCTTTATAGTTGTGACTGGTAGGCTTCCTTGTCGCCATAATTTTGTTTTCAATTTTTATTTCCAACTTGAATTCCTTCTCCAATGTATCAGGTTGCCAAAGGTGAACCTCATGTTGGATTTTATCCTTTAGATTCCCTACCAAGACATCAATCATATGTTCCTCTAGAATATTATTGATCCTTATATTCAATTTTTGGAAGTCCTCTATGTGCTCCATCATTGAAACCTTTTGTTTGAGATTTATTAATTGGCTAAAGAAGGTGTTTCTATTTGTATCCTCATAATGTGATATCATCTCCTCTGTAAAAAATTACCAAGTGACCAGTGGTTTATGAGAACAAAGCCATGGATACCATACAAACTAATTTTGTTCTAAATATAAAGTTGCAATGTGTACCTTTTGTGTGTTTTGCGTATTACGGATCTCAAATTATTGCTACATTTGTAGTATCCAAGGTATCAGATCATTGCCATAAAACTTCCTCATATCTATCTTTGGAATATGGCGGGTCTTAAATCCAACATTAGAGTCTATGAAATCATGATTAACATTTCTTTTGTTCTCATCATGACTTTCCTCTACTACCTTTTCGCCCTTAGGAAGCTTTTCTTGTAGCAACTTTTCCAAACCTTCCTTCAAACCTTCCACGTCTTTCTTCAAATCTTCCTTGTTGCATTATATACCATCCATCCTAGCTTCCACTCCATCCATCTTAGCTTCCATGTCATTCTTAGAACCACCCATCTTAGCTTCCACACCTTTATTCAAACCATCTTTTAGCACAATCATATGCTTATTCATGAGTGTGTTTTAAATCGTTTTACTTTTAGGATAAAAAAATTGTAAATTTAAAAAAAAATTATAACACTACTGGAAGTTTCGATAGCGTCTGTTTTAACCCTATTAGATAGTCTGTTTTAAATCTATTTTATGTCTTTTTTTCCTTTACCCGATGCTACCAGAAGTTCTGGAAACTTCCTCTGTTTTTAAAAAGAGATAAAAAAGCACACCTGCTTTTGAGTTAGCCACATGTTTATTGGAATCACAATTTCCGTTAGACCAAAACCTGTAGGTGTTAGTATTTGATACAATTACCATAGTTAGGATCCACAAGAGGCAGTTAGTCCATGTCGTGAAACACATGGGGACCGTTGAACCCAATGTACAACAATCTCCCCCCCAACGCGAGTCGGGTGAGTTTCAAACTCGAGACCTGTTACTCTGATACCACTTGTTGGAATGACGATTACCGTTAGACCAAAACCCGCATGTGTTAGTCTTCAATACAATCGCGAGAGTTAGGATCCGCGAGAGGCAGTTAGTCCATGTCGTGAAACACATGGGGAGCGTTGAACCCAATTTCCAACAATGTTCCCGATATTAACTAATTTTTAAATATTTTTAATCATGAACCATGTCACGTGATATGAAAGGATATACATTTTAATGATTTCGAGTTAGTAGTGGTCATACGTAGAAGAGTTAGGTGTCAATGTACAGTCATGAAGACCAACTGTTGTGTTGGAAATACTGAGAGGGGGGGTGAATCAGTATTCTTTTCAATTAGAGAATTAGTTAATCTTCAATTATTATCAGTGTTTGTAAAATGATAGTAGAAAACAAGAGGAACACAAATGCACACAGTTTTTAAGGTGGAAACCCACTCTGGGACAAAAACCACCTAATTCTTTTCTAATAATTCTTTAATATTCAGCTCCAACTTCCTAGAATGTAGAAAAGCATTCTTCTCCAGCTCCCACTAGATGGATGCTCCAACGCCCGAGATTCTTCAGTAGTCAAATGAATGGATGCCTTAACACCCAATGAGCTACAACTCACCCTAACACCACCCTACCACCCTATAGAAGAATAAAATAAGAATGGACTCCCGTACCAGGGAAAATGGTCCACTTTACAATGATATAGAATGATGTAGAAGAAGAAGATATACTAGACCATAACCCCAAATTTGACACAACCACCTAATAATGATCCTAGACCTCCCAACACTGCCTCTTCAACCCTTGGTAGATAGATACTAGTACAATTTGTACAATAATGTATTTACAATGACTGAGTACAATGATACCTTTACAATGATTGTATGCAGTGCTGCCCACTTGAAGACTTCATATGATGAATTTCTTGCTGCTGTTATGCACCTTGGTTGTTGCTCTTGTCATGCTACCCTCTACTACACCTTGCTTTTCTTTGCTTCCATAGAAATTCTGGTCCTTTGCAACCCTTGACAACACATGATCTAGCTTTTTCTTGCCTTCTAGGAGCTCGATATTTAATCTGGTATATCTCTATTATTTTAGATCCTCGACATCTTATTTTTGGTCTTCTATTTTTCCTCTGAGTATTATTTCCAATTCCGCAGTTCTGACCCAATTTCGATTCTTCAAGAGGGATTTATGCCCAATCTCTCACAATGCCCTAGTTATGGACTGTTTCAGTAGAGCTCACTTGTATGGTATGCCACGTGTCTTTTTTTTCTTCATTTAGATCTGAAATTGATAGAGAGAAAATTAAATACTATGCACTATTTGATACTTTTTACAGAATTCCAATCCAATACTCAGAGAGAGAGTTATGATGATTTTACCAAGGTCACTTCTTTGAGATGAATTTCAGGAGCCTTCAAAAACCCTAACTTCCACAGATCATATCTCCAAAAATGTTACACAACCTAATCTAACATTTTCACTGCAACTTCCTCATGATTTTGAATTCACCTCATAAAAATTTCAGCTTCTGAGCCTTCGTATAAAAAATTTTAGGGAAAAAATTCCACGATGACCTGTTTCAGATGGCCAAATCCCTTGCATAAGGAGGAAATGAGGATCACAATTTATATAAATGCTTAATTTGAGAGGGGATTCAACAAGTGAACATCGGAGGGATTTTAGGAGCTTAAAAAAATATTAATTATGACTTTTCAATGACCCATGCACCAACCCCATGGGGTTTTAGCCCACTAATTGGGGGTACAAACTTCAAACATGAATATCTCTTAAACCGTGAAGAATTACATGGCGTGCCATATATAAACAGAAACATCTCAACAAGTAGAAACCATAAAAATAATTATTGGCCAAGAATATATTAATTTGGTATGTCAAAATTCCCATGCAATATTGGGTTAGCCCGTGGTGCTGCTTGGGTTGACTTCAATGACAACCGCTAATCAACAATCTCACGCTTTGGCATTGATGGAAACACAAGTACTCCCTCTACGATCATGACACCTCTTCCGACATAATTCTCTCCCACTTTGACATCAATGGAAAAGGGTAACTCCCCCTGAAACAAAACCATCTTGTGGACCTATACACACTTCCACTCCCCCTGACACACAACTGTCCTGCGAACCGTAATCTAATGAGAACATTGGAGAATCCCAAGATTTTGATGAAAATATTCAAATGCTTCACAAGGTAAAGGTTTAGTGAAGATATTAGAAATTTTTTATTTTGTACAAGCATACTAAAGTTTGATATTCTTTTCGATGACTTGTTCTCTAACAAAATGATATTTGATCGGAATGTGTTTTGTTTTTAAATGCATGACAAGATTCTTGGCGATCCTGATGGCACTAGTGTTGTCACAGAATATGGGAATAGGCTCACTGAATTGTACTTGAAGATATTGCAAAGTTTGTTTCATCCAAAGGACTTGAGTACAACATGATGCTTCTGCAATGTATTCTACTTCCGCTGTAGATAACGAGATTGAAGTTTTCTTTTTTCTCAACCATGATACGAGACAACCACCTAGATAGAATGTTGCTCCACTAGTACTCTTACGATCATCAACGCTTCTTGCCCAATCTTCATCTGTAAAGGCTTGAATAATGAGATTGCTACCCTTGGGATACCACAAGCCATATTCTTCTGTGCCCTTTAGATATTGAAGAATTTTTTTGATGACAATAATATGTGATTCTTTTGGTGCTGCTTGGAATCTTGCTACTTGTCCAACTGCTTGCATAACATTTGGTCAAGAGGCTGTTACATATAGAAGACTACCAATCATAGATCATTACAACCTCTGATCCACATCCTTAGATGAGTCATCTATGCTCAATTTGTAACCTGTTACCATCGGAGTAAGGATGAGTTTGCAATCTTCCATTTTGAATTTCTTGAGCATTTCCTTGATGTACTTGGCTTGACATATAAATATTACTTTCTCTTGCTGAGATATTTGAAGCCCTAAGAAGTATGTCAGATCACCATGTAAAGACATCTCAAACTCACTTTTCACCTTTGTAGCAAACTTCTTAGTCGATCATCATTGCTACCAATTATTATATCATCCTCTTTAGCTGTTAGACATGCTTTAGTTGCTTCATCTAGAACATATATCTCGTTTGGAGCTCGACTTGCTGTAGCCACAATTTTACCATACCTACCTTTCTTGATTTCACATTTTGTGGAGTTGAATAGCATTGTGTGTCCTTGATCACACATTTATCCAACATTGAGGAGATTGTGATTCATGTTTTCGACCAATAAAACATTCTTGGCTATAACATCTTTATTTCCAAGAGTGATGGTATTTGATCCTATAAAATTTGAAGATCCATCATTTCCAAAGGATATGGTTCCATCCTTCTTATCTTTCAGAGATACAAATTTCCTTCTCTCTCCAGTCATATGTGTTGAGAAACCGTTGTCAATATACCACACATCTTTATTGTCTTGAGCCTTGAGAGTGAGAGCACAATTATCAATCTTCTTCTTCTTCCATGTTTGTTCATTCTGTGGCTTCGAAGATTCTTGTTACACCATTTTTTGGTCATCTAACCTATTATCATTAGATGGACCCAAGTACACCATGTAAGACCAATTTTACCCTAAGTAAAATTGCTTTCACTATGTAAAATAACTTAATAAACCACATTTACTAGGTTGTTTATGGTCTAAACAGGAAACCCCAAAAGGAAATATTAAACAAACCTATTTTGTTTAAATTTCCTCATGGAATAATTAATTAAACCATAATTTAATTATTATTCCGAGTCATGTTTAACCCAAAAACAAATAAATTAATTAGATAAACCTTTATTTATCTTATTATTTTCTAGGAATAATTATTTAAATCTTATTTACATAATATTCCTTGTTAAATATGACCAAATCACCCAAAAATAATTAAACAAATCATTATTTATTTAATTATCTTTCAACCACTTCCTTAAATAATTAAATAAATCATTATTTATTTGATTATCTTCTAATCGCTTCCTTAAAAAGATAAATAAATCATTTATTTATTTATTTTTGACAAATCAAGGGATTTGACCCAAGTCAAACACCTTTTCCCTCCAGCAAATATAATAAAATATTCCATAAAAAGTGGATCTAGATTTGGTTAACCCATGCACCAAGATCTAGAATGACCCAATATTTTGTTATAAATAGGAGGGTTTTTCCTACCATTCTTCACCTTTTGTTTCCTATTAGATTACTCTGGATCTATACACTTGGTCCCATTTTTCCATCATTTGTTGTGTGAGCTCCCTTTGAGCTCTATTCTTTGATTGGGTTTTCTACACCAACAAGAGAGAGAAATCTTAGATCTGAAGTGCTGAGGACTTCCAAGAACCCATCCCACTGAGGAGAATTGGATATGCCTTCTTGTTTTCCTCCCAGGCACCCAATTAATATAAAAATTCTTTCAAAAATTGTTCTTGTCTTGTCTATTGGTATATGGAGCAAACCCTTGGTTTTACTGCTTAATGTCTTTCCATGCATAGATCTGGTGTTTTGCAACTTTTTTCTTGTCCAACTAACCGCAGATCTGAAGATATTGGCAGCCACTTTTGTTGTTAGGGCTATTATTTATGCGTAGCTAAAGTGGTCCTTTTCATACACTTCGACAAAGGATTCATACTAACAAATGGCGACTCCACACGGGTTTTAAATTACGACCGTTGTCATTTTTCATATTCCTGCATATCCAGCTACTTCAGACCCTAGGGTTTCTTTTCAGCTGTTTATTTTCCCTATTTTTATGTTGTTTTTCTCACATAAAACCCTAAAATATTAAAATTTCTAACTTCCATGTGTTTCTGGCCCTATTGCGCAGGTAAGCGACACCAACCGCAACTGAGACGACAAATTTTCTGAAAATATGCCGCCGAGACAGCCAGAACGGGGGGTCATACTTTTTGGCCCATAACCTGCGACCTGGACCTCCAGGTCACACTTTTCAGCCTCTTTTCTGCGACCTGCACTGAAAACAGGTTAGAACCTGTGACCTACCAAATTTTCAGTGGTTTTTCTGCAATTTTTATGGGTTTTGCTGAAGCTTCTGTCAGGGTTTTCCAGCCTCTGTCTCAGCCCGCTTTGACCAAGTTCTGATATGTTTCTACTCATCTAAGTGGCAACCTAGCCCCCTAGGGCTTTAGTACCCTCCACTTTTTGTGGAAGAGTTTTAGCTGTTTCAGCCGTCTGTTTTTCAGAGTTTCAGCCTTCCTTTTTTTCAGATCTGGAACCTCCTCCTCGGATCCCTTTAAATCAGCCTTCCCTCCTTTCAAATCACCTCTTGTTGTTTTGTTTGGACCTCTCTTTAGGACCTCCTCCCTGTCCTTTCCGCTTTTTGCTGATTTCTTCCCTTTTTTCCAGCCACCTTGCCTCTGTCTCTTGCCTGTGATCTGCACCTCTTTTCAGTAGCTTTATCCTTTAGATCCCTGTCCCTTTTGACCCTAGATCTATTGGCCTCTTTTTAAGTGTGTTTTGACTAGATTTTTTCCCTTTTTTACATTAGTTTTGAGCGACCCGCCTTCTTGGGTTGAATCGATGCAACAGTAGATGTTATTTTTCTGTTATTTCATCATTATATACTGTTCTCTGCAGATTTATTTTCAGTTACGCAGCACACATTTTCTTTCTCTCAAAACGGAAAGGGTTTAAAAATTAAAATTAACGCAAGCCACACACTGAACCTAAGTGAAGAAGCGCCTGGTTAACACCGCCTGGCAAAGACTCTAAAATCAATTGTCACTACACATTTTCTGCCCTTGACCTCACTTGATTCTGTCCATGTTTTCCCTTGTCGGTTTCCTTCTTCCCGTCATCATTGCACCCCCAAGGCGCCTTTCCCGGAGACTTCTTGGCCTTCACCCTTAGTTTCCGGTTGATTGACCTGCTCCGTCCCGCCGTCGTCGAGCCAGTCCTCCTCCAAGTCCGCACTTCGACTCCTCTTCTGATTCATTGGGTTATCCTTCTCCTCCTGGTTCTCCCCCTGTCACCTTCACTATGTCTGGTCCAGGGCCTAACGTTAGCGGTGCTCCAGGTCCTAATGCCGGAACCACTACTAGCGGAACCGCCACAGGAACTACCTCGGCCATACCCTTGTTGTCGTACATTGCAGGCCTCAGCCTCCCTGATTTCAATCAGTTGATCAATGACCCTATCCACCATGATGTTGGTTGGCCTGCTATGCCAACCAAGCTCCCCTCTGACATCCCTAAGTTCGAAGGCCTTGCTGGAGAAGATCCAACCAATCATGTCCGATCTTTCCACATGTGGTGTTCTTCCAATTCCATTACCGATGACTCCATCCGTCATCGTTTGTTCCAACACACGCTTACCGACGAAGCTTCTAAATGGTATGTTGACCAAGCCACCTCTTCCCATACCACCTTTATGACCCTTGCCCAAGACTTTTTATCTTATTTCCAGCTCCCTCTCCGATACGATACTGGCACGGAGCTCTTGACTTCATTCAAGCAAACCTCTTCGACCCGCCTTTCCGCCCATGTTCAGGAATGGTGACGAAGACAGAGCTTATGTCGAGCCCCCCCCCCTTCGAAGATCGGGTTTACATGGACTGGTTCCTTCGCACCCTCTTAGCTCCTATTGGCAAAGATGTCACCTCTCACTTTACTCAAACTGAAGAAGCCGCCCTCCAAATAGCCTTGAAATATGACCTGATCTACGCTCAATCTGGTTATGTTTATACCGTTCTTCCTGACCTCCCCAGGCCTGACAGCGCTAACGCCCCCGGGGCATCTCATTCCGCCGACGGTATCGTTGGAGCCCTTTCCCATCCGTACGTTCAACCTCCTCTGGGCTATGGTCTCCCTCAGGGAGGAGCCAGTACCTCTAGCACTCTTCCCCCTCCCGGTAGCATGTATCCAGGATATGGCATGCCTCCTCCTTTTTCCCAACCTCCTGCTTACCTCAATGTTGCCCAACCTAACCATTACCTTTATCCGCAGCCTTGTGCGCCAGCTCCTCCAGCATATGCGCTTCCATCTCCCTTACCTCCTCCAAACCCGCAACAGCACTTACAGCCCCCTTCAGGGCAAGTATTTGCACAGCAGGGCGTGACTAATACCCCTTCTTCTCAAAGAAGGCGGAGAGGCAATCAAAACCAATCTGCCCCTGGTACCCGTGGACCCAATCCTGGTGTGGACCCTAACACTGCCAACCAGCAATAGGGCACTCAGACAAAGCCGGACAGGCCGCTTCGCACAAATAAGCCTTGTTCGTGTTGCGGTGTTTATGGTCATTACACCCACGATTTTCCCCTCTTACCCCAGATGCGGCAGATGTGGGAGTCTCAAGCCACATTGCGTGGACAAAAAGCCTCCCCTCATGCTCCTCCTAGTGTGGCCACTACCCAACCAGCTGTGTTTACTGATCCTTTCCCTCAGCAAGGATTCGTGGCTACTCAACTGCCTGACAGCCAAGTTGCCACTCCCCCTTCCCTTTCTGGTTCCTCTGATTACCATATCCTTATGATGCACTCCGATCCTTCCCTGACCATCGACCTTCACCTTCAAACTCGGTCTCGCCAGTACTCCAAGCCCCCTACTCAGTCTACCCCTGAGCCTCCTTCTCCAGGTTCTATAGAGCCTCTTTCGACATCCAGTGGCCCCTTACATATCCCTCAACCCAAAGTTGAGGTTCATACCAAGATTCCTAAGGGACCCCTACGTCGAAACGCTGCTTCCGGTCGAGCTGCCCATTCGTATAGTATAGTAGATGATTTGGCACAACCTCCTGCTGCCATTTCCACACTGGAACTCCTCCAGTCGTGCCCTTCCCAAAAGAAGGCTCTACCATCTGCCGTGGGTGCTGTAGATCCTGTTGATGACCAAATGGTTGTCTTTGATGCCACTCAATCGAACCATCCTCCTCTCCCTCCTTCCGTCGCCTTCCAAATCCCAGTCAAAATCTGGAATGCCAACATTTCCCGGTGTATAATTGATGAGGGGGCATCCACCTGCGTGATGTCCGCTTCGGTTTGGAAGCAACTCGGATCCCCTGAGTTGGCCCCTTCCATGATCACCCTTAGAGCGTGGGACAGCCATGCCTCCCAGCCCATTGGCCTATTTCGTAATTGTCCTATCACCCTCACCGGTAATACTGTTTGCGTTGACGTCGAAGTCATCGACGCCCCGCTAGACTACAACATTCTATTGGGGCGAAGCTACACCTATGCTATGTCCGCTGTCCCATCCGCGGTTTTCCGCAAGATTTCTTTCCCCCATAATGGAAAGATAGTCACCATTGACCAGTTGACATATCATGAGCCAAAATCTCAGACCTCACCTGAGACGACCATCTCTTCTGTATCCAACAAGAAAACCATCGATTCCTTGACCAGTGTCTCCCCCGGCGTTTACAAAGATTCCTCCCTGCTTGGAACTTTTCCTAATCTCCCTCCTCCTCCTATCACTGATCCCAACTTCTCGAATGTTTGCATGATGCAATCGTCTGAGGCTGCCCGTAAGCGGCCTGCCTCGGCTAGTCAACAACCTCCCCCTCACCCTACGCAACCCGCTCCTAGCCATTCATCTCAACCAGCCAGACCTCCTCCTTCTGGCCCTCCCCCTCCAGCTGGTATCCCTGAACCCCTTTATCCTCCTGGATCGGTTCCCCTAGGCCTTAACCATCTCGGAGCCGTCCCTCCTGGTCATTACCTTGCTGGGCAGATACCTTTCCTGGCTCCCCCTCCCGGAGTATATTCTATCCCCGTCATGGCCACCCTCTCTCTCCCTAACCTGACCTTGGGCATACCAGTCTAGTACCTTGATCCTCCAGCAGCTACCCCTCCTGGCCACCCCAAACCCTACATGGCTTTGACACCGGTTCAACCGGTCCCCCTCGCTTCCTCCATTGCCACTGTGCCCCCAGCACCTCTACAGGACCCTTCTCCTGTCGTGACGGCTCCCGGAAAGAAAGGCAAAGCTCGCAAGGGGGCACCCAAAGACAAGACCACCACGACTGACCCGACCCCTCCTCCGCCCGCAAAACCTTGTGCCTTCTGTGATGTCGTCGGTAATGCCACCCATGCTTGTCCTAAGTTGCCCCATATTCAGCCCATGGTTAAAGTCACGTTCCCTGAAGCTACGGTCCTTGAAGCCTCCATTCCTTCTTCATCCGTAACCAAGAACCCCAAGACTCTTCGCACCAACAAACCCTGTGCGTTGTGCGGTGTTCATGGCCATTACTCCCACCATTGTCCTCAGCTGATGCATTACTACGCCTCTTTAGAGGTAGTCCGAGAGTATGAGGTTGAACAGAATCAATCCGCCTCTCCCATACTCGCGTAGTATGCTTCGGGCCAGCCTGAGGATCCCCCCACCCCCATCGACATTCCCCCCCCTGATGTTCAGATGACGGAGTCTACCACAACCATTCTTTACCTATTCTCCTCTGCGAGACATTCGGAGCCCAGTCCCCCTGCATCCTCCCCTGTCATTTCGCCTGACCACCTTTTTTCTACCCATACTTGAGATCACTCCACCCGTATCTCTGTTGACCTCCGCAGCCCGAGTCCTTGCCATACTTCCGATAGCCCTCATATACGACTCTCTAGTTTGTATATGATTCATAGTCATCCTGCTCATTGCACTCCCTCCCGCAGTTGCCGCTCGATGTCTTCTGTCCACTCACGCTGCCGTCATTGTCTCCCCTCCCCTCATTTGTTGTCTTGCCACACCATTCCGCAGGACCCCCTGTCCACACCCTTTATCGATTATGCCGATGGTGCAAGTCGTTATTCCCATAATCTAGCCTCGGCAGGTTGGGCCATCTTCACCCCCTTGCATGCCCTTGTTCTCTCCAACGGGGTCTGCATTGGTTCTGCCACCAACAATCAGGCCGAATATGATGCAGTGCGTGGTCTCTTAGCCGATGCCCTCTTCCATCGCATCCTCCATCTTCACGTTCGTTTGGATTCCCTACTTCTTGTCATGCAACTAAATGGTGTTTATCATGTGCATAACCCTGTGCTGTTTAGACGCTATTTACGAGTGAAACTCTTGATACGTGCATTTGAAACCATAACTTTCAACCATGTACCTCGAGAACAGAATCACTATGTAGATAGTATTGCAAACCATGTTCTAGATTGGCATTTATCACACGCATTTCATACAAGACAATAACATTTATAATCATTAAAGAACGATGCATATCCATAATATGTGTCGCAAAACATGTGTTTAGAGTCCATCTACTCTGATACATATGACATGCCCATCGCATGTTACAAAAAACTCAAAACTGGGGGCACCACCTGCCCCTACATACACACTAGGGGGCACCACATGCCCCACACCTACTCACTATCTGGCGGATCCCGAGCCAATGGCTCTGCCCCTGCAACCCGTAGATCACGAATGCCTTGACCGGCCATCGCCATGCACCGCGTGACACCTCGCCATTCCGAGGGAAGACCAATGCATGCCTCCACGTACTGGTCGTCTAAGTCTTGCCACCCGTGCTTTGAAACTCCGGTCAGCAACGTCTCGCATCTACGACGGATGTCCTCCAGAAGGACGGCCGCATCCTCATTGCGCGCTGCTCTCGACCCACTCGGCCCTGCAACTCCAGAGGCTGTCGGGCGCCCCATATATCCGGCCGGTTTTACCGGAGCTATATCTGCATACTAAAAGTACATGAATCAGTACCATATCTACTATTCAAAAACTTTAACGTGCCCATACAAGAATAGTTACTTATCACTTACCATCAGGCCCCCATACTCGACCAGGTGGAAGTGGTAGCTCCGGATCCCCACAATAACTCATCCCACTATAGGGATAGTCGTCTATGTATAACGGCATCTGATCCCAATGGGCAAAGAACTCAGGTCGAAACACTCGCCCGACCGCCCCTCCTCCTCCTCTGCACAGTAGCCGCCCCCACCGGCGCATCCTAGGCTCTCTCGGGCCCCCATCTGGAAGCTGTATACGAGGCCGCAAGGTCGGGATCTTCTCAAAGAAGAAGGCGCACAATAAAGTCCCATACGAGCAATCATGGTTCACTTGCCGCTTGCAGAGCGACAACTGTCGTTTTAACGACACCATCATCATTTAGGCCCACCCATAGTAGGTCCCACTCAACACACTCTCTACAAGCATCATCTTCCCCCCGGTGATGTGATGGAACGCCTGGTTGCCCAGGATACGCAGCACATCTGCGGCCACTGCACGGGTCTCTAGCCTCTCTAGATCTTCGATCGGTATCCGAGTCCCCTTGACTTGGAGACCCGATCGACAATGTTGTTCCACAAACTCCATGATATGCCGCCCCCGCGGTAATACTGACTGAGTGTTTCCCACCATTCCCAGTGGTGGGAGGCCCATCAGGAAATACACATCCTGGACTGTCAGTTCGATCCTATGCCCCTACACTACAAAGACCTCATGCTTTGGATCCCAGTAACTGATAATCCGAGCCAACAAAGGCTCTCCTGCCCTCATCAAAGGGTTCTTCAAAAACTTTAGAACCCCAAACCTGGCCAACACACGACGGAGACCCTGATCCGCCTGGATCTCTGCCCGTAATGTACCCAGGTCTCTCTCTCTCTAATTAACCCGTAAATCTGCCATACCTGCACAAAAACATCATCTTTGTCAGCATACAGATCGGGAATACCATAACCAAACACAAAAACCCAACTCTCAGCCATAAAACAGCACCAAAACCCAACTCTCAGCCATAAAACAGCACCAAAACCCCCTCATCTCCCAGGTCGCAGTTTTTGCCCTGAAACCTGCGTCCCAGGTCACACTTTTTGGCCCAAAAAGTGCGACCCAGCCGTAGAGATGAAGGAGGGTCTGTTTCTGAGATTTTGGGCCCTAAACTGAACTTTCAATCCATCAAAATGAAAGAGTAAGGTTAGGCCTCTTACCTGCAACTGATGGATCTCGATTCCAACGGTCGGTTTTTCCGCTATGCTCGCCGCAAGATTTAGGGCCTTCTCTCCTCTCTACATTCACCACAGCAACAATAGCAAATGAGTGAATTTGGAGGGAAAACTGCCTTATTAAAAGAGAACCCCTATTTCTTCTTTCGACTGCTGCGACCATACCGTAGCCCCGTTTGACAAACCGTCTGCACCGTTGGAAAGATCTCACCGAGCCCTCAAATGGGTATCTGTTATTTTTTTGTGATTTGATACTTCACCAGGACACATTTTGTCCAAGAAGGGTCACTTCACCCATCCTTAAAATCGAATTTCGTCACTTACGACACTTGTACTTGGGGCACCATCTTGCCTCCTTACTTGTCTTTGTTCGTGTCGATTTTTGTCATGAGTTACCATCTTGTACTCATTTTTTTATGGTCCCCCATTGGGACTTTACTGTGTGGCAGCACCATTGAGTCGCCCTTGTTTAGAGCATCCAAGTTGAGTCATCATCGCATTCATGGAGTCTATCCCGAGTCCCTTTGTACCCCGCTATAGCCCTCCATCCTTCATTGCTTGGTCTCTCTCTTGTGTCGCACATTATGACCTTCAGTCCCACTATCCCCTATCCCTTATGATATTGTGTCAGTCGCTGCCATGTCATGCATGCCCTTTATGCTCTAACAAGGGAAGTCGTCCATTCGCCACTCAATCCTTTCCATTTCACTATCATCATTAGTGTCAGTCTGTCCGTCGCTCTACTATTTTCTCTTGTGCCTTAGTTGAGGGTCTCTCATTGCCTCACCTATGGCGGACCTCCTTCTGTCAACATCAACTCATTCATTCCAGAATTCAGGTCTAGAGGGTGGTGTACCTTGGTTCCAGCTTCCACTCTTGTTCGGTGCCTCGGATCAGGCAAAGGGATCTCTCATTTCCCTTTGACTTGATTGTTTCTCCACTCCAGCTCCTTTCAGCATGACCAAGATCCGTATACTTGATGGTTCAGTGATACAGCAGCAGCTCTTGATGATTCCCGGGTGTGTGTGAGATGTCTCAACCCTCATGAGGGGGTGGCCCTACAGGTAGCCCCCCACATGCCCGGATGACCTCCTCTTTGCAGCCTTCGATGCAGCTCCAGATATTTGACGATGTTGGCCTTCGCCACTTGCAGCGCCTCTTTGATTTGCATGTATCAGTCAGATTTTGTGAGCCCTTCCCCATTTCCAGGGGGAGTTTGGGTTGCATTTGTATCTCATGTACTCAGATATTATTATACAAGTCCTGGCTGTTATCCCAGGCACAACATGTATATGGGATTCCTCATTGTATTTTTATCTGGCTCATGATTATGCCAGCTGTACTTTATGGTTCGGTCCCTTGTTTACTGGACACACTATTCTTTTGTACTTTGTCTCGGCGGGCATAGGTATGCCTCCCCCGCCGCCTTCAACACAGGTACCCTCTCATAAAAAGAGACTTGTTGCACCTACGAGTCTCGTCTCCTCAGGGTCTAGTCCTTTAGCACACTATCTACCTCACATTTCTCTCTCTGACATCCCTTTTGTTGTCTAGTGATTGTGTTCTTACAACGTACTTCGGTCATACGATTTTCTCCTGACACTCACACGCTGGGGGGCAATCTGTTACACCATTTTTTGGTCATCTAACCTATTATCATTAGATGGACCCAAGTACACCATGTAAGACCAATTTTACCCTAAGTAAAATTGCTTTCACTATGTAAAATAACTTAATAAACCACATTTATTAGGTTGTTTAAGGTCTAAACAGGAAACCCCAAAAGGAAATATTAAACAAACCTATATTTGTTTGATTTTCCTCATGGAATAATTAATTAAACCATAATTTAATTATTATTCCCTGTCATGTTTAACCCAAAATCAAAGAAATTAATTAGATAAACCTTTATTTATCTTATTATTTTCTAGGAATAATTATTTAAACCTTATTTAGATAATATTCCTTGTCAAATATGACCAAATCACCCACAAATAATTAAATAAATCATTATTTATTTAATTATCTTTCAACCACTTCCTTAAATAATTAAATAAATCATTATTTATTTGATTATCTTCTAACCGCTTTCTTAAAAAGATAAATAAATCATTTATTTATTTATTTTTGACAAATCAAGGGATTTGACCCAAGTCAAATACTTTTTCCCTCCAACAAATATAATAAAATATTCCATAAAAGGTGGATCTAGATTTGGTTAACATTATTTTAATCATGCACCAAGATCTAGAATGACCCAATATTTTGTTATAAATAGGAGGGTTTTCCTACCATTCTTCACCTATCCTCCTCTGCGAGACACTCGGAGCCCAGTCCCCCTGCATCCTCCCCTGTTGTTTCACCTGACCACCTCTTTTCTACCCATACACGAGATTACTCCACCCGTATCTCTGTTGACCTCCACAGCCCGAGTCCTCGCCATACTTCCGATAGCCCTCATATACCACCCTCTAGTTTGTATATGATTCATAGTCATCCTGATCCTTGCACTCCCTCCCACAGTTGCCGCTCGATGTCTTCTGTCCACTCACGCTGCCATCATTGTCTCTCCTCCCCTCATTTGTTGTCTTATAACACCATTTCGCAGGACCCCCCGTCCACACCCTTTATCGGTTATGCCTATGGTGCAAGTCGTTACTCCCAGAATCTAGCCTCGGCAGGTTGGGACATCTTCACCCCCTTGCATGCCCTTGTTCTCTCCAACGGGGTCTGCATTGGTTCTGCCACCAACAATCAGGCCGAGTATGATGCAGTGCGTGGTATCTTAGTCGATGCCCTCTTCCATCGCATCCTCCATCTGCACGTTCGTTTGGATTCCCTACTTCTTGTCATGCAACTAAATGGTGTTTATCGTGTGCATAACCCTGTGCTGTTTAGACGCTATTTACAAGTGAAACTTTTGATACGTGCATTTGAAACCATAACTTTCAACCATGTACCTCGAGAACAGAATCACTATGTAGATAGTATTGCAAACCATGTTCTAGATTGGAATTTATCACACGCATTTCATACAAGACAATAAAAATCATAATCATTAAAAACGATGCATATCCATAATATGTGTTGCAAAACATGTGTTTAGAGTCCATCTACTCTGATACATATGACATGCCCATAGCATGTTACAAAAAACCCAAAACTGGGGGCACCACCTGCCCCTACATACACACTAGGGGGCACCACATGCCCCACACCTACTCACTATCTGGCAGATCGCGAGCCAATGGCTCTACCCCTGCAGCCCGTAGATCACGTATGCCTTGACTAGCCATCGCCATGCACCGCATGACACCTCGCCATTCCGAGGGCAGACCAATGCATGCCTCCACATACTGGTCGTCTAAGTCTTGCCACACGTGCTCTGAAACTCCGGTCAGCAACGTCTCGCATCTACGGCGGATGTCCTCCAGGAGGGCGGCTGCATCCTCATTGTGCGTTGCTCTCGACCCACTCGGACTTGCAGCTCCAGATGCTGCCGGTCGTCCCATATATCAGGCCGGTTTTACCGGAGCTATATCTGCATACCAAAAGTACATGAATCAGTACCCTATCTACTATTCAAACACTTTAACATGCCCATACAAGAATAGCAATCTTTCACTTACCATCGGGCCCCCATACTCGACCAGGCGGAAGTGGCAGTTCCGGATCTCCACAATAACTCATCCCACTATAGGGATAGTCGTCTATGTATAACGGCATCTGATCCCAATGGGCAAAGAACTCAGGTCAAAACACTCGCCCGACCGCCCCTCCTCCTCCTCTGCACAGTAGCCGCCCCCACCGGCGCATCCTAGGCTCTCTCGGGCCCCCATCTGGAATATGTATACGAGGCCGCAAGGTCGGGATCTTCTCAAAGAAGAAGGCACACAATAAAGTCCCATACGAGAAATCGTGGTTCACTTTCCACTTGCAGAGCGACAAATGTCGTTTTAATAACACCAGCATCATTTGGGCCCGCCCATAGTAGGTCCCACTCAACACACTCTCTACAAGCATCATCTGCCCCCCGGTGATGTGATGGAATGCCTGGTTGCCTAGGATACGCAGCACAGCTGCGGCCACTGCACGGGTCTCTAGCCTCTCTAGATCCCCGATCGGTATCCGAGTCCCCTTGACTTGGAGACCCGGTTGACAATGTCGTTCCACAAACTCCATGATATGCCGCCCCCGCGGTAATACTGGCTGAGTGTTTCCCACCATTCCCAGTAGTGGGAGGCCCGTCAGGAAATACACATCTTGGACTGTCAGTTCGATCCTATGCCCCTGCACTAAAAATACCTCATGCTCTGGATCCCAGTAACTGATAATCCGGGCCAACAAAGGCTCTCCTGCCCTCATCAAAGGGTTCTCCAAAAACTTTAGAACCCCAAACCTGCCCAACACACGACAGACACCCTGATCCGCCTATATCTCTGCCCGTAATGTGCCCAGGTCTCTCTCTCTCCAGTTAACCCATAAATCTGCCATACCTGCACAAAAACATCATCTTTGTCAGCATACAGATCGGGAATACCATAACCAAACACAAAAAACCCAACTCTCAGCCATAAAACAACACCAAAACCCCCTCATCTCCCAGGTCACAGTTTTCTGCCCAATTTTGGACCAGGTCGCAATTTTTGCCCTGAAACCTGCATCCCAGGTCGCACTTTTTGGCCCAAAAAGTGCGACCCGGCCGTAGAGATGAAGGAGGGTCTGTTTCTGAGATTTTGGGCCCTAAACTAAACTTTCAATCCATCAAAATGAAAGAGTAAGGTTAGGCCTCTTACCTGCCACTGATGGATCTCGATTCCAACGGTCGGTTTGTCCGCTACGCTTGCCGCAAGATTTAGGGCCTTCTCTCCTCTCTACATTCACCACAGCAACAATAGCAAATGAGTGCAATTTGGAGGGAAAACTGCCTTATTAAAAGAGAACCCCTGTTTCTTCTTTCGACTACTGCGACCATACCATAGCCCCGTTTGACAAACCGTCTGCACCGTTGGAAAGCTCTCACTGAGCCCTCAAATGGGTATCTGTTAGTTTTTTGTGATTTTATACTTCACCAGGACACATTATGTCCAAGAAGGGTCACTTCACCCATCCTTAAAATCGAATTTCCTCACTTACGACACTTGTACTTGGGGCACCATCTTGCCTCCTTACTTGTCTTTGTTCGTGTCGATTTTCGTCATGAGTTACCATATTCTACTCATGTTTTTATGGCCCCTCATTGGGCCTTTACTGTGTGGCAGCACCATCAAGTCACCCTTGTTTAAAGCATCCAAGTTGAGTCATCATCGCATTCATGGAGTCTATCCCGAGTCCCTTTGTACCCCGCTATAGCCCTCCATCCTTCATTGCTTGGTCTCTCTCTTGTGTTGCACTTTATGACCTTTAGTCCCACTATCCCCTATCCCTTATGATATTGTGCCAGTTGCTGCCATGTCATTCATGCCTTTTATGCTCTAACAAGGGAAGTCGTCCATTCTCTACTCAGTCCTTTCCACCTCACTATCACCATTAGTGGCAGTCTGTCCATCGCTCTACTATTTTCTCTTGTGCCTTAGTTGAGGATCTCTCATCGCCTCACCTATGGCGACCCTTCTTCTGTCGACATCAGCTCATTCATTCCAGAAGCTAGGTCTAGAGAGCGGTGTACCTTGGTTCCAGCTTCCACTCTTGTTCGGTGCCTCGAATCAGGAAAAGGGATCTCTCATTTCCCTTTGACTTGGTTGTTTCTCCACGCCAGCTCCTTTCAGCATGACCAAGATCCGTATACTTGATGGTTCAGTGATACAACAGCAGCTCTTGATGATTCCCGGGTGTGTGTGAGATGTCTCAACCCTCATGAGGGGGTGGCCCTGCAGGTAGCCCCCCACATGCATGGATGACCTCCTCTTTGCAGCCTTCGATGCAGCTCCAGATATTTGACGATGTTGGCCTTCGCCACTTGCAGCGCCTCTTTGATTTGCATGTATCAGTCAGATTTTGTGAGCCCTTCCCCATTTCCAGGGGGAGTTTGGGTTGCATTTGTATCTCATGTACTCAGATATTATTATACAAGTCCTGGCTGTTATCCCAGGCACAACATGTATATGGGATTCCTCATTGTATTTTTATCTGGCTCATGATTATGCCGGCTGTACTTTATGGTTCGGTCCCTTGTTTACTGGACACACTATTCTTTTGTACTTTGTCTCGGCGGGCATAGGTATGCCTCCCCCGTCGCCTTCAGCACAGGTACCCTCTCATGAAAAGAGACTTGTTGCACCTACGAGTCTCGTCTCCTCAGGGTCTAGTTCTTTAGCACACTATCTACCTTGCATTTCTCTCTCTCACTTCCCTTTTGTTGTCTAGTGATTGAGTTCTTACAACGTACTTCGGTCATACGATTTGCTCCTGACACTCACATGCTGGGGGGCAATCTGTTACACCATTTTTTGGTCATCTAACCTATTATCATTAGATGGACCCAAGTACACCATGTAAGACCAATTTTACCCTAAGTAAAATTTCTTTCAATATGTAAAATAACTTAATAAACCACATTTATTAGGTTGTTTATGGTCTAAACAGGAAACCCCAAAAGGAAATATTAAACAAACCTATTTTGTTTAATTTTCCTCATGGAATAATTAATTAAACCATAATTTAATTATTATTCCCAGCCATGTTTAACCCAAAAACAAAGAAATTAATTAGACAAACCTTTATTTATCTTATTATTTTCTAGGAATAATTATTTAAATCTTATTTACATAATATTCCTTGTTAAATATGACCAAATCACCCACAAATAATTAAACAAATCATTATTTATTTAATTATCTTTCAACCACTTCCTTAAATAATTAAATAAATCATTATTTATTTGATTATCTTCTAAACGCTTCCTTAAAAAGATAAATAAATCATTTATTTATTTATTTTTGACAAATCAAGGGATTTGACCCAAGTCAAACACCTTTTCCCTCCAGCAAATATAATAAAATATTCCATAAAAAGTGGATCTAGATTTGGTTAACCCATGCACCAAGATCTAGAATGACCCAATATTTTGTTATAAATAGGAGGGTTTTTCCTACCATTCTTCACCTTTTGTTTCCTATTAGATTACTCTGGATCTATACACTTGGTCCCATTTTTCCATCATTTGTTGTGTGAGCTCCCTTTGAGCTCTATTCTTTGCATTGGGTTTTCTACACCAACAAGAGAGAGAAATCTTAGATCTGAAGTGCTGAGGAATTCCAAGAACCCATCCCACTGAGGAGAATTGGATACGCCTTCTTGTTTTCCTCCGAGGCGCCCGATTAATATAAAAATTCTTTCAAAAATTTTTATTTTCTTCTCTATTGGTATATGGAGCAAACCCTTGTTTTTACTGCTTAATGCCTTTCCATGCATAGATCTGGTGTTTTGTAGCTTTTTTCTTGTCCAACTAACCACAGATCTGAAGATATTGGCAGCCACTTTTGTTGTTAGGGCTATTAGTTATGCGTAGCTAAAGTGGTCCTTTTTCGTACACTTCAACAAAGGATTCATACTAACAATTCTTCTGGAAGATTTTCAAGTCTGCAGTCTCTAGCTATGTGTCCAAAGTTTTGACATTTTTAACATTCCGTATTATTTCTTAAATGTTCAAATCTATTGATGTTTCATTGAGCCCTATGAGGTTCATATTTGAAGAATTTCTTCGAATTGTATTGGTTCCTAGGGTACGTGCAACTTTATGCAACTTTATGACCAAATTTTCCACACGAATAACAATAGCCATGAAAAATATGTTGGTACCTAGATGAAAATATTCGTTGAGGAATCGTCTTCCAAGGATGTGCTTACGAATCTTGTCTAATGAAGTCTTCATGTATGTCAGATCTCATAGGTTCATTATATTTTGTTGTAGAAGGTCCTGCTTGTTCTTCTTTGTAATCGAGGCAAGTTATTTCGTTGTAAGATCGTTGATTGTTGATGAGTTCTTCCAAAGCCCTTGAGTTGTTGGCATAGTTTTGTACAATTTTTCCCTTCTTCACTTCCTTATGCAACAAGACTACTTCGGCTTCTAATGCTTCCCTTTCTTGGTTTCTTTCTTCCAACTTCTTTTGAAGTGACTCTTCAATACATTTGTATTCTTCAACCTCAATTTTGAGACCTTGAACTTGTTCTTCAAGAGTATTGGAACGGATCTTCTCAGCATTGAGCTCTTTTATAAGCTTGATTGCCTCCTCATAAAATTATTCTATGGTCAACCCTTATTCTTCATTTTTTGATACTTCTTGTTTATTGTGCTTGGCCATAAACAACACTTTCTCATTTGCTTCTTCTTTGTTGTCACTTTCTTCATCAGATGAGGAGCTATCTTCTTTAGAGAGAAATTTCCTTTTGGATCCTTTATTTTTGCCTTGCTTGTTGAATTTCTTAAAGCATTTCTTTCCTTTTGAGTTGCCATCATTTTTGTTCGGAAATTTTGCTACAAAATTCCCAACCTCACCACAACCGAAACATATAAATGGATGTTTACCTTTGAATTTTACCTTACCAGGTTTTAGTTTTCTTGTAAAGTAAGCATATTATTCATCTAAAAGACCTTCTCCATCATTTCCCTTTTATTCACACTTGCAGGCGCATGTCATTTCAATTGAATGTTGTTTGTCCTTATTGGTTTGCTTAGATACAGCAGATGAGTATGAGTTTCTAGATGCGAAGTACCCTCTTCTTCATCAGGTCTCATTTCATATGCTATGAGAACTCCATGTAATTCCTTTTTGCTGAGTTTGTCCAGATTTGCATTGTATTCTAAGACCAATACCTTTGGGTTGAATCTCCCTGGTGATGTTCTAAGAATCTTTTGTATAATAGTCTTCTCGTCAACTGGCTCTTCCAATCCTTCTAGAGTATTGGTTATTTCATCAAGGTATTGGAAGTATGCAACAATGTTGCAATCTTCTTTCATTCTGAGTTGCTCAAATTCTGCTCTATATATTTGAAGCTTTGCTTCTATGACATTTGAGTCACCTGCATATATATTCTGAAAACATCCTGCCATTTTGTGATTTTATAACCCAAAGCACCTTGTGATGGCTTGAATTCAAACTCAGATCACGAAAACAATCTTCTTTTTTTTTGCATCATTTACCAAATTCTTCTTACCTTGTTCATCCACGGTTGATGTAAATCCATTTTGAACAGTGTCCCATACTTCGTAACCTTGCGCTAAAAGATAGACCTCCATTTTTCCTTTCCAAAGTGCATAATTATTTTCATTGAATAGGGGTACACCATTCTTGGTATGCTCCATGACCTCCTTCTAGCTGTTAAACTGCTATTGAAGGAACCAAACTCTAATACCAATTGTTGGAAATACTGAGAGGGGGGTGTTGAGCCTCAAAATTTTGCTTTCTTTCATCTTACTTTACCTCATTTTTATATGCGCTCATTATAAAATTCCTCCCAATTGATCGATGAATTTAGTTAAGTACTTTTAGAATAGGTGTAACATGACAGCTTGCTGATTTTGCGAGTTCTTTTCTATGTAAAGCATTTTTGAACGTATATATGACAAGAATGCGGACATTACTAACTAGCACGGCTGTAATTAAAACGTGTCTTCATGTTTGGGTATGTTCCAGGTGGCCTCTCAATAAAAACCACATATGGGCATAATCCACGTCATGTCTACATTGTTCGTTGCTCACCATGAAGGAAGAAATGAATTCTGGGTATGGTTTTGGAACGTGGGAACACATTTAGGAAGGCATACTTCTATTAGGACTATCTCAGTCCAGATGTATTTTTCCTTTTTACGCAGCCACTTCAAGAGTCTTAATGTGATTCCGATAAGGAAAGACAATGTTCCTGAAATTGTTGCAAGTCTTGTTATTTACATTTGTTATATAAACACTTGGGAAACCGAGAGCTAGGCTAGATTTTGTTCTAGATTTTGCTTAGATTCTATGCTACATTTCTGAAGATGCAGAGTGCTCTGTTCAAGTTATTTCACTTTTAATGAAGCAGACAGTGTTGTTTTGAAAGCGTTGATTTTATTTGGAGTTAGATTCTGTCAGGTGGTAGAGGGCCCCTGCCTCTTGCACAGATTTATTTGCGTAATTTAGATAAGTATTCTAGCTGCCTTTATGTTTTTTAAGTTTAGTTCGTAGTTGCTTTCATTAGCTACTGTAGTTATACTCATTCTAAAAACTCTTCCAAAAGAAGAAGCTCTTCCAAAAGATTATAATGATGAATGGGAATTGGCTATAGTATTGTAGGATTTGATTGTAATCTCTTTTATTCACCATCACAGTTATACTTATGCTAAGCACTCTTCCACAAGAAGAAACTCTTCCAAGAAATCTTTATACTGTCTTAAGCATGATTGTGATCTTGAATGTTTTAGTTGTGTGTTTTCACTAAGTACCATAGTTGTTCTTGCTCTTAAATGCTTGTCCTAAATATTATAATGATGAGTGGGAGATGGCTATGATATCTTAGTTTTTCATTTCTTTCAGTCTTTACGTTTGTATAAGCATAGTTAGGATACTCCAGAGTTTAATTGCACTTAATTCATGCTCAGTTATTTTGTTTTAAGTTTGATAATGACTTGTAGTTCAGCACTGTTTTAGGCTAGTGACATTTTAGGTTTAGTTGTAGTTCAACTCATTGCATTTGCACTCCATATTCAGTTGTCATTCACTGCATATTAGATTACTTCAGTTGTTAAACTTAACAAAACAGCCTTCATTATTCACAAACCTCTTCTTGTTCTAAAATCTATAATTGATTCATAAACATATGAACAGAAGACAATATCATTTTAAGGCCTGAAGTACTTCTGCAATTTCCTTATCATCTCACAAACAAACATTTCCTCAAAAGACTATTTCAAAAATCTATAACCTTTGAGAGAAGTGTAGTGCTATAAAACTGAGTTGCAGAATAGAGTTAAGAATTAGACTTAGAGTAGAATATCTTATGATGGTATCAATGTTTCACTCCAATTATGCTTCAACAAATCTCTAATCAAGGACAAAATGTTGCATCATTATAAGTTAGTTGTTTAAATTGTTTAGTTAGGAATATTTGCATACTTAGTTAACCATGTCTCAAGCTCTCTCTCAAATGCCTTTGATGAAAGAATTTGACAAATTTAGTTTGTGTTTTGAATCATTTTCTTAAAAGTCATTATCAAGCTTTGTTTCTGTTTGGTCATAGTTTAGATTTGATTCTGCTTCAGTGTTTGCAATTTCATTTTTCATTTGTCATCAACCAATTAAGGCTTCACTCTATTTTTAATCATTAGCTGCTGTCCATTAGCTTTCTAGTCATTTTCCTTGTGAACATAAAACCACCAAAAGACCAAAAACATCACAAAACACTACACACAACGCATTAAGAAACAAACACCTAGGTACATACAGTACACTTCACTTCAGCAGTTTACCAACCCTGGTTGACAATTAAATGAGCTCAATTTAGGAGACTAGATTGAGACCAAACATTTTGGCACCGTTGTCGGGGAAGTGAAAACTAGGTAACCTTTGTTTCTTAGCATCCAAAAAAAATTATATGCGTAGGGAGAGAGATTAAAGGGGAAGATTTATAAGTAGCAGAGGTAGAAGTTTGATTTCTAGAACACCACTTGTTTCATCTAGATCCAGAGCTAGTACACCTTCAACTCAAACCCATCTTCCATCCTCTTCTGATCCTGAACTTCTAGAATATCTAAGGTCAGATATCCCATTAGAAAAACCTTCCACTTCATCCACTGAACCTGCCATAGAAGAAGATCTAAAAACTCCTGTTAGGGACACAAACCTTTCCACTTCCACAAGAGAGTCAACCATGGCAGAAGAAGGAGGAGGAGGAGTTTTTAATGGAGAAAACACACTATTTGGAGGTAGAGGTAGAGGTAGAGGAGAAGGAGGTAGAGGTGCAAATGGAGGAAGAGGTAGAATAGGAAACTCTTTTGGGTTCCCTATACTTGATGAAGAAACCAATACAACCATGAAAAACATTTCACCCTCTGTCCTTCCAAACTTCTATGGACTTAAAACTGAAGATCCTGAAACTTTCTTATTCGAATTTGAAGTGCTATGTAGAACTTATGACTACTTACAAGATGCTCAAAAACTGAAATTATTTCCTTCAACTTTGAAGGGAGAAGCATTGAAGTGGTTTATGAGTCTAATCAGTAGTTCTATTAGAACATGGGAAGACATGAAACAAGCATTTCTAGAGAGATATTTGGATTATTGTATGTCGGTTAATCATAAGGAAGAAGTGTTCAAGATGTTACAAAAAGAAGATGAAAATTTGGAAGATTTGTTGGAGAGATTTAATTACAACATAAAAAGGGAAAAAATGGAAAACCTAGATCAAGACACCTTAAAAGCTCTTTTGTTGAAAACAATTAGGGATGAATGGTTGGATATCGTTAACATGATGTGAAAAGGGCATACATCACAACTCACATTACCTGAAATATCTGAGTTATGTATCAACCTTTCAAGAGGGAAATCTAAAACTGTCAAAGGTCCAAGAGATCCTGCTCTTGCAAGGGCAAGTAAGTCTGCTTCTGGGACAGTAAGTAGATCAGAAATAGGACACATGATTGATGATTTTAAATCTGATATCTTAGGGAGTATTAGTGAACAAATAGACACCCTTAAGATACAAAACAAGCAAAAGGCTGAATCTGATGCCTTGGCAATCTTTTGTCCCAAATGTAGAAAGAAACATGCCTTGAGAGAGTGTCCTTTGGATGTAAAAGTTGTAGAAACCTGTGTCATTTGTTCTAAGAAACATGAGACCAAGAATTGTCCTTCTCTTCCTGGTCTCAAGGCTGTCTTTCAGGAGGAAACTCCTACAGATTCCACAGAGTCTCTCAATTTTGTATCTAGAAGACCTTGGCGGGGACCTCAAACACAAGGATTCCATGATCAAATGTATAATCAACCTCCACCTTGGAATTCTTGGCAGCAACCTTGGCCCCAATTTCAAAATCAATCTCAATCTTGGGCACAAGGAACAAAAAGTCCCTATGGAAGATACTCTCCATACTATCAGTATCCACCATCCTATCCACCATACCCACATTTTTATCCTCAAAATCCTCAACAAAATTTTCCTCAAAATCTTCAACAAAATTTACAACAAAATCCTCAACAACATCATCAGAACCAACCACATCAAAATCAACCACTTCCATTACCATTCCCTCAAAAATCAAATCAATTTCCGGCTCAACCCATACCAAACCCCAATAATAAGAACCCTCAGAATACATATATGATAGAAGGCCAATAGTTTCCAACTTATTTAATTACTCCTCTAGACCTTAGTGATGTTCAAATTAGGTCTGGAAGGATACTTGAAAAGAGGAAACCTTCTGTGATCATACAAGAACAAGATAATTCTGAGGAAGACTCCCTACGGGTGAATAAAAGTCTTGAAGAAGACACATCCTTTCAAGACCCACACATTGAAAAACTAAAACAAAAAGATCCAATAAATCCAACTCCTGTATTAGAGCAACCATCCACATCTACTTCTATACCTCCCTTTCCGGAAATATTACAAATTTATAGAGGTGTAGAAAAACAAATCATGGTGCCTAATTATGATTTCTTAGATGAATTGAGAAATGTTTGCATTAAAATTCCATTATTGCAAGCCATCAAGGAAATCCCAATTTTAGCCAAAACAATAAAGGAGTTGAGTATGAATACAACAAGAAAAAGAATAAGAGAAACCAAGAAAATTCAACTGGTAGGACAAATAGAAGACATTATGATGGGCAAGATTGCTATTCAAAAGTATCTTGACCCAGGAAATCCAGTTGTCAAAATTCACATCAATGGAATTGAAATTCAAAACACACTCATTGATTTAGGAGCAGCAATAAATATCATGAGTAGACAAATCATGGACAAACTGAAACTTCCTAATCTTCTCTTTACACCCACACTATTACAATTAGCAGATAGATCTGTCATCAAACCATATGGGGTAATAGAAGACATTCCAGTGTCCCTATATTCTTGGGAGTACCCTGTGGATTTCATGATCCTAACTCCTAAGAATAATCTAGGAGGCCATCCTGTTATATTAGGAAGACCTTGGTTGGCTACAGTTGATGCTTTTATTAGTTGTAGGTCCGGTGATATGTATATCTCTGATGGTAGTTCAACTAAGAAAGTCACTTTATATCCTCCAGCTAGGACAATTACAGATCTAGATGACACTCAATGGATAGAGGATGAATAAGATTTACAACCACTCTTCACAATTTCAGAAATTAGTGAAGATAATCAAATTCTGAATACTCTAGAAAACTTTGAATCCTCTCCAGAACAAAAACATGAATCATTTCAAGAGGGATCCAATATTGAGTTTTTGTCATCTAGGCAGATGTCTCTTCATTCTATGGAAAAATTTGGCAGCTCTACAAGTGAAATTTTTCCAGGCAAAACCTTGAACATAAACAAAAACCTAGAAAAATCTCAACAAGAAGAGTTAGTCAAAGTATTACGGAGACATTCTTCTGCATATGCATGGGAATACACTGACATGAAAGGGATAAGTCCCAAGACTTGTACTCATCACATCTATATAGAGGCAAATTGCAAACCAATCAGACAACCTCAAAGACGGATGAATCCAAATCTTAGGGAAATTGTTAAAGAGGAATTACAAAAATTGTTAAATGTTAATTTCATCTATCCTATTTCAGATAGTCAGTGGGTTTCTCCTTTGGTAATTGTGCCAAAGAAAAATGGAAAATGGAGGGTGTGTGTTGACTACCGAGAACTGAATAAAGATACTCTTAAAGACCATTTTCCCTTACCTTTCATAGATCAAGTATTAGATACATTAGCTGGCAAAAAGTACTTTTCATTCCTAGATGGGTTTAGTGGTTACAATAAAATCCAAGTAGCACTTGAAGACCAAGATAAAACCACATTTACTTGTCCTTGGGGTACCTATGCCTACCGAGTATTGCCATTTGGATTATGCAATGCACCTGCAACATTCCAAAGGGCAGTATTAGGAATTTTTTCGGATCTAATACATGACTGTGTAGAGGTGTACATGAATGATTTCACATTTTATGGGGACACATTTGAAAAGGCTTTAGAAAATTCGGAAAAATTCTTAAAAAGATGTCAAGAAGCAAACCTTTCACTTAGTCATGAAAAATGTTTTATGATGTTCACTGAAGGTATTGTTTTAGGGCACCATATTTCATGGGATGGGATTAGAGTTGATGAGGCAAAAGTTGAAGTCATTTCTAACCTATCCATTCCAAGTTGTCAAAGAGATGTTAGAAGTTTTCTAGGATTTACAGGGTATTATCGGAGATTTATAGAAAACTTTACCAAGATAGCATCTCCACTCTTCAAATTACTCACCAAAGATTGTGAATTAAGTGGATTTCTGATTGCCAGTTAGCTTTTGAAACCCTGAAAACCAAAATTTCTGAAGCACCTATATTAAGGGGACCTAACTGGAAGTTACCTTTTCATATCTCGACAGATGCTTCCGATACAGCTCTAGGAGCAGTATTGGGATAGAAAGATTTGATTCCCTATGCCATCTATTATATCGGTAAAAATTTGACTCCTGCAGAGTTAAACTATACTGTAACTGAAAAAGAGTTTTTAGCTGTTGTTCATGCCATAAACAAATTTAGACACTATATAATAGGCTATGAAACTTTTGTTCACACTGATCATTCTGCAATTAGATATTTAATGAACAAATTAATCACTAATGGCAGAGTGATAAGATGGTTGTTACTCTTACAAGAATTCAACATTACTATTCTAGATAGGCCTGGAAAACAAAACACAGTAGCTGATTTCCTATCTAGACTCCAAAATATGAAAGATGACACTCCAGTTGAAGATCAATTTCTTGATCAATATCTTTTTGCAATCTCTACTCAAACTCCATGGTTTGCTGATATTGCTAATTATTTAGTTTCAGGAAAATTTCCTTCAATTATGAATGCAAGGGATAAAAGAAAAATCATTTGTGATAGTGCAAAATATTCATGGGTTGCTAATGAGTTGTACAAGACAGGTCCAGATTTGATCATTAGAAGGTGTGTTCGTGAAGATGAGATGCCTGAGATTCTCAAGGCATGTCATGATGAACATTGTGGCGGACACTTTGCAGATAAGAGGACAACCTATAAGATCCTTAATTTAGGATATTATTGGCCATCCTTGTTTAAAGATGCTAAAGAGTATTTCAAAAGGTGTGACAGTTGCCAAAGGGTAGGGAAACCTTCTCCTTCAGGTGAGATGCCATTACAACCTTAGGTACATATTGAACCTTTTGAAAAATGGGCTTTGGATTTTGTAGGACCTATTAGTCCTCCATCAAGACAAAAGAAATATATATTAGTTTGCACCGATTATGTTACTAAGTGGGTAGAAGCTAAACCATTACTTGTTGCTAATGAATCATCTGTAGTTACTTTTCTTTTTGAGGATATTTTTACTTGTTTTGGTGTCCCAAGGGAAATTGTTACAGATCAAGGAGCTCAATTTACATCAAGGCTAGTGGAGAAAATGATGGAGAAGTACAAAATCAGACATATAAAATCTACTCCTTATCATCCACAAGCAAATGGTCAAGTGGAATCTACTAATAAGGTCATTGAAGGAATCCTAACAAAGACTGTTCATTTACATAGAAGAGATTGGGTAGATAGGCTTCCCGAAGCCTTGTGGGCCTATAGAACTACATGGAGAAACACAACAGGCCATACTCCTTATGAGCTTGTTTATGGAAAGCAAGTTTTGTTTCCCATAGAGTTCCAGATTCAAACTTTCAAAATGGCAGTTCAGCTAGGACTTGATTTAACGGAGGCACAAAAGCATAGACTGGAGAAAATCAATGAATTGGATGAGATCAGACAAGATGTAGTTCAGAAAACAAGTCTAGTCCAACAACAAAGGGCTAGATGGCATGACAAGTACATCAAAGAGAAGAAATTCAAAGAAGGTGACTGGGCTCTCTTGTTTGATTCAAAATTCAAGGATTTTCAAGGGAAATTTCAGACACATTGGCTTGGGCCATATGAAATTGTTGAAATTTTTGATAATGGGGCAGTAAAAATCAGAACTATAGATCAAGAAGAGGTCACTTTTCTTGTGAATGGTCATAGATTGAAGTTGTATCACAAACCACTCTCAAGAGAAGAATTTGTCAAGAAGTTCCAAGAAAGAAGTGATGTGAAGTTAATGAAGAAGAATTTTTCTTCTTCATCAACTTGATTAAATTTTCTTAAGCATTTCTCTTTTGAAAAAAAAAATTAATTAAAAAAAAAGAAGAAGATATAAACATGAAAACCAATCATTGATTGGCATGTTTATATAGAAAAGATAGGGTGAAAATCAGAGTCTCTCTGACACTATAACTTTTCCATTTTGTTTTTGCAAGCAGCTGTTACAAAATCATAAGTTCAGATCCATAGTGCTTATGATCCATCTCATTTCATTTCACTTCATTCACTTATCCATCCATATTCCATTTCATTCATTCATGCTCTACTTCATTCCATATTTCATTCATGCCATTCCATACTCCATCCATCTCATTTCCATGTTAAAATTTAAAATTTGATGTCTTGCTGTAAATGAATAAAACATGTCAAGGATTGCAGGGCAGTTCTTATGTTCTTTCACTCCATTTCATAAATTGAATCCATTCCATTTCATCATCCACTTCATACATATAATGTCTCATCATCCATCTTCATTCATACCATATAGAATTTCACCTATATTCCAAAAACACTCAATTCCATGATCAAAATGCTCTACAGGTACATTCTGCAGCTGATCAGCCTTTCCGCAGCTAGCCAGACATTCTGCAGCTACAAATCCTGAAGGCATTAGTCAGTAGACATTAGAATTGCAACAAAATGATCCAGTGTATCCATGAATAAGAAGAATCAAGAAGAATTATGAAGACTCTTCCAAAGGAGAACAAAGAAGACAAAGACTACAAAAATCAAATGAAAAGTAGAGGTAACAAGTTTAGATTATAATGGCATTTCATAAATTTTAGCATAGTTTTAGTTATGAATTGTTCGAAAAGGTTGTTTTAATTATTTTTATTGATCATCACCAATAAACCCTCCACAAACTTTGGATTAAAATCTCTCATTTCAAATTCCATGCCCGACATCATTTAAGCGGTTCAAATGGTCGAAGTGTTTGAATTCTTCACGTAACCCAACCAAATCATTCAATGATGATTCTCTTTTCCATTGTAAAAATCTTCATCCTCTTTTCAATAATTAATTCGTTCCCTCCACCTCACTCCATTACCTCATTCCGTGACCACTGCCATCACTCCATTCTGTAGCCGGCACTTCATTCCGCAAACAGAAATATTCTTATCACCGAGAGCAGAGAAAAAGGGTATATCAGTTTGAATATCAAAGAATTATCACTGTAAACGCAGAGGTATAGCATTGAGCATTATCACTGTAAACACAGAGGTATAGCAGTGAAGAATTTGAAGTCATTTGTCACCAGGAGACAAAGATATAGCAGTGTGGGAATTTGAAGTTATTTGTCACCAAGAGATAGAGGTATAGCAGTGTGGGAATTTAAAGCCATTTGTCATTGTCAACCAGAGGTATATCAGTCCAAAGTTTCACTGTCAAACAGAGGCATATCAGCTCGAAAATTGGGGCTGTTTTCATTGTCAACCAGAGGCATATCAGTTCGAAAATTGAAGCTGTTGTCATTTTCAACCAGAGGTATATCATTCCGAAGTTTGAAGCTATTTTCATTAAGAACTTGAAGCCATTTCAATTCGAAGGTTAAAGTTATTGTTTCTGTGGGTAGAAGAGTGTTAATCTGAACATTGAAGAAGCAATTATGGGTTTCATTGTAAGAACTGAACCAGTGGGTTCAAAATATTTAGAAGGCTACCCTCAATGCAAAGAAATGTTGCAATAGATAGGATGGCTTCAATTTTTGGAGAAATTTAATGGCTTCCACAAAGAAGTCACTAAAAAATTTGCAAGATCATTTCAAGGAACCGAAGTTGAAGTGGGAGATGTCAAATTCACTGTCACTGAAGTTTTCATTGCAGAAGCTACAGGGTTGCTTAGAAATGGAGAGAGATGGTTCAAAAACAGAGAATTCCACAATGAATCCTGGAAGCAAATTATAAAATCACCAGGTATGGATGTCACTGTATTTAAGAAAGGAATTCCAAGTTCTTGATTGAAAAATAAATGGAGAAACATACTACTTCTTCTGCAAAAATTTATTACATGTGAGGGTAGATATGGTACATTTTATGTCTACCACATCAGACTGATAATGCATTTTCTGGTGGAAGACTTAAACCTACCTTACTTCTTGCTTCAAAGTTTGAAAAAGATGGCTTCCTGTGTTCAAAGAAGGGTTCAATTTTTAGAGACAACTTTATATCATCATGGTTTGGTTAAAATTTTGATTGAACATCATTTAGCCAAAACAAATGATACATGGTACAATTTCTTGATGAAAAATCATTTTGAAGAGCCAAAAGAACCCTCACCAGAACCACAACCTACAAGGAGAAGTAGAAAATGGAGAGCCTCAAAAGTTGAAATCGACAAAACAGTCCAAGAAAGTAGTGAGGAAATCATCTCAAAGAAGTTGACTCAAATCAAGAGACAACTTAAGAAAGAAAAAGTAATCAGGAAATCTGCCATGGAGAAAGGAGAAGGATCTTCTCAGCCTAGAAGAAGCCACAGACTAAAGGGAAAACTAAGGAAAACTCAAATCAAACAAACAGGGGTGATTAATATAGAAGATGAGGAAACATCCATTGAAGAAGATGTTGAAGAGGATTTTAATGAAGGAACCCCTGAAATTGACCCTACTCAACAAGAAATTTATGACTATGTGGAAACTTTGGAAAGGAGAGCTTCAGAAAGCAAGGAGAGAACCCCTAGTCCTCCACTGTCTGAAATAGATGTATTAATAAGGGATAGGTATGAGTTGGAAATACTTAATAGACACATAAAAAATGAGAATGAAATTCTCAAAGATCAAGTCAAGCTCAAAACTGATATGAACTCAACCTTATCCCTACATATAGACAAAGTGGAAAAGACCAATGAAAAGTTGAAGCAAAGGAACAAGAAGCTAATCAGGGCACTTACCAACCCAAGGTTCAAACTTGTTATTAGAAAACCCAGAAGATCTTTAGCTTCCAGACAAAGGAGAAGGAGAGGATTAGATGTTCTTGCAGAAGCCTCTGAGTTCATAGGATAATTTGCATGAGGACATGCAAGGAGACAGCAGTGGGGGTATGTTGAGCCTCAAAATTGTGCTTTCTCTCATTCCACTTTACCTCATTTTCCTTTGTCCATTGCTATCCTAGACCCAATTGATCAATGAATTTAGTTAAAATTACTTTTAGAATGATTAACATGACTGACTTGCTAAAGTTTTATGATTTTTGTCATTGTAAAGCATTTTGACCGGAACTAGCTGCAGAATGCAGACATTCTGTAACTAACCGGAAATTCTGCAGCTGTCTTCACGTTTGGGTATGTTCCAGGTGGCCTCTCAAGAAAAACCGCATATGGGCATAATCCACGTCATGTCTACATTGTTCGTTGCTCACCATGAAGGAAGAAACGAATTCTGGGTATGGTTTTGGAACATGGGAACACATTTAGGAAGGTAGAGTTCTATTAGGACTGTCTCAGTCCAGATGTCTTTTTCCTTTTTACGCAGCCACTTCAAGAGTCCTAATGTGATTCCGATAACGAAAGACAATGTTCCTGAAATTGTTGCAAGTCTTGTTATTTACATTTGTTATATAAACACTTGGGAAACCGAGAGCTAGGCTAGATTTTGTTCTAGATTTTGCTTAGATTCTGTGCTACATTTCTGAAGATGCAGAGTGCTCTGTTAAAGTTATTTCAATTTTAATGAAGCAGACAGTGTTGTTTTGAAAGCGTTGATTTGATTTGGAGTTAGATTCCGTCAGGTGGTAGAGGGCCCCTGCCTCTTGCACAGATTTATTTGCGTAATTTAGATAAGTATTCTAGCTGCCTTTACGTTTTTGAATTTGAATTAGTAGTTGTTTTCATTAGCTACCGTGGTTATACTCATTCTAAAAACTCTTCCAAAAGAAGAAGCTCTTCCAAAAGATTATAATGATGAATGGGAAATGGCTATAGTATTGTAGGGTTTAATTGTAGTCTCTTTTATTCACCATCACAGTTATACTTATGATAAGCACTCTTCCACAAGAATAAACTCTTCCAAGAAATCTTTATACTGTCTTAAGCATGATTGTGATCTTGAACGTTTTAGTTGTGTGTTTTCACTAAGTACCATAGTTGTTCTTGCTCTTAAACGCTTGTCCAAAATATCATAATGATGAGTGGAAGATGGCTATGATATCTTAGTTTTTCATTGCTTTCAGTCTTTATGTTGGCATAGCATAGTTAGGATACTCCGGAGTTTAATTGCACTTAACTCATGTTCAGTTGTTTTGCTTTAAGTTTGATAAAGACTTGTAGTTTAACACTGTTTTAGGCTAGTGACATTTTAGGTTCACTAGGTTCAATCACATTTAAAATTTACTCAAATAAGTCATTCACTACATATTAGATTACTTCAAATATTAAACTTAACAAAATAGCCTTCATTATTCACAAACCTCTCTTGTTCTAACTATAATTGATTCATAAACATATGAAATTATAATACAAATATCATTTAAGTCATACTTCGTACTTATCATCTCACAAACAAACATTTACTCAAAAGACTATTTCAAAAATCTATAACCTTGAGAGAAGTGTAGTGCTATAAACCGAGTTGCAGAATAGGAATTATAGGAGTTAAGAATTAGACCAATTAGACTTAGAGTAGATCTTATGATGGTATCAATGTTTCAATTTCAATTGTGCTTCAAGAAATCTCTAATCAAGGACAAAATGTTGCATCATTATAAGTTAGTTGTTTAAACTGCTTAGTTAGGAATATTTGCATACTTAGTTAACCATGTCTCAAGCTCTCTCTCAAAATGCCTTCGATGAAAGAATTTGACAAGTTGAGTTTATGTTTTGAATCATTTCCTTAGAAGTCATTATCAAGCTTTGCTTTTGCTTAGTCATAGTTTAGATTTGATTCTGCTTCAGTGTTTGCAATTTCATTTGTCATTTGTCATCAACCAATTAGGCTTCACTCTGTTTCTAATCACCAGCTCCTTTCCATTAGCTTTCTAGTCATTTTCCTTGTGAATATAAAACCACCAAAAGACCAAAAACATCATAAATCATCACAAAAGACCAAAAACATCACAAAATACTACACACAACGCATTAAGAAACAAGCACCTAGGTACATACAGTACACTTCACTTCAGCAGTTTACCAACCTTGGTTGACAATTAAATGAGCTCAATTTAGGAGACGCATTGGAGACCAAATAGGAAGTGAATCAAATAGTCCTTTCAATTAGAGGATTAGTTAATCTTCAATTATTATCATTGTTTGTACAATGATAGCAGCAAACAAGAGGAACACAAATGCACACAGTTTTTAAGGTGGAAACCCACTCTGGGACAAAAACCACCTAATGCTTTTCTAATAATTCTTTAATATTCAACTCCAATTGAAAATAAAGCTCCAATTTCCTAGAATCTAGAAAAGCATTCTTCTCCAGCTCCCACTGGATGGACGCCCCAACGCCCAAGATTCTTCGGTAATCAACTGAGCAGATGCCCCAACACCCAATGAGTTACAACTCACCCTAGCACCACCCTACCACCCTATAGAAGAATAAAAGAAGAATTGACTCCTGTACCAGGGAAAATGGTCCACTTTACAATGATATAGAATGATGTAGAAGAAGAAGATATACTAGACCATAACCCCAACATTGACACAACCACCTAATGATGATCCTAGACCTCCAAACACTGCCTCTTCAACCCTTGGCAGATAGATACTAGTACAATTTGTACAATAATGTATTTACAATGACTGAGTACAATGACACATTTACAATGATTGTATGCAGTGCTGCCCACTTGAATACTTCATATGATGAACTTCTTATTGCTGTTATGCACCTTGGTTTCTGATCTTGTCATGCTACCCTCTTCTGCACCTTGCTTTTATTTGCTACCGTAGAAAGTCTGGTCCTTTGCAAACCTTGACAACACATGATCTAGCTTTTTCTTACCTTCTAGGAGCTCGATATTTAATATGGTGTATCTCTATTATTTCAGATCCTAAATATATGATTTTTGGTATTTTAATAGTCCTCTGAGTCTTCTTTCCAATGCCATAGGTTTGACCCAATTTGGATTCTTCAAGAGAGAGTTATACACAATCTCTCACAATTCCCTAATTATGGATTGTTTTAGTAGAGCGCACTTGTACGGCATGCCATGTGTCGTTGTTTCTTCATTTGGATCTGAAATTGATAGAGCGAAAATTAAATACTATAAAATATCTATCACTTTTTATGGAATTCCAATCCGATACTCAGAGAGAGAGTTATGTCGATTTTAGCAAGGTCACTTCTTTGAGATGAATTTCAGGAGCCTGCAAAAACCCTGACTTCCACAGATCATATCTCCAAAAATATTGCGCACCCTGATCTGAAATTTTTACTGCAGCTTCCTTAGGATTTTGACTTTGACCCATAAAATTTTTAGCTTCTCAACCTTCGTAGAAAAAAAATTTATAGTGAAAATTCCACGATGACCTGTTTCAGATGGCCGAATCCCTTGATAAGGAGGAAATGAGGATCACAATTTATATAAATGCTTAAGTTGAGAGGGGCTTCAACAAGTGAACGTGGGAAAGATTTTAGGAGCTTAAAAAAATATTAATTATAACTTTTCAATGACCCATGCCCCAACCCCATGGGGTTTTATCCCACTATCTGGGGGTACAAACTTCAAACATGAATATCTCTTAAACCATGAAGAATTACATGGCATGCCATATATGAACGAAAAAATATTGACAAGTAGAAACCATAAAAAGGATTATTGACTTAGAATGTATTAATTTTGTAGGTCGAAATTCCCATGCAATATTGGGTTAGCCCCTGGTGCTGCTTGGGTTGACATCAATGACAACCGCTGATCAACATGTTGTTTTTTCTGTTTTCCAGCTCAAGTCGTTGTGCCCACATGTCAAAGGTACATATTTATTATCAAAATTAATCATTGATCTACAATAATTTGGTGACCGAATGGTTAATCATGAATAAGCACTACCAAAACTTTAGCCCTACCATAAAATATGCAATGGAGGTGATTGCCAACTCAAACACTGTTCAACTCAAGCCACCTGTTGCAGAAAATCTGAAACAAAGCAAGCATATAAAAGAGAAGTATGAATATCATGATGTGTGGTATAAAATTCTAGATACTCCATATTATTAAAATATCTTTTACATGGAAAATTGAACCAACATATCACTTGAAATCACCAAAAGAAAATGAAAGAAATTAGTTTTCAAATTTGGTTGTTAGTGAATAAGTAGTTCCAGTGAGCAACTTGAAGAGGAGACTGAGTTTTTAGATAGTTTACATTGAGGATTCAACAACACCTGTTAAGTAAGTTTTTCTAATCTTGAAACCTATCTGATCTAGCAGACAACCTTAATTATTGCTTAGATGACTAAAGGAGGATATCTTATGCGTATTGAACCTCAAGGGGTTGATTTAATAGATGTTAAAAAAAAGTTGAGGAGGCTTTTTTGTACAGGCTGGGTGGAACCCATTTTTCTCAAGGTTAGGAAGTTCTCATCTAGGAGTAGCAAAATAATTTTCCCTCTCATTCGACGGACAAGAAGAAAATGTTTATGGCCTTAAACTATAGGTATCAACAAAATCAATTTCTAAAGCTTTCCACCTCCCACATGAAGGAGAGAAATGGTTCAAAAACCATGTTATTACTGGAGGAGCCATGAACAACTTCATCAAGCATGAATACAGAGACCCTAAATGGGCTAAAGGGATTCCTAGTAGTTATCTCAAGGATGAATAGGCTGAAATTGTCAAGCTCATTAATACCTATATTACTTGTGAGAGGAGGTATACTATTGTATTTTTGTATCACATGAGGTTTTTATTTCACCTTGCAGGTATGAAGACTCTGAACATACCTTTATTCCTACTGAAAAGCTTGAATAAGATGTCATCGAGAATAAAAAACCATGCAAAAAATTCATATTATAGCATCTACCATCAAGCTCTTATCAAGGTGCTAATTTTTGAAGAACTCAAAAGAAGAAACCAGTCTTGGGAGAATTTCCTATTTTATAAGGTAGCCCAATATGTACCTACAGAAGACATTCATGCTCAACAACCTCTAGCCTCATAGAAACATTCCAAACCTATTGATCAAAAGGAAGAAAGTCAAAAGCCAACTACTTCATCTGTTGGTAAAAGGAATAAAAGAAAATTAAAGAAGCTAAATATCTACAAGAAGGCTAAGGAAAAAAAAAAAAAAGGAAAAAGGAGAAGGTTTGTCTATTAGCAATCCCAAATCAATCAATATTGTGCCTCTTGTTTCTCCTATTCCCAAGGTATATGCCAGAGGGAAGAAAGGAATGTCTGCAACTGTGGAAAAATCAAAAGAACAAGTGCTGCTGGAAGTTTCAGTAGTGAACATTCAGCCTATGGTTTAGAAGGATTATCAGCCCACCAAATCAGATGAGGAGCTTCTGAAGGATGCAAGATATGTTGTTAGCAGCAAGAAAAGACACACAAGAGATAGCAACAAATTTAGGCTGAGATCCAAATCCCTACATAACCTAAGCTTGATGACAAGGTTATAGATGTGGAGAGGAAATGTGAAGGGTTACAGACTGTAACTCCTTCAAATGCAAAATATAGTGGGTTCAAGAAGAAATAAAAGGGAAAATATCCCTCATGCCAAAAAATACGAACCTCCAAGAGAAGAAAAATCCAAAAAATCTCAGAAGAGAAAAATGCCATTGTAAAAGAAACATCCACCAAGACTACAAGGTCACAATTAGAAATATCCAGTAAAACAGATTTAGACAAGCTTGCAGAAGTTCAAGCTCATATGGAGGAGGGGTAAAAGGATGTCCCAATGAAGTATAATTTTGCCTATTTGTTATATTTTGGAACAACTCAATTTTCAGAATTTTTTAATCTACACATAATTTTTTAAATATCTTTCTGTGCATTTTTTAAAAGGAAACATAGCGCTACCATAACTTCTAGTAGCATTACATTTTTTTGCATAGTTACAAGTTTTTACCAGAAGTTCTGGTAGAATCTTTTTTTAATGACATTTTACAGTTGTCAGCAGAATTTTCGAGCTAGTCCGAGGATGATAAGGACTCATAATGATATGGAAATGTCAAGTAATGGTTGATAAGTGGTTTTTAGGTTGTTAAATGACACATTTAATGAACCTACATGGGGTTTAAAGAACCAAGATCATGGAGATATAGATCAAAAATAAAGTACACATGTTGCTAGCATACTTAGAAACACAGTTCAAATTGTCTTTTTCTTCCTATATACATCTGTCCTGTTAGTTATAGTTTGATAGGATATGTGTTTAATATGATATAACTCCTATGTAATGAGATGAAGAGTGGATCCTTGTTTTTAGGTGAGATGGCATTTGTGTCTCTCTCTATACATATAATTTGTAAATACCATTTCAGGGTTGGATTTTGGTTAACCTGAATACTTTTTCATAATAAAGAAAACTCATTTTGTACTTCATGCTGGAGGACTATCTAATGTATGGTGTGGTTCTCTTGTTTTCTTATTAATCTAATTTATGAGTTGTAGTCGCTAGAAATTAGGAGTAAGGGCATTTTTAGAGGATATAATAGTTAATTATCTATTGTTCATTCTTCTGCAAATCATCTATATGTTTTGTAGAGCATGCTAGTGAAGGTTTCATCAAGGATTTATAAGATTATTTATGCATGTATTCTGATTTCTAAATGTTGTTTCCCTTACATAAAACATAGTTTATGTAAAATGCCACTCTTATAGATGTGTGAATGATTTAGGATATGTTTATTTCTTAGACTGAGTGCCAAATATCTGTCACCTTTCATCTGTCACAATATTCTCCCTCATACTACAAACTTGTCCATACAATTTATACTTGCAAGTTGCCACAACTTGCCAAATGCATGAAATTCTAAAAGAGTTGAAATCATTTCAAACTCTTTCTGAACCCATCCCACCATCAAAAATATTTTGCTTTGAATGAACTATGATGTGTAAGGTTTACTCCTTTGTAGTAAAGAAGTCACTCCTTGTGCTAACACCATCCATATTAGCTTCCACACCTTTCTTCAAACCATCCATGTTGCCTTATATACCATCCATCTTATCTTCCACGCCATCCATTTTATCTTCCATGCCATTCTTAAAACCGTCCATCTTAGCTTCCATGCCTTTATTCAAACCATCCATCTTAGTTTCCACACCTTTATTCAAACCATCCATATTAGCTTCCATGCCTTTCTTCAAGCCATCCATCTTAGCTTCCATTTTATATTTTGTTACTCTTTGCGAGAGAAAAAATTGTTGCACTTGTTCTTGTAATTTTGATATATATTGTTGCACTTCTTCCTCTTCCTAAGTAATAGTAGAGCCTTATGAGGGATTGATGGGTGTTGAATTATTTTTAGGGGAAATTTTAGAACCAATTAATGATATCTATGCTTCAATATTCCCTTGGAATCACTTAAAACTGATTTTTCAAATAAGACTTATGCAATTTAAAAACAAAATACACACCTTTTTCTTGCTTTTGAGGAGCTCGATATTGAAACTGATGTATCTCTATAATTTCGGATTCCTGAGATTTTATCTTCAGTCCTTTAGTAGCCCTATGAATATTCTTTCAAATGCCATAGGTCAGACCTGATTTGGATTCTTTAAGACAAATTTATGCCCAATCTCCGACAATGACCTAATTATGGACTGGTTCAGTTGAGTGAACTTGTACGGTGTTCCACATGTCACTGTTTCCTCCTTTGGCTTTGAAATTGATACACAAGATTTTTTTTTTGTGTAATTTCAGCCAATTTTTACATAATTAAAATCTAATGCAGAGAGAGAGAGTTATGATGATTTTCCAAAGGTAACCTCTTTGAGATGAAATTCGTGAGCCTTCAAAAATCCTAAAGTCCACAGATCATATCTTCGAAGATATTGCAAACCAAGATATGAAATTTTTCCACGAAGTTCCTCTGCATTTCAACGAAAATGGATTTTTTTAGCTTCTGAACCTTCGTGTACAAGAAGTTATAGCCAAAATTCCACGATGACCTATTTGAAGCAGTGAAGCCCTATAATCCAAAGCTCTGATACCAAATGTTATGACACGAGCTCACAAAATAGAAGAAAATATAGATCAACATCTTAGAAGTCAGCCTCTTCAAGAGGAAAACCTCCTTTACATTACATAAATGAAAAATTCTTGGATGATGTTGGGCCGAGGAAAAGGTAAATTTTACCCCTATCTATAGTGTGATTTATTATTAACTTTTATATGTTTTCCTTCATTTTAGAAATAATTCAAAGGAGAGTAATGTAAAATTAGGGTAAAATGAATTATTAATAAATAATGTATTTAATAGTATAAAAAATAAAATTTTTTGTCTATATTGATAGGGAATCCAAACAAACTAACTGCTGACAAAAGGACCAAACAACATCAGTCAAGAAGAGAAATCAAATTTGGTTCCTGAAAATCGGTAAGAGTTGAAAATACATGACTTTTTTTGAAGCATTCGGCTGATGACTACGAAGCCTCAGGATCTCCTAATCCTAAGGGTTCATTATTCTATATTTTATTTCTCCTTTAAGTTATAAAAGGCTATAGATGAAAGATTACAGAGATATTTTTTCCTGTGTATTGTAATTTTTGTAATAAAAATTTTATTCAGACTGAATCTTTGAACTCGTGATGATGTATCTGCCTTATTGATTAATGGAAGAGTTAGTGTTTTTATTATAAGTGGATTCTGAGTATTCCTTGCCAGAATACTTCTAGAGGCTACGAGCCCGGTCCCTGGGAGTTATCCTACCATTTTGTTATATGTTTATTTAATGATTCTCACAATTTAGTGATTCTTTACACTTTGTATAATTATCATTCAGTTCAGTAATCACAAGTGTGGTGTGTTACACATTCCTTTTCAAATAGTTTGAATTCTTCATTAATATTCTTTTACTGCTGAGTGACATTTTTACATTCATTATATTGATTTCAGTGTGGTTATGTAGTTGTTGTTCAATTCTGCAGATTGATTATTTCTTGAGGTTTTCCATTGCAAGTGTGAATGTATGGTTTGTTGTTCCGTTCTGAATGTTGATATTAGCTGAATTATAGAGAATTCCATTTCAAAATGTTAATAGATGATTTCTGTTTAAGTTTTTAAGTATCCCTTTTCTACTATTTTTCAATTCATTAAGCTTGATGTTCAATTCATTAAGCTTTTCGTTCAATTACAAAAGATCTTTAATTTCAACATTGAGTGTTTAATTTCGGCATTGGATCAGACTAGAGTTTCATCCTTTGATTGGTGTGAAGTATTTCATAGTTTACTTTTAAATTGATTGATTGATCTTCAAAAATTAGATAGTATTTCTTACAACGATCTAGAGTAGTTGACCTTTGAATTGACTCACATATAATTTGCTTGCAGTCTTAAAATAAACAGACTTGCCCTAGGTTGATAATTAATGTGAAGCATTAAGGTTACCTTTAAAAATCACCTTCTTGAGCCAACATGTTGGCATTGTTTTTGTTGGGGAGAGTGTTTAGGAGTGATGTCTTTTCTTTTCCCTTTTTCTATGAAAGAATTGGGTATTGAAAGCAAGAGGTAAGAACTTGCGTATTAGCAAGCAAAACGCTTGTTCTCTAGCCTGCTTCTCAACAATTATGTAGAGGTTAAATAGGATAGGTGTTTGTTTTTGTTATGAATTACTAGGAAGAAAAATATAGAATTAGATCAAAACCCCCCTCATAAATCCACAAAACCCAAGGGATTAGTGGTCCTTGGATGAACAACATTCATAGATGAAATCATAAGGAAAGTTGAATCTCAGGCATCCATAGGACCCAAAATCATTTATGAAAAGAGTTCTACTACAATCCATTAGGCAACAACCTCACCATATGTAGCTCATGATGATACCCATAGCGAAACCAAAGGGTCTAAATGAAACTTTCAAACTATAGAAAAGTTGAGTCTTGACCCTTCACGTGAGGGAAATTCTTGCAATTCGCAAGAGGGAGAGGGAGAAACCAGTAGTGTTGTAAGGATAAAAACTCCAAAGCCTGGATCTCCTGAAATAGTGGTTTAGTTAGAGACACCCAAAATTCCATATCGAGGTAGCGCTGCAAAGCCTCCTCTAAATCCACCTCCTAATTCCACTCAAATTATTTTCCCAGATTAGGAAATCCCTAAAGGTTATTGGCACATCTTTGATCATATGGCGCATAATAAAAACTAGAGACATACATCATCGTTGGAGTATCCCATTGTCCATCCAGCTGCAAATTCTCCTATGAAAGCTACCCCTTACAGAACATCCCCACCTTCTATGGATTGACCTTAGAAGATCTAGATGCATTTTTATTTGAATTCTATGTTTTGTGCAAAGGATATGACTACACCACTAATCCTCAAAAACTGAAAGCATTCCCCTCTACATTGAAGGGGGAAAATCTACACAGGTTTATGGGGCTCGATGGGGGAACCATTAATAGCTGGGTTCAAATGAAATACTATTTTCTTAATAAATACCAAGATTACTGCTAGACTTGAGAACTAAAAGATGAAATCTTCAACATGACCACAAAATAAAATGAGACATTAGAAGAGTATGTTGAAATATTTCAATATAATTTGCAAAGATCTCCATATACTACACTATCTAAAGATATCCTAAAAGAAACATTGGTTGAGGTAAGAAAAGAAGAATGGGTAGAAACACTTAATATAATGGGAAAAGTGGAAATATACCAAGAAGATTATGATGAAATTATTGCATTGTGTATCAAGTGCTCTCTAGGTAGTACGCAGAATAGACCAGCCAAATGAGATTCAGTTACCAGGAGTTATAAACAGTTAGGTGGCAGGGTAACTAGAGCAGAATTCAGTAATATCTTGGAAGATTTAAAAAATGACATATTGGGAACCCTCAAAACGTATCTAGATGTCCTGAAATCCAAGCAGAAGCAAGCTTTAGAAGAACAAAACTTTTCTATTTTTTGTCCACGCTATCAGAAGAAGCACAACTAGCGGGAGTGTCCATTAGACATGGTCCATAAATGTGCTATCGGTACCAAGGACCATGTCACTGAACAATTCCCTTCACTTCCAGGGTTGAAAGTGATCTTCAAAGAAGTAGAAGAAGAGATAGAACCAATATACCTAATGAATCAACATCGACAGTGGAAAGCCCAACTAATAGGTATGTGACAAGACCCGTCTCAGTTCTTTCCTTCTTCACAATTTAATCAATAGAACTCTAGAGCAGCATGGAAAATCCAATCACCCTTTTTTTCTTGGCCATCCCAATCATTTTCCATGCCCCCTTTGACAACTCAATCCTCTTCAGGTAATGGTTGTCCAAGTTTTCCTTTCTCTCCTCCATACTGGAAAAACAATCCATATCAGTCCCAGTGGCCTGCCTCCACCTCACAAAACACAAATTGGTCTCAAAACTGACCACGACCCCTGGGAATGACCAATTTACCTATGGGAATAGGGGTTCAAACTCAACCCACACTACCAGCTCCATACACTACAAGAAAAAAGAACATTGGTGAGGGGCGAAAATGGTCACCATAAGCTCATTGGTGAGGGTCAAAAGAGCCTTCGTCACCAAAAACTGAACGTCACCAAAGGTGGCATCACCGAAAGTGAAGGTGTTGTGGTGACATTCAAGGTCCGTCACCAATAAGGATTTATAGTAACGAATAGTGACCGTCACCATTTCATATGAGCATTAGTGATAGACAATAGCCTCCGTCACCAAAAACTTGAACGTCAACAAAGGTGGCGTCACCAAAAGTATAAGTGTTGTGGTGACATTCAGGGTCCATCACCAATAATGATTTATAGTGATGGATAGTGACCGTCACCATTTCATATGAGCAATGGTGACGGACAATAGCCTTCGTCACCAAAACACTGAACGTCACCAAAGGTGGCATCGCCAAAAGTATGTGTTGTGGTGACATTCAAGGTGCGTCACGAATATTGATTATAATGAAGGATAGTGACCGTCACCATTTCATATGACCAACAATGATTTTTTGTGATGGACCTTTCATGGCCGTCACTATTGGTGCACATATATGGCGACGTTCATTGACCATCACCATAAACTCATTGGTGATATCAAGATCCGTCATGAATAATGACTATAATGGCAAACAATGACCCTCACCATTTCATATCAACAACAATGATTTATGGTGATGGATCTTTAATGGTCGTCACTATTGATGCATATATATGGTGGTGTTCGTTGACCGTCACCATTTCATATTTTGGTGAGGGTCGAAAAATGTCACCATAAGCTCATTGGTGATGGTCAAAAGAGCATCCGTCACCAAAAACTGATCTTCGTCATTCCCTATATATGAATATCAGGGCATGATGGAATCGAACCACCAACCTCCTGCTTGTAAAGCAGGTGCTCTTCCATTGAGCTATCACCCTTTAAAGAATTAGACTTTAAACTAGCAATTTCCCCTAAAGGTGCAAAGATACACCAAAGGAATAAGAACAGGAAACCTGAAAGAATTCAGTGTCCTTGCTCCTATTTTTATTCTACGACAGTCTACAAAGTATGATCTTGATATATGACGTATTTGTGCCGAGTGGTTCTAATTTAATAGTAAATTTTATATTCAAATAAAATAAATGAATAACTGAGAGGCCTTACGGACTAATTTTTAATCCTTACACCAAAATATCTTAATATTCAAGTCTATGGAACAACTCGTTAAAAGTTCAAACTGAAATAGATTTTAAATGGAAAGCCTAAAACCAGCTAAGTAGTTTACAAGTTAACATTTTGGATATAATTTCTGTTCAATTTATATGACAAGTTATGCCATAACCTTGAAACTAGTTTCTTAGATAAAAGACTTTCTTAAGTCAACAATGACAAAGAAAGATAGTCATGGCAAGAAAAATTCTCTTGTTTTTTCTAATGAGGGTGCATGTAACTTGATAAAGGTTGTATGAGATTATCAAAACATCTAAAATGCATCTCCTAGGTCATGTGTCTCCTTAAGGACAATGCATATCCAAGGTAATGTGTCACCTTAAGGACTCCCACACCTACATATCCACTCCCTCAACCCAAAAGTTCACATGTCAAGGGATTTTGTGTTCTCATGTTGATTTCGAGATGTTTTTTTCATGGTGAAATACCCAACTCTTCTCCACACACACAAAATCCCTTCATGCATCAACAACATGAAGTCACCAAGCTCCATATTAATCCAACACTTCGAGGAAGAATGTCTTTCAAACATCCAAACAAGGTCTAGAAACAAATGGTAAACCACCTCCAATGTCCAAGTCCATCATGGAAGAGCATGGGCCAACCATTCACTATGCACCCCACATCTCATGAAGCACCCACAAGGCCTAAACATGGTGAAAGATTTTCAAAGTAACCCAAAAGGCTAAAAATTATGTCCCACTCATCATAAAATCCTTTGTAACTCCACGCATATTTAGTTGCAACTAGGTAGGTCTTCATTATGACTATGTAATTATGTACTTACGTAAAGATGAAGTAAATAATAATAAAATGAATTTTTGGTGTAACTATGTAGGTCTTCATTATGACTATGCAATTATGTACTTATGTAAAGATGAAGTCAATAATAATAAAATGAATTTTTGGTTTACTTGCTTCATGGGTTTCATGAGCAAGATTCTTAGTATAGGTCTATAGACTTCTTCTTGATGTCTATTAGGTACATTAGTGTAATTAAGAGTCATGTAAAAGGCGTGAAGAATACCCTCCAAGAAGTTGCAATAGAATGGCTTACAAATGTTGAAGATATGCCTATGAAGTCGGTCTACAAACAAGTGTTAAAGTCGGCCTAATTAATGGCTATAAGGTCGACTTAATTACTTGGCTATAACTACTATATATACCCTACATATGCTGTGGTTAAGAGAACATATCTGCGGATGATACTGAGGTTATATAACGTGAAAAAGGAACAAGTTTTGTGGATTACACTCAGGTTAATACAACGTGGAAAAAGGAGCAAGTATTACAATAAAGTATACAACATTAAAAGAGAAGAACAGATTTGTGGATTCTGGTTCTGAGCCAGTGCGGATATATCAAGGTAAAGTCTGAAGCAAACAGCATGGAAAGAAGGGTAAACAAATGCGGATTTGAGGCATGTGGATCTAAAATGGAAGTCTGATGTAAATTGAAAGGTACAAGAATATAATCTGTGGAAGCTACAGGAGCTGGACTGCGGATAGATGCAAAAGTATACAATGCAGATATATCTATTGAAGGAATTTTCCAACGTCAAGACAACATTGTAATAAGACATGTTGATCTTAAAGGAGTTGTAAGTGAGGAAGGTAAATCAGAGATTTACCTTCCTAACTACATTATAAGATATTCAGTTACAAGTGTAAATACTTCTGTTTCAACATTTTGACTAAGTACTTTGATAACTAACTTGATGATGGAGTAACTAAGTTAAAGAAGAACACATAAGCAAGCTCACAAGTAGTTATTAAGAAGAGAATTTTGTATTACACACAAGCTCTACAAATTCTCAACATGGTTTCAGAGCTATGGTTATGATCAAAGGAAATTTGAAAGGACTCGAAACATTCTAAAAAGACCTATGTCAAAAGGGCTCAAATCATAGTAAGACAGTCCAATAATTAAGCTAGGTGCAAGTTAACAAGAAAGGTCAATCTCTGTCACTATGAAAAGAAGGATCGTGGTAACATCTCAGTCTCAATGACATCACAGTGTTGAAATTACCTCTGCCTCAATTCAGTACTACTCTTATAAGATTATTTTGATACCACAACAGTGAGGAAAATGAGTTATAAAGGTGTATTTACAGTTAAGGCTCAGTGTGACAAAAAGATATCAGTATAATCCATATTACGGTGAATATATTCAGTGTTATAATCACAGGTCAACTACAGTCTTGGTATAATCAATCACATGATAAGTATGACACTAGAATTTGGAACTACCACAGTGAAAAATCTATCACTGTTTCATGCTACCACAGTGAGAAAGGTCTCACTGGTTTGGTGCCATCACAGCTTGATGAGAAGTATGCCATTTCAGTTTGATGGTATAGCATAGGGTCTCACAGAAATTGTCAACAGAAGTCAGAGACATGTACAATGAAGTATTTCCAATAAAATCACAAAATAAGGTCAAAACAGTAATATGTATACACAGTGAAATAGTACATTTGAGGATCTCTGAAGAAGATAACATAAGTAACAAGAAGCCAACAAACATTCACAATTAATTATCAAGTTAAGAGAAATCTACCCTAATCTACAAGAATCTTGATTTCTCAACATGGTATCAGAGCTAGGTTGAAGGAAAGGAAGATTGAAGATAACAGTTTTTTGGCTTATTTGCTTATCCCTGTGGCACCTTAAGAAAAGTATCATACAAATTTTGCGACATGCTTTCCTTAAAATACGAATTGAAAGAGGCACAATACCTCTATGATTCATGTTGAAGAAAGACATCAATATTCCTGTGAAATGAGCTCATCAATAAAGGAAGGACCGGAATACTTAAGGGCTAGAAAAAGAGACCTATAATACATGCAAAGACTCTATGGCATTATCTCTGTAAATCAAGGATTAAATTCATATCTCTGCAAAGACTCTATCACATTATCTCTGTAAATCAAGGATGAAATTCATATCTCTGTTGTCAACAAAATATTTCGCATAGGTACACATATTTGAGTCTCTATGTTGACTTATGAAGTAAGTTTCCTGTACTAATGTGAATTTTAGAGGCACCTTCTCCTATGATAAGCATACAAGTCATTATCTTTATAATCTACAAAGTACTCAAAGAAAAAGAAAATGGCTTATATGAAATCTGTTAAAAGAAGACAACCTAATGTGACAATACTTTCAGTGGCAATCTGAGCATGACTGTGCACTCCTTTATGAATCAAAAAGACCAAGTGTATTCATGATAATTGTATAGTTTGAGTAACCAAAATACTGTAGCTTACATCTATTACTACTGATTTCAAAGGCTAGTCTAAGAGTATGAACAAGTCCAAAATTTCCATAATTATTGAAGCAAGTTTGTTTGGGAAAAAAAAAATATCTGAGGTACTGTTCTTCGATCAATACAAAAAGGTTCTGTGACACTTCTATGAGGTATCTGAAGCTTACTAAAGCAACAAATATTTTAATATTCAAGGCATCAATGATGACACCAACATGAAATGATACAAGGTCTATCTAACACTATGTACGGCAGCTCAACTCATTTGGGAGACTATCCATCTTTGACATCTAAAAAGACCATCATCTTCGTAATCAATGCAAATTTGTGGCACTGTGAGACGAAGGATAGAATTTTATTGTGATATGAAGTTAAAAGAAAAAAAAACCATGTGGATCGTCTCTGAGGCATTTAAATGTACAAATGATGAACTTAAAGACATGCAAACCAAGTCTTATCTGTGACATAAAGGACTGAGCATCTCTATACTTTTGTGCAAAATGAATCAAAATTATGTGATCTACTCTATGCTACAGGACCAAAAGACTAAGGTAAGTAGTCTATAGAAGGGACCAAAATCATCAATATGAATAAAAGCCAAGATTCTGATCAATTCCAAGTCTAAAGCTACACTTAATGACATAATTTACATTTGTGAAAAGTCTGAGCATCTCTATGACAAGTAGAACATGTATATTTGTGATCTGAACTATACAAATACATACAAAACTTTTTGAATTGTCAAGAATCAGAGTTTAGTGGCATCCTGTGTGAAAACCTGAGGGGATGCTACTTTGTGACAGAATTTATTATGATGATATAAGGCCCATCTCTGTGACACTAGAATATTTAGCAGTATTATATCTCTTCATAAGGACTGTGAGGGTATAGGGAATCCGTGACAGAAGTTTGTGAAAATAGCACCCTTCTCATACATAAAAGAAAGACAAATTCAATTCTTGAAGCCGACCAATTTGATATCGAAAGATAAAGGACACTGAAAGCAACTCAAAGACATCTCCGTGGCTTATAGCTAAGCTTGAAGGACCAATTAGTGAGATCAATGTGAAGACCAAGTTGTAGAACTGTATGGACAGAGAAGTTCGAATTTAGTGTAAGCATATCTTTGAAGCAACCCTAAGAAGTTACAACTTACAATATAGTAGTACCATACTCGAAGGAAATAATGGAGAACAGGGGAAGTTAAAATAGGTACATGTAAACTATGCTCAATGATAATAGTAGTGGCAATATGAGCATGACTGTGCGCTCCTTTTTGAATAAAAAAGACCAAGTGTATTCATGATATTTATATAGTTTGAGTACCCAAAATACTCTAGCTGAAATCTATTACTACTGAGTTCAAAGGCTAGTCTGAGAGTATGAACAAGTCCAAAATTGCCATAATGATTGAAGCAAGTTTGTTTGGGAAAACATGAATATCTGAGGTACTGTTCTTCGATCAACACAAAAAGGTTTTGTGACACTTCTATGAGGTATCTAAAGCTTACTATAGCAACAAATATTTGAAGAATCAAGGCATCAATGATGACACCAACATGAAACGATACAAAGTCTATCTAACACTATATAAGGAAGCTCGACTCATTTGGGAGACTATCTATCTTTGACATCTAAAAAGACCATCATCTTCGTAATCGATGCAAATTTGTGGCACTGTGAGACGAAGGATAGAAGTGTATTGTGATCTGAATTTAAAAGAAACCAAAACCATGTGGATCATCTTTGAGGCATTTAAATGTACAAATGATGAACTTAAAGACATGCAAAACAAGTCTTATCTGTAACATAAAGGACTGATCATCTCTATACCTTTGTGAAAAATGAATCAAAAGTCTGTGATCTACTCTGTGCTACAGGACCAAAAGACTAAGGTACATAGTCTATAGACGGGACCAAAATCATCACTGTGAATAAAAGCCAATATTTTGATCAATTCCAAGTCTGAAGCTACACTTAATGACATAATTTACATTTGTGAAAAGTCTGATTTGACAAGTAGAACATGTATATTTGTGATCTGAACTATACAGAGACATACAAAACTTTTTGAATCATCAAGAATCAAAGTTTAGTGGCACCCCGTGCGAAAACCTGAGGGATTCTACTTCGTGACATAATTTATCATGATGATATAAGGCCCATCTCTGTGACACTAGAATATGTAGTAGCATTATATCTCTTCATAAGGACTATGAGGGTATAGGGGATCCATGTCAAAAGTTTGTGAAAATAGCACCCTTCTCATACATAAAAGAAAGACGAATTCAATTCTTGAAGCCTACCTATTTGATATTGAAAGATAAAGGACACTGAAAGCAGTTCAAAGATATATCTATGGCTTATAGCTGAGCTTGAAGGATCAATTAGTGAGATCAATGTGAAGACCAAGTTGCAGAACTGTATGGATAGAGAAGTTCAAATTTAGCATAAGCATATCTTTTGAAGCAGCCCCAAGAAGTTACAACTTACAATATAGTAGTACCATAATCGAAGGCAATAATGGAGAACAGGGGAAGTTAAAAGAGGTACATGTAAACTATGCTCAATGTCAATAGTAGTAATGCTAAGATAATAATCTCTTGAAAGATAGTAATAAGGGTTTGTGTAGATATATTTTAGAAATCACTGTTATTATAACAATTGAAGTATTTCTTTTTTTATTTATTTATGATCAAGGAATGAAAATCTCATGTATAGAAGGATTCTCAATAAAGACTCTAGGGCTTTGCAGCTAACTCACTAGTTTGGACTAAGATGAACCCTAGGAACAAAACCCATCTAATAATTTCCATTGTAAAAAGTAGATCTAACTCTTGTTAATAATGACACCATGCTAATGTAAGAACTAGGTTGGTGAACAGGTCCAAGATTAAGAGGGAGCTAACCCTTCTTCAAAAGATAAGCATTTTACATCTCCTTGATTAGAGCTGTTACTATTATCTTTATACTTTGCCTATTTTTTTTCTTTCATAGTCTTCTAAGTTCTAACAAAGCCTGCAAGTCAAGACAAGATCTATCTAAGCTTGACTAGCAATTGGAAGAATTGGAAGAACATGGAAAAGTATAAAGATTAAGGAGGAAAAAATAAGCTGATTAAATGAAAAACAAAAGGAAGGAGAAGTTATATCTTAATGGATACTATACTACTTGAAGTTTGAAAGAAACACCAAAGAAGCTTGTGATCAAGAATAAAATTTGACCAATATAGGGCAATATCTTATAGCAAGCTTTTGAAGAGTTCTGATATCGTAGTACCTGGGGCTGATTGGTTCGATCCAGGAACACATTGATTGAAAATATTGATGCTAATAGAGATACTACTGACGATTGGAAGCAAATATTATTTCTTGGAAAAGCATATAACTTCTAAGGCCCACCGGAGGAGAAGTAATGTACTATATCTATAAATGTCATCTACAATAATCCTATTCAAGTCCTGCTTAGATGATAAGAGGTAATGGAATAGGACAAAATTCCAGGGACTAATAATGGAATAATACAACCAAGCTAACTAGTACAAAGGAAGTTTCAAGATTATAAATCATAATATTCAGTTTGTCAAAAAAAGGAATTTGTCAAGAAAGGAATGTTTCTAAGAATGGCACTAGGGTTTAAAATGTGCATCAATTATTTCTACTCTATATCAATTCATTGGTCGATGATTGTTATCCTACAGTTCTTGCAAATAGCTAAATTGTTTTGGAAAATTCTCCTGATATAGACAAGTTTGGTGTAGAGATGCTATTTCATTTTTTATAAGTCATTGTGGCATGAAACTAGTTGAGTTTCAAAGGGTTGAACTCTGTATATAATTATGATGGATAAATTATAATCTAGCATATGTTTATTGTGCAAATAACGGGGAGAAACTGTAAACCACTTGTTCCTTAAATGACATTTTTCCAAAACAGTCTAGGATGTTGTGAGTTTATAACAAAGGAAAAAGGGAATTGGACAATGTTGTGTAACCAGCTCCAAAAATAGAAGAAAAGAGATATCAACGCCTTTGAAATGAGCCACTTCGAGGGGGCAACCTCCAATACATTACATAAATGAACAATTATTGGATGATACAATTTACAAAACCTCCTTTCTATATATACGAGTCCATGGGGCCATAACAATAATAATTTAAGGGCACAATAATAACAAAATGGGGGTTACAAGGGTACAATAATAACAATAAGGGGGTCTACACTAACATAATAAGGGGCTATACTATTGATATAGGGACCTAACATGCCCCTCTCCTTCAAAAAAGTGTTGTCCTCAACACTTGAGTAGCTCCGGGTGCTTCTGTATAAAATTCTCATCCTCCCATGTAGAATCTTCAGTGGGTAAGTTCTTCCACTTGATGAGATACTCTGAAATTGATCGATTCCGTAGTTGTCGAGTTCTTGTTTCCGTGACCGCTTCAGGTTCCAATATGATTTTTCCTTCCTCATCAAGTTCTGGAAATATTGTTTGAGCTGGAAGATTTTCACCTATAACCTTCTTTAAGCATGAAACATGGAAAACTGGATGTACTCGCGAAGAAGCAGGAAGCTCCAATTTGTATGCCATAGTACCAATCTTTTGCAACACCTTGTAAGGACCATAGTACTTTGGCGATAATTTATTATCCTTCTTAGCTTGCTTGAGGGACATTTGTTTGTATAGTTGTAGCCGTAAAAATACCCAATCTCCTACATCAAAACTTCTCTCGCTGCGATGTTGATCTGCCTGTTGTTTCATTCGATTTTGTGCCAAATTCGGGTTATCCTTTAAGAGTTGGAGAACTTCTTGTTGATGCTCGATGTGATCTTCCACTGCTTGAACCTTCGAATTTTCCCTTAAAGATGATGTGATGGATGGTGGATGATATCCATAAAGTGCCATAAATGGGGTCATTTTTGCTACAGTATAGAAGGAAGTGTTATACCACCATTCAACAAGAGGTAACCACTTGACCCATTGTGTTTGTTTATCAGATACAAAACAACGAAGATATCCTTCCAAACATTTATTTACTATCTTAGTTTGACCATCAGATTGAGGATGATAAGATGAGCTATGAGCTAATTGAGTACCCAAACAAGAAAATAACTCCGTCCAAAAATTTCCAGTAAAAATGGGATCTCTGTCGCTCACAGTAACCCTTGGGCTTCCATGTAGCTTTTGAATTCTATCCATAAATGTAGTAGCAACTGTACTTGCTTTAAATGGATGAGATAATGCACAAAAGTGTGCATACTTGGTAAGTCTATCAACTACTACCATGATGACACTCTTTCCTTTGGACTTAGGTAAACCTGTGATAAAATCCATTGAAATATCCTCCCAACGTTGACTTGGAATGGATAAAGGTTGTAGAAGTCCCGGGGTCTTAATTGTTTCCACTTTATTCTGCTGGCAAACCAAACATTCCGCCACAAACTTTTGAATATCGAATTTAAGGCCATCCCAAAAAAATTCTTTCTTCACCCTCTGGTAAGTTTTTAAAAATCCTGAGTGTCCTCCTAAAGGAGAAGTGTGCAATTCCAGAAGAATCTTTTGTTTTAGTTGGGAATTCTTGCAAAGATATAAGTGATCTTTGTACCATAAGGAATCATTTTTCCAACTAAATGTATCAGATGTACTAGGATCTTGCTGCAACTTTTGAATGAGTGTCCATACATCTTTGTACTTCTTCCATTCATCTCTTGCTTCGGTTATCCAATCTGGTTGGATAATAGAAATGGCACAAAGCAATGCTTCCACCTCTTCATTCTTTCTCGAGAGTGCATCTGCAACAACATTAAGCTTTCCTTTTTTGTAGATTATTTCAAAGTCATAACCCAACATCTTTGTGACCCATTTTTTGCTGCTCTTCTGAAGATAGTCTTTGTTCCAAAAAGTGTTTAAGACTATCATGATCAGTTTTTACCTTGAAGTGTCTTCCCATTAGGTAAGTTCGCCATTTCTTTAGTGCATGTAGTATTGCTAACATTTCCTTCTCATAAATAGGTTTCTGTAAATTCTTTCCTTTGATTGGACGACTTTCAAAAGCAATGGGTCTTCCTTCCTGCATTAAAACTGCACCAATTCCATTTCCTGAGGCATCACATTCCACGATAAAGGTTTTTGTGAAGTCTGGCGTAGCTAAGACCGGTGCTAGGCACATTGCCTCTTTAAGATGTTCAAAGGCCTTAGTTGCTTCAGGAGTCCATGAAAATGCATCTTTCTTCAATAATGATGTTAGAGGTGCTACTATTCTCCCATAATTCTTAACAAACTTGCGATAATACCCTGTTAACCCGAGAAATCCTCGCAACTGCTTTATGGTTGTGGGGACTTTCCATTCCTTAATGGCTTTAATTTTGTTAGGGTCTACTTTAACACCCTCGTGAGATACAATATGACCCAGATATTTCACCTCTTGTACTCCAAAGAAACATTTGGATTTTTTTGCATATAATTGTTTCTCCTGCAATAGTTTGAGCACCCTGTCAACATGTTCAACATGATCCTTCCAAGACCTGCTGTAAATTAGTATATCATCAAAAAATACTAGCACAAATTTTTTAAGGAAGGGTTTGAAAATGGAATTCATCAACCCTTGAAATGTAGAAGGTGCATTGGTAAGACCAAAAGGCATGACCAAAAATTCATAATGACCCTCATGAGTTCGAAATGCTATTTTTGGAATATCTTCAGTCTTCATTCTAATTTAATGATATCCTGAATCAAGATCCAACTTGGTAAAATAAATTTCTCCATGTAATTAATCCAATAATTCATCAATCACAGGAATGGGAAATTTGTCTTTAATGGTGAGCTTATTAAGCTCCCTATAATCCAGACACATTTGCCATTATCCATCCTTCTTGTGTACCAAAACTACAGGAGCAGAGAAAGAACTTTGACTAGGTTGAATTATACCCACCTCTAACATTTCTGCAATCAAATGTTCAATTTCGCTCTTTTGGAACTAAGGATATCTATAAGGCCTGATGTTCGGAGGAACACTTCCTGGAATCAAATGAATAGCATGATCATGATCACGAATAGGTGGGAGTCCTTTGGGAGTTTCAAACACCTTCGAATGATTGTCCAAGACTTGTTGGAGATCTACAGAAATAGATGATTTTAATGTCGAAACTTCTAGTGAGCATAATTGTGCAATTACACCTCATTGTTATTTCTTTAGAAGCTTTGTCATGACATTAGAGCTTATTATCCTTCCTGGCTTCCCTTCAATACCCTGTAATTCGACTTCCTTTCCTTCTGAAAAAAATTTCAAGAAAAGTTCTTGAAAATTAAAAGCTACTGTCCCAAAGATTGTAACCATTGTACTCCTAGTACAACATCAGCACCTCCCATAGGAATGGAAATCATTGGACTAGTCAATACATATTCCCCCATGGTTAGCTTGATATTATGGCATTTTCCAGAGAAATTTATAGTTCCTCCATTTGCAACCATCACTTGACATTCTGGTGCTGGGTATAGGAAACAATTTAATTCCTTGGCTACCTTACGATGAATAAAATTATGGGTGCTACCTGAATCAATCAACACTATTACCTTTTTCTTCTTGATATGTCCTTCTATCTTGAGAGTTTGAGGAGTGGTAATTCCTGCCAATGCATTACACGATATGGTCGGACTCATTTCTTCCTCTTCTGGGGTTGGTTCCTAGTGTATATCCTCTTCTTGTTCACTTTCTTCTTCCTCTTCACAATCTATGTAAAATAATTTCTTCTCAGCACACTTATGACCTTTAGTGTATTTGCTATCACAACTGTAGCAAAGCCCTTTTGCTCTTTTTTCTTCCAATTTTTGTGGTGTCAACCTTATAGGTTGTGGAAATCTAGGCGTAGCCACACTTCCTTCTTTATAGAATTGAGTGGTAGGCTTCCTTGTTGCCATAATTTTACATTCAACTTTTCTTGCCAACCTGAATGCCTTCTCCAATGAATCAGGTTCCAGAACGCGAACTTCATGTTGAATGTTATCCTTTAAAGTGCATATGAAGAGATCAATCCTGTGTTCCTCTGGAATATCAGTTACCCTTATATTCAATTTTTGGAAGTCCTCAATGTGCTGCCCCACTAAACCCTTTTGTTTGAGATTTATCAATTGACTAAAGAAGGTGTTGCTCTTTGTATCCTCATAATGTGCTATCATTTCCTCCGTAAAAATTGACCAAGTGACAATTTTTTTACGGGAGCAAAGCCATCGATACCATACAAATGTATTTTGTTATAAATGTAAAGTTGCAATGCGTACCTTTTGTGTGTTTTGCACATTATGAAGATCAAAATATTGCTCCATCTGTAGTATCCATGTTACAGGATCCTTTCCATCAAACTTCCTCATATCCATTTTTGGAATATGGTGGTTCTTCCCTCCAACAATAGAGTTTATGAAATCATGATTAACATTTATTTTGTTCTCATCATGAGTTTCCTCTACTATCTTTTCACCATTAGGAAACATTTCTTGTATCAACTTTCCTAAACATTTGATGTCTACTTTTAGATATTTCTTCATGTTTTCCATGTTGTCTTTCATTTTTTCAACGATCTTAGCTTCCATGTCATCCATCTTAGCTTCCATGCCCACTTCCATGCCATCCATCTTAGTTTCCAAACCACTCATCTTAGCTTCCACGCCTTTCTTCAAACCATCCATCTTAGTTTCCATGCCCTTCTTCAAAACTTCCATTTCATTTTTTGTTGTTCTTTGCGAGAGCGAAATTTGTTGCACTTGCTCTTGTAATTTTGATATGTCATGTTGCCATTCTTCGTCTTCATGAGTCATAGTAGAGCCTTCTAAAGGATTAATGGGTGTTGAAATCTTTTTAGGGGCAATTTTAGACTCCAATATTGATATTTATTCTACAATAGGCCCTTGCAATCAATTCAACTTGATTCTTCAAACAAGACTTATGCAATTCGGAAAAAAATACACACCTTTTACTTGCTTTAAGGAGCTCGATATTGAAATTGTATTATCTCTGTGATTTCGGATCTTCAATATCTGAAATTTAGCACTGAAGTATCCCTCTGAATTCTATTTTGAATGCCATAGGTCTGACATAATTTGGATTCTCCAAGAAAAAGTTGTGTCCATTCTCCCATAATGACCTAATTATGGACTGGTTCAGTAGAGTGAACTTGTACGACTTGAAACGTGTCACTGTTTCATCCTTTGTCTCTTAAATTTATATCCAAGAAACTACAGTCTTTTTACTTGTGACCACTTTTTACGGCACTCCGATCCGATGCCCAGAGAGAGAGTTATTGAACTTTTCCCACGATCACCTATTTGAGATGCAATTCAGGAGCCTGAAAAAGCACTACCTTCCACAGATCATATCTCCAAAAATATTGCGAACCAAGCTCTTCAATTTTTTTATGAATTTCCTCCGGATTTCAGCTTTGCACCATATGAATTTCAGATTCTGACCCTTCGTAGAAAAAACATTATAGTGCAAATTCCACGATGACCTGTTTAGGAGCCTGAAAAAAAACCTAACTTCCACAGATCATATCTCCGAAAATATTACAAACCAGGCTCTAAAAGTTTTAGATAGTATTCCTCAGGATTTCGGCTTCGCACCCTAAAAATTTCAGCTTCTGAAACTTCGTAGAAAAAATTTAATAGTGCAAATGCCACGATGACATGTTTGGAGCAACGAAACCCTAGAATCCCAAGCTCTGATACCAAATGTTGTGTAACCAGCTCCAAAAATAGAAGAAAAGAGATATCAACGCCTTTGAAATGATCCACTTCGATGGGGCAACCTCCAATACATTACATAAATGAACAATTCTTGGATGATACAATTTACAAAACCTCCTTTCTATATATAAGAGTCCATGGGGCCATAACAATAATAATTAAAGGGCACAATAATAATTTAAGGGTACAATAATAACAAAATGGGGGTTACAAGGGTTCAATAATAACAATAAGGGGGTTACACTAACAATAATAAGGGACTATACTAGTGATATAGGGACCTAAAAGACAAGTGAAAATGTTGAGGATGCATTGCAAGTGGGTAGATGATAGAGAGGTGAGTGAACGCCCATCCCTTCCTACAGTAGTTCTTTGGCAATATGGATTTCCATGAACAAAGTTATATTCCAAGATATTGTTGTTTCCCCCTCACAGATGCTACACGAGATCAAATATATTTATGGCAGCCTACCAAAATATGTTCCTTCACACTTGTTTTCAGGCAGAGCAACTCCAGAGCTGATGAACTGACAAAAAGGAGATGGGGTCTTCTCTCTTACCCACAGGCAGATTGACATATAATCATGTTCTATTTTGTATATTTCATGTTTGTAACTCCATAGAAGTTTATATATCAATATAGTTCTTGAAGTAACATTCAAAAGGAAATTTTCTATGATAATAATGGGTAAATGCCTAGCCTATCAGTAGACTCTTTTATAGTCCTTCCTGGGGAAAATAGCATCTTGGATATTTCAGTCCAAAGTCAACTATGACTATTACAAAATTTACCATTACCTCTTTCTATTGAAATTCAAAAATTTTCAGAAGGAAAAAAAAAACTACATACTCAATCCAAAATATTTCAATAATTGGTTTCCCCTTGGATTAATGAAATAGTGGAACAAACTCATTAGAATCATTACACATTGAGTAATATTTCAGGAAAAATGTACTGACCTGTAAAGCATCCAGAGAAACAACTGGTTGACTTTCTACTGAGTTGTCCATTTCTTTTTCTGGTTTTATAGCTTGACCACTACCATGCTCGCCATTATCTGTATGTAAATAATTCTCTTCTAGACTGTCTATGCTGCTCAATAAATGATTTTCACCAAAGATATGGGTAGTAGTCTCACGAGAAAATTTTGTCACCATGGAGAATTTTTCCAAACCATGAATCAAAATCTCATGAGTAGGATCCCTCGTGTGCTCATTTTGAACCCCACCATGTTTCAAACCACCATAAATTTTATCTTGGTAGTTTTGATTGGAAGTATCCATTGTGTTCTGAATAGAAGGAGCTGGTCCTTCTATATGAAGATAAGATCTGACGTTTGCAACTGTAAGTGATCCAGGTAGTTCCAAAGATGTTAGACTTCTCTGCAGCTAAACAGCAATCTAGACATTGCAAAATTCAACTTATGACATGGAATTTGCTTTTAGCAAAAATGAATCTCAAGACAAACCAGGGATTAAAACTATAGACATAAAATGAGCTTTAAGGTATAGCCTCAGAAGGTAATCATCTGAAGTGGATCTTGAATGTCATTTACAAGAAATACATTGGCATCATCAGAAGACCTAAAAAGACACAATATTGCAGTGACATTTTATTGGGTCATACCATTGTATTACTATATCAATTTCCATGAATGAAATATGAATTTAATAAGAGAATATAGTTAGAAAATGTTCCACACATGATCAACTTCCTAGGCTACTTAATTTACAACCATATTCAAATAGTGCTAACATATGTCTGCATTTTTCATTGATCTAGAACATTGAACAACATATTCATGATTTTGTGCATACCAAGGTTGCTTGGGAGCAGGAGCAGGAGTGGGAAGCGGGAGCAGAAAGTGGGAGCAGAAGCGGGAGTAGGGAGCGACATTTTCAAAATCTCCCAGGTTGGTAGCAAATTTTTATATATTTTGATGCATATATGTCAACAAAAGTATGTAGAATGATGAATTAGATATAAAAAGCATAAAAACATGAGGAAGAGAGCTAGCACTTCTCTTTTGGAGAACTTTCTAATCATATATACATTTGACAAATGAACAAGAAGGGCTACTTCATACATGACACTAATTATTTTGACTCTAAATGACCAATCCTAATGATCTCAAGTGAGAGCCAACTAAAAATAAAATCACTTGCTCATGAAACCCATGAGGCAAGGCTTTATAATAATTTTATTATTATTATTAAAAAAAATTGTCAAAAAACTAAATTACACCATTACAATCATAAATATATACATGAAAAACACTTATGCTGAAAAGTAAGATTGCTGGAAGTCCCTACAAGACCTCAAGCACATAGAGTATGGCACGAATTGCATTCTAGGAGGAGATTTCAATACAGTTCTAAAACAAGAAAAAAAGAGAAGAGGTACAGTGGTAAGAAAAATTCACCAGAAAGACTTAGAAGACCTACTAATGTAGTCAAATCTCTTCGATGTGAAGCTGAGAAAATTTAAATACACATGGAACAATAAGAGGGTGGGACTGGGGCACATAGCAGCAAGGTTAGACAGGTTTTTAGCTTCAGATATTCTGTTATTCCTTTACTATAACTTCAGAGATCCAACCATGGTGTGGATCGGACCACTGACTGATCACGCTTCTTGTTTCTCCTCCAGTAAACTATGTGCCAATCCCATTCAAATTCTCCCCATTATGGATCGAATCAGTTGGATTTTCTGAAATGATCGCTACATTCTAGGCTCAATGGGTAAATGGCAGCCCTATAACCATATGGGAAAGGAAATTTAAAGGGTTAAAAGCCAACATCAAAGAATGGCTCAAAACATATAAGGCAAATTTGTCCCTAAATGTCAAAACAACAGCAGAAATCTTGCAAAAATGCAGGCTCAAATAGAAAACAATGAAGTGGAGAAGGTGGACTTCCAAGAAGAAATAAAAATGTTCCAAACATACCACGCAAGCCTGAGACAAGAGGAAGATATGTGGCGGCTCAAATCTCGCAATAGCTGGCTCAGCTCTAGAGACAGGAATACAAAATAATTTCACAAGCACGCAAAATTTCGAGAGATAAAAAATGGCATTACCCAAATTCAGCATGGATCTCAAACTCTCGATTCTTTTCATTAGATTAAGGACGATGCAATAGATCACTTCTCTGACCTGTAACATGATGACCAACCATCGGACCCCATTAGTGAAGCCTTCTTCTTGGACTTGATGCCTTCTTTGGTGACTACTGAAGCCAATGAAATCCTTGCTGCTCTGCTTGATCCTCAAGAAATTCAAAACACAGTCTTTTCCTTTTCTCCAAATAAGGCCCCTAGGCTTGATGGCTTCAGTGGTAGGTTTTATCAAACCTATTGGCATCTAATAAAAATATATTTATGCCAAATGATCGGGTATTCCCTAAAGATCTCATACATCAGTGGTGGAATAAATTCAGCCTTTTTAGCCCTGATACCAAAAGAAAAAAATCCATCCTCTTTCTCGAGATTTAGGCCAATTTCCCTCTGTAACTTCTCTTATAAAATTATTGCCAAAATCCTAGCCCTTAGACTGAAAGTCCTCCTGCCTCTCCTCATCTCTCCTAATCAAGGCAGCTTCGTCCCGAGAAGCCAAATCTATGACACAATACAATCTTAATCCAGGAAACCATTGACTCAAGTTGGAGACGTGAGGAGCAAGGAATGGTGATTAAACTGGATATGGCCAACGCATTTGACAGGGTTCAGCATGAATTCCCCCTCGACATAATGAAGATGGGATTTACAGAGACCTTCATCGGATGGATAGAGAAATGCATTGCCAGGCCCTGGATCTCTACTCTGATTAATGGTAGGGGGGATGGGTTCTTCCAAGCTTCAAGAGGTCTCTGACAAGGGTGCCCCATCTCACCCTTTTTATATATATTGGTCGGAGAGGCTCTTAGTCGCAAACTTGAAGCAACAAGGATCTCTCATCACATCCTGAGAATCAGATTCAAAGAAGGAATCAAAAGCATAAATCACGGGAAATTTGTTGATGATACAACTCTTCTAGGTGGGGCCTCTCTGGTCATAACTAGAAGATTCAACTCTTACTTGCATAGATTCCAAGAAGTATCTTGATCCGGATTTATGAAGGAACGCAACAAAATATAGAAATAACCATGAACATAGAGATGTAGCGGAAATAATGCTTCATTTCATTAATATCAAATAACATAAATATGCTTACAGGCATAATGGAAATAAAATAGCTAGGGTGCTGGTAGCGAATCTATGAGAAGAGATGTGATAGCTATCGACCTCTGAACTGAGTTACAATGAGGCTCAAGGGCCTATTTATTGTTGAGAAACAATGTAGAATATGAAACGTCCAAAAACCTAACCGTAGGAGATGAGGCGCCAAAACTGTGGGCGCCCATTTGGGTAAATTGGTGGTTCAACTTCCTGGGGGCGTAACTTTGGCACTTGATCTCCGTTTTACGTGCTCAATAGCTCATTAGAAAGATCTATCCGAGGAGTAAAACTTTTGAATGAGAAACATCGGTCCATGGACCCATGTTGCTCTCCGTTTTTCCAAAAAACATCTTTTAGGGCCTCAAAACGGCTCCGGAAGTTTAGGACCCAAAAAACTGATAAAAATAGTAAGTTTTTTTGCAACTTGAAAATTGAAAGAACTGATGGCGGGGGTTCAAATGGAATAGGTGGGTGGCCACCAATATCCACCTGGATCATTAAGGCCCCGAAACGGCTCCGGGAGTGGAGGACCCGAAAACCTGCTAAAAATAGTAAGTTGTGCTGTATGTGGAGAGCTGCAAGAATTGATGGTGCTAGTCCAAATGGAGTAGGTGGGTGGCCACCGATATCCACCTGGATCATTCCTCCCTCCTTAGGAAGCAATGGTCTCCATTGCATTGAGATCCTTCATGAGATGAGGAAAATTCTGCTGAACTGAGTATTAGATGTGTTGAAGATGTCAAGGACCTACGGGTGGACATGCTGGATGCATTTAGTAAATTTGGTTTCTTTATCAGCCTCAGACAGTACATGTTTGGATTCTATATGTGTAGTTGTAGGATGCATGGAAACATCAGGCAGTGGTGCATTGGGAGTCAGATCAATGGAGTTCTTGTCCTGACAGTGTAGAGGAACCTCTATGAGCGAGGGGAAAACTTCCTCGTATTTCTCCTTGACTTTGTCCATCTGCTGCAGCCGTGTAAGGGAGCCCTATTTCGAGGCTGTGGCCACAATACTTTTCTTTCCCCGTGAGTGAGTTGTAAGGAAAACTAATTTCCTGGTTTGGGAAACAATCTTACTGTGTTGTTTTGCAGTAGTCAAAGAGATGATAGGAGGCGGTACTACCTCCAGTATCCTGTACAAGTTATTTCCCAAAGTAATAATAACAGCACGAGGCCTAGACCCATACACAACTTGTCGCCTCCACAAGTATGGTTGGCCCAATAATACATCAACTACATCAAGAGGAGAAACATCACACAATACCTCATCCGTGAATGGCTTGATATTGTATGGAAGGCGGCACTGCTGGCGGATGCGGAGATCTCTCCCTGGGTGGAGCCACCTGATGGTATACGGCTGCGGGTGTGCTATGGTTGGTAGGCCGAGCCGCTTCACGACCTCTGCTGAAATGAGGTTCTTTTGGCTTCCGCTATCGACGAGAAACTACAGCGGAGAACCCTTCACCCACATCTGCGACTGGAAGAGGCGCTCCCCCTCCTCTGGATCCTCTGGACCCTCCTTTTGGATCTTGGTGGTGGCAACAATGGCACTGGGATCCGCATCAATGATATGCTTCCCTTTGTCATTGCCTTTGTCTGGTTCTAACTCAGGATCAGAAAATGCATCTGATTCGGGTGCCTTTAGTTCGGCCACCAAAGACTGTTTGGCCCGACACTCGTTTGTGCTGTGAGTGGGGCTGTTATGAAATTCACACCACTTCCCAGTGTCCTTCTTTGGATTTGTGGTGTTGTTCTGAGTCGCATTGCTTTGGCCTTGCCCCTTGTTCTTTGGTTCGGGGGCACCTTTCGGATTCGCAGATCCAAAGTCTCGCTTCTTCTGCTTAAATTTCTGCTCGATCTTGGCGGCATAGCGATATGCCGTGCCAAGCGATGTAATGTCGAGGAACTCCATTTCCTCTTGAATGTGTTTGTGCAGACAGCCGCGGTACTTGAGCACCAAATGTCTCTCTGAATCTTTAATACCCAACTTTGTGCGCAGGGTATGGAACAGATTCATCAGTTCATGCACATCTTGATCCTTTTGTTGCCGCAGCGTGGTCCATTGGATGTATTTGTCCTCATATCTCCCCACGGGGTAATATTGTTCCTTGATGCCATCTCAGAACGAATTCCAAGTGGGTGTGGCTGAGAACAGAGAGGGTTCCCCATTGCCCTCTTGCTCACGGTAGGTTTCCCACCAGTCTTTGACATGGGGGGCGGCTTTGAGGAGTGCAAAAATAATCTTTTCTCAGTCAGAGAAGTCATGGACCGAGAAATACCCTTCCAACAAATTTAACCATCTGTCTACAACATCTGCATCTATTTTTCCTTCAAATATATGAGTGTCAAAGTTTACCTGTACCTTGAAGGGAGTGGCGCCTCCAAAATGGATAGTGCCTGTTGGATGCGGATGCGCCATATGTGGGGCGATCGTTGAGGATTTGACAAAGTTATCCATGATCGCGTTCCTTTGTTTCTCGAGGGCCTCCTCGAAAGTATGGGCGAGATCTCTGCTCCCTCGTCTCTTTTCGCCACGCCGCAGGAGGTATTCGGGGTTTAAGGCGATCTTGCAAGGTTCAACCGGATGAGCCCACAGTACCTATACACGTAGTAATCATCTCGGCTAAAGAAAAGCAAAGAAAGGAAACGGACCCGCTGTTCTGTGGAGTCAGTTTGTCGAAGAAGCAACAGAATACAGATATAACCATAGATACAGAGATGCAGCGGAAATAATGCTTCATTTCATTAATATCCAATAACAGAAATATGCTTACAGGCATAATGGAAATAAAATAGCTAGGGTGCTGGTAGCGAATCTCTGAGAAGAGATGTGATGGCTACAGACCTCTGAACTATGTTACAATGAGGCTCGAGGGCCTATTTATTGTTGAGAAACAATGTAGAATATGAAACGTCCAAAAACCTAACCGTAGGAGATGAGGCACCAAAACTGTGGGCGCCCGTTTGGGTAAATTGGTGGTTCAACTTCCCGGGGGCATAACTTTGGCACCTGATCTCCGTTTTACGCACTCAATAGCTCGTTAGAAAGATCAATCCGAGGAGTACAACTTTTGAACAAGAAACATCGGTCCATGGACCCATGCTGCTCTCCATTTTCCCAAAAAACATCGTTTAGGGCCTCAAAACGGCTCCGGAAGTTTAGGACCCAAAAAACTGCTAAAAATAGTAAGTTTTGTTGCAACTTGAAAATTGAAAGAACTGATGGTGGGGGTTCAAATGGAATAAGTGGGTGGCCACCAATATCCACCTGGATCATTAAGGCCCCGAAACGGCTTCGAGAGTGGAGGACCCGAAAACCTGCTAAAAATAGTAAGTTGTGCTGTATGTGGAGAGCTGCAAGAATTGATGGTGCTAGTCCAAATGGAGTAGGTGGGTGGCCACCGATATCCACCTGGATCACATCTAGAGGGAAAACAAGTGATTCCAAATGTAGAATATATGCATGGAATATCTCCATTAGAAAGGCCAATAAAATAGAAGAAATATTGGGATTTAAGGTAGAAATAGACTGGAAGGAATTTAAATACTTAGGAGTCCCAATTTTCTTGAAAAGGACTAGTCCTAAGGCCTGGCAAGGCATGATTGACAAAATGAAACAGAAAATAACAAATTGGGGAGGGATTTGGTTAAATCTAGCAGGTCATCTCATTCTTATCAAATCAGTGTTGTCTTCTCTCCCTTTATATCAGTTTGCGGTCCTCCAGGCTCCGAGATATGTCCTGCAGCAACTTGGCAGTTTTATAAGGAAGTTCTTATGGGAAGGAGGGAAAAAAACAACAAGAAAATATCACATGGTAAACTGGAATACTTTTACAGCACCTAAGAAACATGGAGGACTAGGAATTTGAGACCCAAGATTAACTAACCCAACAATTGGGGCCAAATTATGGTGGGGGCTAGTCATAAAACCCGAAGAATGGTGGGCCTAAGTAATAAGAGGAAAGTATTTCAAGCAACAAGAACAAGAAAACGGGTATATTACAACCACTCAGGGCTCCCCAATTTGGAATATTCTTCTATCCTCATCTCCTTTAATTACTCAAAACATCAGTGTAATTCCTGGAAATGGTCTGACAATTAAAATTTGGGAAGAAAAAATAATGAATAACACTCCACTAGCAGATTTGGAATAGCTGAAACCTCTCTGAGATCACTTCAAGTCGATCAGAATTACAACCTTTTCACAAATCTCAGTGTGGGATGAAAAGAGGAAATGGGAAGGGTGGCTTTTGTCGGATCTCCCTGAAGAGCTAAATGAGAAAAAAAAAAGAACTCCTAAATCTTCTTGAGGGATGTTCTCCAATAGTGAAAGATAAACCAAACAAATGGTGCTAGAAGAACACAAGATACTCAGTCAAAGAAGGCTACACACATCTCCTCTTTGAGGAACAAGTTCCCCCTAAAAGTGGGATATGGAATTGGATATGGATGCCAAATGCTATACCCAAAGTAAATTACTTCATCTGGCAGCTAAACCACAAGAAACTTCTCTCACAGGAAAACATAAGGAAAAGAGGTATAAGCGGGCTAACCAAATGCCCTCTTTGTGAACCAAGTTTTCGACTGCAAATCCGATAGTACTCTGACCTGGTTACCCTAGCCAAGTTTTCAACAGTGGTCCCGATCAATATTTTCAAATATATAAAACTATTTATAGGGTTTCGATAAATCTAAAAGAGGGCTTTCCTTGGTGAAATGTTTGATGAAAAGCTTAAAGCAATTTTGACAATATTACACTCGCCACAAGTGTACTATATCCTTTCTTTCGACACATCCGCCCATGAGGATCTGATTGCCGCCACCTTACGTGATGAAAAGGAGCGGCTGCAAAAGACTCTCCAGGATGGAAAAAGGGTGGACTTTGATCATAACCCTAATCATGTACCGGAACATACTTCCAACAAGCTCCAAAATGAGAAGAGGCAGGGTTTTTCTTCGCACAGGAATGAGGCAAACTCTGAATCACAGTCGAGTTTATACAGGAGGAAGATTCATTACAAGGACCGTTGCTATAAACCTGCATCTAATGTCAAAAAAGTAATTTTGGAACATAACCACCTCTGGGACAAAGTTGGAAGCTTGCAAAAGCAGGCGCCGATAGGAAGATGGTTGTACCCAAAGGATTTAACTTTTGATTTGCCGGAGTGGGTAAAAACCTTCTGGTGTCCAATTCTGGGATACATTCCTAAAGTAAGTAAAATGATGCGGAACTGGTTCAGCGTGCATTTTCTGCATGAGGAAGATTGTAGGAAGATTATGACTCGAACTTAGGTCCGGGGCAGGAGTTTCATGCAGCTCCTCCCATGGTTTTTGGGTTTCAATCATGTAATTGATGCCCCGAAGAGTAAACTGATTTGGGTCAAATTACCAGGCTTACCCCTGGAGTTTTGGACCTTGAAAACACTTCGAGCTATCGGAAATTCCATTGGAACGACCAAATATTTGGATCCTAGATGTATTGGTACTGCGGACAAGCGGATTGCTTGGATTTTAGTTGAAGTTTCATTCCAAGGTGGGTTGCCGAGTGATGATGATTTAATTTGGGGACAACGAATACACTGACAGAGACTAGACTACTGGGGTGTGCCATTCTGTTGTCTCATATGTCACCACACTAGTCACTTGCAAAGAATCTGTCCTATGCGACAATGGAGGAGAGGACGCCGCAAAGACGTGTCTTTTGGTCGCCAACATGGAAATAGGTCAGCTCATGCATCTGGGTCCGACTCGGGTAAGTCAATTCCCCCCTCTTATAACAGTGTCAGATCTTACTCTTCGGATTTACCCTTGTTAATTATACGTACTGCAAAAGCCCCATATTTACCTGAAAACACGGGTTCCCCTCGCTACAATCAAGAATTCTCTCCAATTTCCCACGAGTCAACCTCGCCGCACTCTAATAAACCAATAGATGACCCCCAAGGAACTGTCTATATGGGCAATCCTACCTTATCACCATGTCCACATCCCTCTGAACTGCTAGTGGTTTCACCATTGATGCCCCCCCTGGAATGGGCTTCTCCATTATCTTCTCATGAACCTGATCCCCCAGAACGCCCAGGTTCCCCGCGGAATACTGTGGGTAGTGATTTAGATGCGCTTCTAGGAAACCCGATGCTAGATATGGCTGCACTTACTGTCTTTGATAAAGGACTTTCAAAACCCTTTCCTCATATATCTCCTGAGTCAGCTTCTAACATCACTGTCCGGAAGACTAATAAAAAGGGATCAAGGCATTTTCGTGGTCGGCTCAGGACAAAATCATTATTTCAAGGGGATCTGCATGATTTGCATGATGTTCCTATTACTACAATTGATGATATTCAGGGCCTTAGAGCAGGCAGCCCCAATGAAGTACCTAAATGATGACTATGGTATCTCTGAATGTAAGAGGGTTGGGCGGACCCTCTAAAAATCTTCGCCTTTGCCAGATGTTCTCAAAAATAAATCCATCAATGGTATTTCTCCAAGAAACTCTTTGTAACCGGATTGTTGCTATTGAGACCATTTTAAGTATACGCTCGAGTTGGCATGCAGTGGGAATGGATGCAGTGGGCTGGGCGAGTGGAATGTTGGCCACTTGGGACCCTTTATTGTACAGTCTAAAGGCCTATAAATTCTTTGGAGGTATTTTTCTATACGGTAATATAAGAGGGGTCTCGGAGCTGAGAGACATCGACAGTAAGATTGCTCAGATTTATATGGACATGACAATCGCTCCACCTGACTCTCTATCCTATGCCACTCTTGAGAAGCTGGAGCCTCGCAAGCTTGAGATTTTAAAAATACAGGAAACTACATGGAAATTAAAAAGCAGAGTTCAATGGTTGCAGGAAGGCGATCTGAATACAAGGTTTTTCCATAACTGTGCAAATCGCCGTAGGAACATGAATTCAATTTGGAGAATAAAGGTTGTGAATGGCTCTATGAAACATAAAACGTAGGACATACAGGTTGAAGCGCTCAATTATTTTACTGATTTTTATAAAGTTGACCATGAAATTGATCATCAAAGCCAAGCTTGGGTACTACAACATATGCCCTCCATGTTAGACCTACATGCAAACAATGTTATGGAGGTGAAGATATCTAAGGAGTTAGAAGCTGCATTAAAATATTTTGCACATGACAAAAGTCCTAGGCTGAATGGATGGACGGCTGAATTTTATTTACACTTGTATGATATGTTCGAGTACGAGCTGCTTATGGTTGTGGAACAAATTAGAATTCTAGGTTTTGTTCCTGGCGATATGAATTTGACCTTATTGACAATCATTCCTAAGTCATCGGATCCTGAACAGTTCTTAGATTTTAGGCCTATTGCACTATGTAATGTTATGTACAAAATCACCTCTAAAATTATTGCAAATAGGATTCGAGGGATCCTATCAACATACATTTCTAAGTAACAATTTGGGTTTTTAAGTGGCATGTCTATACACAATTCCATTGCTATAACACATGAGGCTTTACACTCCATTCATGAAAACAAAAATCAGGCTCTAATTATGAAGATTGACATCCATAAGGCATATGATTCAACAGATTGGTCTTTCATTAGGCTAATTCTCCTAAATATTGGGCTATCTATTTAGTCTATTAGATGGATAATGGCGTGCATAACTTCAGTAAGATATGATGTTCTCATTAATGGACTGCTGACTGAATTTTTCTTGGCCGAAAGAGGGCTTCGGTAGTGTTGTGCTTTATCCCCACTCATATTCATCCTTATTATGGATTGCTTCAGGAACCTCATGAAGATGGCAAACGAAAAGGGTTACTTTGATGGACTAGCTTTCTCTCCTACGGTATGTGTCACACACTCATTATTTGTTGATGATTTTCTGGTCTTTGGTAAACTTATTAGGAACCAATGGTTTTATCTGCACTACATTCTCAACCACTTTGGAGCTGCTTCTGGTTTATGCATTAAAAAAGGTAAATCTCTCCTTTTGTATGATTCGGGAGATGTGGAGGAAATTAAGTTTGTTTTTGAGTTTATAGGGATTGGCATAAGTCATATAATGTTGGGCATAACATATCTCGGATTTAGACTCAAACCTTGTTCATACAATAGCAATGATTGGACTTGGCTGATCGAGAAATTTAAAAACAAGATACACAAATGGACGAGTAGGTTCATTTCGCTGGATTGTAGATATATCTTCATACAAGTTGTCTTATCTCAATATGTGGTCTATTGCTCTAACTTGTAATTTCTCTCGGCAATCACTGTTAACAAAATTAATTCCATTATTGCAAATTTTCTGTGGGGAGGTTCCTCGGATCACACTAAAATCCATATCTGTAAATTGGAGGCAATCTCTATCCCAAAAAGATCTGGCAGTTGGGGTCTATTAAATTTAGACTTTTCTCAAATGCGCTACTGGTAAAATCTTTATGGCATGCTTTAAAGGGCGACGGAGTATGGTCTAAAATAATTACGCCCAAATATTTTGAGGGTGATTCTATTTGATCTATATACTTGGGATGTGTAAGGTCTATACAAAAGGCTTCAGCCATCTGGCGCAGTTTCCAAAGAGTGATGCACATCTTGGGACAAAGACTGGTTTGGGAGTTTGTCAATGGTAAAAATATTCTAATTGGAGTCGACCGAATGCTCGCGTCTGAAAATGCAATTCTCTTTTATTCACACCTACTTCACAAACTTCATCATAGTGGCATTCTATCTCTCTTTGATCTTATATACTGCTGGAACCTTGGGGCTCCCATATGGAAATCTGCAGAGATGCTAGGGTTACGGGGCAATGAAGCACACAGCTGGGAATGCCATAAAGCTCTTCTATAGGTGATGTGATTATCTTTCAAAGAGGAAGGTGAAATTCTGGTTTGGAATGGAAAATTCAAAGGTGCGGGATTACTGGTTAAGGATGAGTATGAAAATCAAATTGCTAAAATGACTCCCGACCCTATGTTGTATCCTTTTTATATTGCATGAAATCTTAAAATCCCTACAAAGATAATATTATTTGCATGGTTATTGTGGAAAAACAGAGTACTAACTTGGGAGGTATTATGAAAACGGGGATTTTATGGTCCTGGAAGATGTCCATTTTGTTTCCAACATGAAGAGACTGCTTCTCATCTTTTCTTCACATGTACCTTCTATCTTTCTATTTGGCAACATTTTGCTGGGCTTATAGGTGACCCTTCTTGGCGTCCTTCTGACTGTATTCATGTTATCAAATCTTGGGTTGTTGTAAGTTTCTCTTACAAATATTTACTCTTTTATGTGTTTTGGGAAATCTGGAATGCTCGGAATCGTTGGATTTTCAAAGGGGTTCCCCCACAACACTCCAAAATTACAAGGAATATTGCTTTATGGATTAATGATCGTCCTTGTATCCCACCTGCTATTAAGGATCTTTCTAAGAGAATCTGGCCTGACCATATTGAGCTCTCGACTTTATATTTTGATGGTGCAAATAAGGATGGCCTATGTGGCTGTGGGGCCTAGATAAAGCTTGAAAATAAGGACTGATATCACATGTTTTGGAATGGAGGTGTTGGCTCAAACAATAAGGTGAAAATTATGGAGTTATGGAGTGGGATACTGATTTCTTATCATCTAAATCTCCCTTCAATTCACATATATGGAGACTCGAAGTACACCATTGATGGGATCAGTGGCAGATGTGGTATGCAATGCAGAAATAGCGTTCGCTGGGTACAGTGGATCAAGTATCTATTAGGAAAGTTTCAAGCCTACACTATTCAGCACATACATATGGAGAAAAATACGCGTGCTGAAATTCTCTCCAAAAGAGGGTTGGAGTCCACATATGGTGCTATTCAGATCATGCATTATAGGGCTTCCACTCTGTTGGACTCTCAATCTTTTCCTCTACCATAATCTACATCAAGCGAGCTTGTTCTTCTCAAGCGAGCTAGAATACATTTGCAAGCAAGCGGGATATCCTTTTTTCTTATGCTGATTTTATAGGCTATATCTTCATTGTACATACTAGATCCTTTTCTATTTTTTTCCTTTCTCCATATTCTCTGTTATGCTATTTTCAATCAGATGATGTTTCCACTGACCCTGGGTATGAATCTGGGCTTAGTGATGTTCTATTCAGTTACATATTGGCTGGGTTTTCTGTGGTTGGTATGCAGATTTTTTATGTGTCTTTATGGCCTTTGTACTATTCTTATGATGGATTTGGTTTGCCTCTTCATGGGGTTCATATATTTCCTGCTATCTGGAATATGCTAGAATGGTATGTCTAATGTGCTGGAAAATGATATTTGATCAACGAATATGAACTGTTATATATATAACAGCATTTTTTTCGTCATGAAAAAAAAAAGGTCGAATCAAAATATTTAGCATGCAGGGGTTCCAATCAATGCTGCGGAACTGCGAATTTTTCCTTCTAGGATTATAACCATGATATAATACCTTCTATTCCACTTAGGATTTCAGACATATTTATTTCTTTGCTGTGATTTACGCTTCGAATTCGCTCAAGTCCTCCACTTCCATGTTAAGCTTCAGAGTATTTCTGGTTACATGATATACACAACTCTTTCACCAGTGCGGCAAGGCTTCAAAACTTACAGAGAAGAGTAAGAAGCATACTAAGTCTTCCATTACCTTAAATTTTGAAAGCTTTGGTACTTACATGGAAATATTCAAACAATTTCATTGAAAAACAATTTTACATGCGATGTTCATAAAAAATAAAATGGTTTCACTAAAATGGGTTGAATACAAACTCTCACCTGATTCATGGAGGTAACGAAAAACCAGGTAGTTCATCTCGTAGGAAGTGATCTTGATCGTGGCCATCCATGCCTCTTCTGATAAGCCCACTTGAACCCCTCGGTGTAATGGAGCTAATGGAGCTTTCAGTGGTAGTCTCGGGATAGAAATCACCGCGATTGGAGGCACCGGGATTCCAATTTCTTGAGTTCAACCAAGTGTATCAAATCATAGTTGAATGCCTCTTCCTCCTTCATTGGAAAAACTCGTAATGCGAGGGAAATAGACAAGGAACTAAGAATTCCATATTTAAAAAAAAGAGTTGATATTCGGGTACTTTGATATTAGGAAAATTTGTTTCCTACTACTAACTTTTTGATTATGGTATGGTGGTTGATTATGGTATGGTGGTGTAAAACTTTGCATTAAGTAATAAAGTAATGGGTTACAATGGGGTTGGAAAAGATGAGAGTTCAAAAGACTAAATGGCTATGAAGGACACAAAACCCAAAAATTAAGTTGAATAAGTTTTGAGGAAGTAGAGATAATTAATGAGTGGTGGTTCAACTTGATGTGAGCAAATGAAGAAGGCAATGAGGATTTGTAAATGTATATTAACTAGGAAGAGAGTAGTGAAGTGAGGAAGAGAGAGTTGGAGAATTTCAATGAGAAAGGTGAGTTGGTGAGCGGATGGTTGTGAAAAAAATGGTTGATGATAAAATATAGCTCAATAAAGAGTGGTAGTCAATACACGTCAATGAGGTCTAATGAACACACTGGAGTGAGGTTATGAGAGGTATGTGATTACAAAGTAGCAGGTTGGATGCAATGTAGGATGAGATTGTGAATGAGAAAGAATCAAATGAACTAATGGGAAACCATATCCTAAGGCCAACAGAGGATGAGAACCTAGTAGTGGGCATGGCACTAAACAATAGAAAAGCTGGCCTTATACCAACCCCGCCCCTTATGCTTCTTAAATACAAATAGGTAACACTACACTAGTGTGTTAATAATGGTTCAATTCCACCTCGTAGTCAGCTTAATTATGGAGGAAAAATAACAATTAGAGGAAGTAGTATTAACAATAGTGTAAGTTTGAATATTAAGAGTAGCACACTTGGGAGTTTTAGTTATTTAGAGCAAAAAAAACAAGAGTTTCATGAATTTTAGTACCTATGATGCTTTCAATTATAACCTAGGAGCATGTAAGAGAAATAATATTAGAGTGATGTACTACTTAAAAAATATAGTCATATGTAAATGCTTTGGAAAAAAACATAATGATCCGCATACCTTGATATAAAAAAAAAACCTTAAAAATGTCACTCTTAAAATATCTTATGTAGTTACCTCATGTCATTCAGGTAGATATCACAATTACTTATGTAAGTAATCGTGCGATCAGATTTTTCATTCTCTTAAAGGAAATATTTCTAGACATGCACCCCATCAAGCATAAATCATCCTAAGATATACATTTGAAGTAATATAAATCATCCTATGACTATCCTCGAAAGAATTCTCACCCATAGCCTTGGTGATGGTGTAAGGATCGTATCAAAATGGTCTGAGCTTCTTCTAGGAGTTTGTCAATTGCTCTTTATGCAAGTCCAACCATAACTCGTCATCAACCTGAAACTTATGTGGATCCGAATGGATTGTGTATCTACTTGTACTTGGAGTTCGCAAATTTCTATAAAATATCATGAACCTGTTATCCCTAAAACTAGAGTAATGCGATTTATGGGTGTGAAACAAAAACTAATTGCCTATTCTCGAAGGTGTCGTTACAAGCTTTCCACCGTATTTAAGAATCTTTCGACGATCAAAATTGGCTAAATTCCAGCTCTGCAATCCTAGTGTTGTTCAACTTCTCAAGGTTGAGGTGAGACCAACTCGGACCAACTAGGTAATCTAACACTCTTGAGAATTTTCTTTTTCCAATAACCCAAGATTCTCCCCCATCTTGTCAAACTTCCCCTTTTTTAGGAGCTTTGTCAAACTATTAACTATATGTAACTTTGTCAGAATGTGGTACAACACTACCAACTCCCTAATGAACTTGGAATCTTAGGAAATTGTATTGAATATCAATGTGTTTGAAATGATCATGACACATTGGATTTTCATAGATCTTGGTGTAACTTTGATTCTCACAAGAGACAATATTAGGCTTCAACAACTGATTGGTTGACTCTACAATCAAGTTGCAAATCTAGATAGCTTCATAATAGGTATATGAAACTGCCATATACCTTGCTTCACTAGAACTGAATGCAATTGTTGCTTTCTTCTTGTTGATTTAATAAAAATGATTTATAAAATGATAATAATGATGTTTAAAATGAGTCGTATGGGATGGTCTATTTTTTTACATAGATTAAACGTATTTACATGTGTATGTATGCTTATAACATCACTTTCTGAAAGCTTTCATTTTTGAAAGCACAGTAATTATAATTTTCTTTCGTTAAGCACATTTTTGTGGTGGAATGAAGTTTATTAGATATCTATTTATAATTTTTAGAGGTTTGAATTTGTTTTTCCTTTGAGTGTTGGTGAGGTTTCTTTGCATTTTTTTCATCATAGTCTAAAGTATTTTGACCTGATTGTTTAACATGAAAGCTTTATGGTTATTGGTAATATATTTGAAATACCTACATGATCAAGAAACTGTTATGGTTAATTAAATTACTAATTAGGTACTACAGAAAGAGGACAATACTGAGAGAGTTTTCCTGGGTGACTCTGGGAGCAACCTGGAGGTGGTCAGACAAAGCTCTTCTAAGTTACAAAGTTGCGAAATATGAAGAGGTAAAGAACTGCAGATGTATACGTGGTTGCTCCACCGTCGTATGGAAATCGAAGGCAGAGAGCCACCTTTTCCGTGACCACGAAACTAGGTTTCAAGCCATAAAATAAGATCACAGCTACATGTAGGCACGTGTTCGTAGGAATGCCTTTACTGCATAATGGACACAGAGAGGATTAGGTTTTAACACAAGATATAATTTATTGATCTGGGAGACTTAGAGTTAAGAAAAAAATTGTGGTGATGTTTGGATGGGTGCTAATTTGTAGAATATTTTCTATTTTTTTTATAATTTTCTTTGCTAGCAATGGCTGCTTCGTTGCCTCAGCATTTAACTTTTCAGATGTCTATCTCTATTTTCTTACCATTTTAAATGTCATCCTTATTTGGTATAAAAGCTCGTACGGCTAACATCTTCTGTGTTTGTCTACGCAAATAGCTCGTGTGCCCATTCATCAGGGTATTTGATGAAATGAAATGGTTATCGATGGTCACCAACTAATGGTACCTACAGATATTTACTCTAGCAATTCTAGAGTTTTCTTGTGCCAACAATTATACAACATTTTAACCTCATGAATTAGTCTCCTCTGTTCTCATAGCTGATTCTATAAGCACTTATTGCTGTTGTTAAAGATTTTACTCTCTAGTCCCATTGAGATATTTCATTTATTTGTGGACATTGATCTATTTTCATTTCATTTCTTCGCTTTTCTTGTCGTTTTGTGTTACCTTGGCTAGAGCTCTCTTTTCACCTATGCTTTTTTCTTCTTAAGTACATTCCAACCACCAGAGAAACAAAGTGTAGAGCCACACAATCCATCCGTAGCCCAACAGCAACAGAGAGGAAGCAAAAAAGATTGCGTGTAATAACACAAAGCCCATGTTTTACCAGTCACAAAGGGCAGTAAGCTCCTTTCTGTGTGACGCAGGCCCATAATGAGTAGCGCCAAGGCTGACACAAAGCAAGAAGGACGCAGAAGGATTCGTAAGAGCACGTATTACTACCGTTTTTTATTTCTCTCATAAGAACTAGTTTTTAAGGAGTATGAGATTACAGTGTACTAGATTCTACAGAATACCTAGAAAACCCTCCGTAGCTAGTCACAATTTTTTACTTTTCTCAACATTAGGTTTTTTCTGGTGATAGTTGTCCGCAAAATCACAGTCACCGTTCATGAGCATGTTATTTAGTATTTGATCTGTATGTGTAGGTTGCTAGTTGTATTTACTATTTACTTTGCTAATTTATTGAATATTTCATAAATTAACTTGTAACTTAATTCAAGTAGGAGAAGTAAATCAAGACACTGCAATAGGATTTCTTAGATTAAGAATTTTTCACATTCCCTAGGTCTAGCCCCATTAGGTCACGTAGGGAAAAAATTTCCCAAGAATCTAGCTAGAGGAAAACTTCTATCTCCTAGAGGCAGTTGCGTTGCTGGGTGCCCTCACTCTCCTCAGAACTTGGGCCAATTTCGACGGTGGAATCTCCGGATACCTCAAGCCCTAGCTATAGGATCAATTTTTGCGTAGGTTTTCCCAAGGATAGAACCTACTAGGATCAATTTGACCTATCGAAGTAAAAACACTTTTCTAATCCTTTCACATCACCTTGTCCAGGATAGGAACATCATTGGTTGCTAAATTCCATCCTCGAACCTAGGCTGGGTCCACTTGGCCCCATGTGGTCCCATTTGGTGTCAAAAGCGTCTTTCTGTTTAATCATTTGGGAATCCAAGTTCCCAAAGGATTTTAGGGATTGAGAACTTCCTTCATAAGTCTTATTCTTCTCCCTCGACCCTTCAATCCCCCTCCTCTCTCCCTAGAAGATAATTCCCTTGCTTAAAAGGAAAGCAAGTCCCACTCTTTATTTTATCTTAGGGAAAACGTATCGAGGGTCTCTTCCCACCTATTCATTGACCTATATTCTACAAGTTACTTCCTAAACTACCAGGACTCCACCCATCGACGAAAGTCCATGAAGAGCAAGGATCCTTAGCTATGGTGACAATGGGCTAAGCCTCCATCGTTTCCCTTATCCTAGCAGTTGCCCTCTTAGGAACCTCTTTTAGATCCACTGCTAGTTTGAGTGGTAACAAGTTGTTCACAATTCCATTTGTGAACAACTCTTTGGTATGCCCACTTTTTCCATATTACAGGTCCAAGATGAGAAGTCCAAGGCTATGGAGGCTGCCCTTCTTCTCACTGAATCAATCCTCTACAATATAGTGAACTAGGGCTTGTTGGTTTTCCCACTTGACTATTACTTTAGTCCTTCAAAGTTTGCACATCCTTAGGGCCTATACACCTGCTCTTCTACCAATTTTGTTTTCCTTCACCAGAACAAGAGTCGGGGCTCTTCTTTGATAGTAACCTAACAACCCTCCAACTGTACTTGGCCTACCATCAATCTGCCCAACCAGAGTCAATTATTTTTACTGATCTAGGGCCCACAATATTTTCTTCATCTAGGACTCTTCAAATCTGCCACCTAACAATGGTTTGAGTCCTCTCAAGATCATTGTTCTTGTGTATCGACAATTTGGTATTTGTTGTCCAATATATGAAAAAATATGAATTACTCCTCTAGTCATACTTCTAACAATCTGTAGGTGACTGAACTAGGGTAAAAAATCAGCCACTAACATTCCATTTACTAAATTTTTATAGTTTTCTTTAGATCTTTGTCTAAAACTCTATGGAAATTCCACCAAAATCAAATCCTTTGCATGTCAATCCATTCTTCAAATGGCACATTTCTTCTGCATGCTCAATCTTCTGCTCAGGTTCCACCCTCCTTTGGATCTATTGTCTCCACACATATTGAATCTGCAAACTATCTTCCAGATCTGCAGTATTTATTGCAGAAATAAACCTCGCTCTAAGGGTCACAACCCATCTTCTTCTACAAAAATTGGTCACAATCTTAAGGTCATACCTTATGAACTAAACATGCTAGGAAACTATCCTAACTAGGGCATTATACTTATGTACTTCTAATTGTTGTAGAACAAACCCTATCCACACATAGAAAAAACACGACTCTTGCCTCCATAAGGGACTCGACCTAGCTCATATGGATCCATAGATTCTGGGAATTTCTTTGACTGAATATTGACATGAACTTCAGATTTGAATGTTGACCCTTAAACTAGGGTTAACTCAGTCAATATTACGCCTACGTCGACTTCTGTTATGGCTCTAAATTACAGTGCAAGCCCTCCTCCATTTATGTTGGTCTTTATCACAGACCTTGCGGCCTACTAACCACCATAAGGAAAGATGGTATCGGCCCTCTCTTCTATTTCATGTAGAAAATCTAACCAACAAGATTCAATCTAATCTTTTAATCATGTACTAAAACAAGATACCGAATCCTTCCTACAATTTGTGGAAACAAAACAAAATCGCACAATCACATATAAGTAAGAGAAACAAGCTATCAATCGCACAACACAAGATGTATCTAGGGAAGCAATTTCTCAAAACCCTCTATCTCTATTTTGTATTAAGTCAAGGAATCATGAAACAATAAAATGCTTAATCTCTCTTGAGATTCTCTAGCACTTTGCCAATTGTCTCCTACTGATCTAGGAAAAATTGGTCTAGTACTTAGCCAATTCTCAGCCTTCCTTCAACATGCCTTTCTCATGCAATTCCAATGGAATTATCTCCATATTAATGAGGAAAATCAACCTTCCTTGATTGCGCAATCCATCATGGCATCCCAATGACTTTATAATTGCACATGGGAATTTTTCTATAAATACAATTGATAGTTATGTTCCTATGAACTATGTTACAATAATGATCAAGGGTCTTTTTATTATTTGAAATAAGATAAAACCCTAAACAACCAAAACCCTAACCTGAGGAGATGTAACACCAAGAGTTTATCGGCCTCGTTGGGGTTAGTTGGGCAGCCAACTTCTTAGGGTTGTAACTTAGTCATATGATCTTCATTTGATGCACATGATACCTCGTTAGAAAGATCTCTTCGCGGAATACAATTGCTAATAAAATTTCTATGAAATTGCCAAACCTTTCATGCCCAAAAAACATCGTTTTGGGCCTCAAAATGGCTTCGAAAGTTCATAACCTAAAAAAATAACAAAAATAGTAATTTGTGCTATAATTAAGGAAACTAAAAAACTGAAAGAGACAATGGCGAGGGCCAAAGTGGAATAGGCAGGTGGCCACCAATATCCACATCGATCACCTTAAATTGAATTTCTTGAGCTAACTCAATCATCATGACTTATTTAATTGACCCAATTTGTTATGAGACGAAATTACAATTTATTGTCCAATTTATTTAAGGGAAAAATAAATCAGATGCCTCACATTCTTCACTCCTGGTACATCAAAATTCCTCACGAGTGTGGGTGCATTTTTTTGTCCTTTCTATTTGCCAATTTCACTGTTTCTTGTCGCAAATTTCAACACTCCCTCTCAAATAGAAAGGAATTCAATCTATCCCCATCCGGTACCTTTGGAATGTTTTGCATGCTACACTTCTCTAGTGTTGTTTGCACCTACAAATCCTGAAACTGAATAGCCTCTGAACAAATGAATCAGTATAATGCATTTGTCATCAAAGTCTTTTGACTGCTGCTAGCTACTGCACCTGTCTAGTACTGGATTCTCTGCACTGCTGCTGACATCTGCATCTGTGCCCTTTGAACTGTTGCTAACTCTATTTGTGCTCTAGTATTTGACATCTTTCACTATGATTTTTGTCTTGCTGACATCTGACTACATCAATCTAACTAATCCTTCCTACTATTGTTGTACTGTGGGCTCCTTGTAGCCAGGTTCGATCCATGAGACACGCCATCTCAATGGACCTTGCCCAAATTTATTATATTTGGATTATGTCTACACATAACCCCACCTTACACCTTGAGGTATGGTTGCTCCGTCTTCCCATCTGGCTCGAAATTTCCCCCTCATAGAGGTCTCTGCTTGAGTGGACGCTTCCACTTGGTCTCCTCTCTGCTTCTCCAATTGTGGTAGCTACTCCACCACCTTCTTAGACTATTTCTCATGAGGATGCATGTTGAGAGGTAATTTATGCTTCCTCTAAACCACCAAGTCTCTAACTTCTGCCTTTCTCCTCAAAGCTTTGCATGCATCTGGTACCTCAAGTGCATATAGGTTCTTGACTCACGCACGGTGTAATTGTCCTGAAGTTACAAAAAGTTTCTAAAAAAGAGTTGATTTTAAATCGATGATATCTCCCTCATCCGAGCTCCGATTTGACCGATTTTTTTTTCCATTTTGGTAGATTTTCGCAAGGAATCCAAATATTCTATTTTTTTTCGAAACTTTTACCCCAAAATCTTCAAATATTCTATAAAAAATCACCACCCAAAAAAATATTTCTTTGATACCATATAGAAAATCTAACCAACGAGATTCAATCTGATCTTGTAGTCTACTAAAACAAGATACTGAATCCTTCCTACAATTTATAGAAACAAAACACGATCGCACAAACACATATAAGTAAGAGAAATAAATTATCAATCGCACAACAACATGATGTGTTTGGGGAAAGAAACTAATCAAAACCCCTCTATCTCTATTGTGTATTAAGTCAAGGATTCATGAAACAATACAATGCTTAATCTATCATGAGATTCTCCAACACTCTGTCAAATATTGTCTCCCGTTGATCTAGGAAAACTCAGTCTAGTACTTAGCCAATTCTCATCCTTACTTCAGCCTGCCTTTCTCATGCAATTCCTAGGGAATTAACTCCTTATTAATTAGGAAAATCAGTCTTCCTTGATTGCGTAATCCATCATGGCATCCCAATGACTTTATAATTGCACATGGGAAATTTTCTTTGAATACAATTGATATTTATGTTCCCTTTAACCTCTGTCTCAACTGGGTATTCCTAGAAACTGACATGCATGAAAATAACAATAGAAAATTATTAGTTATCTTATTGATCACTCATTGTGAACTAAATCTAATTTAATTAATCGGACCTCTCACTAGCTCATCACTCAGTTAGAACTAGTTAAACTGATTTTAACTCATTTAATTGAGTTAATTACACTTGCACCCCACTAATGCATCAACTTCAACTAGATGCCAAAAAAATTAGAATCCCTATAGATGCCTCATATTAGACCCTCCACTTGAATTTCTTGAGCTAACTCGGTCAACATGACTTATTTAACTGACACAAGTTGTTATGAGATGAAATTAAAATTTATTGTCCAATTTATTTAAAGGAAAAATAAATTAGACGCACCACATTCCTCACTCCTGGTGCATCAAAATTCCTCACTAGTGTGGGTGCATTTTTTGTTGTCCTTTCTGGCTTCCAATCTCACTGTTTCTTATTGCAAATTTCAACATTTCAGAATTTGATACGGCCTTCACACAAAGACACCATTGAAATCACATGCCCAAATTCTTATGAGAAACCTCTCTTAAGCTTGATTTTCCAGAAGAGAACCAACAATATGCCATCCTACTTCCTAGCGCAAACCGACCATTAAGGTATGCAACATTCTTCTGAACCCTCACATGATGATCTTGCTCTTGGAGGATGATCATGACCTCCCTTTAGCAACCCTTACTCGGCCCTCGTACTCGACCTACTTTAGGACTACATCTCTCTTCACCCCCTTGATGTGCCAGATAGTGGGAATACATGTCAAACATGCTATGATGTGCTAAGTGATAAGGCATGCCAAGATGTGTAAGGGTGTGTCAATGCGTGTCAGGGACTGTCAAGACAACAAAAAGGAGAAAAAAGTTAAACTACAAGGAAATGAACACATAAGAGGGTTAATAAGTCATCAATTTACCTTTTCCAAGAGGAGCATGCTAGGCACACCAACACTAGGTGGCAATAGGTGCCAAGTGCAAAGTCTTAGTGCATTCTAAGTGCCAAGTATTCCTTTGTTGCTTCTCATCTACTTTCCAAAAATTTATCTTTACAAATAAATTTAATATTAAACCATCCTAAATCATACCAAGGCATCTCAACGTATTCCATACATGCTAAGACTTTCCAACCGCTAACACGTGCCAAGTGCCAATATGTGTCAGGGACTAGTGTTATGCATGTGATGAAGTGGAAGGGAATGTTGAAGAGTGCTAAAGTGTGCTAGAGAGTGATAATGCATGTTGATGAGTGTTAAGGAGTACTAGGAAAAACATTTAGAGAGAACTAGGTAAAAATTCATGGAAGTTAATGAATATGAGGAACGTGTACTACCAGAGACTAGTGTTAATTGTCAGTGTCAGTTCTCATGCCAAGGAGGGAGTGACAAGGTATGCTAAACATTGGTAAGGCGTTCTAGGGAATATAAAGGCATGTTAAGAATTCCCAAAGTGTGCTTGGGAGTTCCAGGGTGTGTTAATTATATCATGTGTCAATTAATAGTGCCAAGATATTCCAATACATGATGGGTGCTAAGGATGTGGCGCAAGGTGCCAAGGTATGTCAATATGTGTCAAGGCAACAAAAGTAAGAACCAGTAAGAGGGTGAATAAGTTAGGATATTATCTTTTTGAAAAGGGGCATGCTAGGAACACTAATAATAGGTCCCAATACATGCCAAGTGGCACTGTGTGGCAAGTGATAATGTATGTGAATGCATTCAACCAAGGTGTTCCAGGGCATGCTAGGGACTATATGCAGCATGCCAACACATGCTAGGAGAGTTCCATGTTGTGCTAGCGCATGCCACCATGTGCTTGGGTGTCTTTGTCATCATAAGATGTTCTAGGTACAAAGATGTTCCAAGACATGTGGGGTGCTAAGAAATGTTAGTGTGTGCCAAAGCATTAATTTAAGGTGTGCCCAGATTGTTGAGGATTTTTAGGTCTTTCTCATTAATAGAATTGTCAGAGCTTGATTATGTATTAAATAATATATTTCCTACACACAATAGTGGAACTTTATCTAAATGGAATTTGCTAGATAATTAACATAATAGTTATGAATCATGTGTTGACTCATAGGAAATCTCTATTCAACTAGTCATTACTTGAGGGAAATGATACACACTTATTACTTCTTTAAAAATTGACTGAACCTAACCACTATGGCCTTGGACATATTATAAAAAAAGCTCCACAATAATGGCATTAAATCGTTATCTTTTGACAAAAAATATATTAACAGGCACATAGCATCATCAAAAACTCATTGGAATGATCAATGATGATGGACATTTTCTGATCGTCACGAAAAGTAACAAAAAGAGCATTGGTGAGGGTCATTAAAAGTTTGTCACTAGAAATGTCACCAAAGAGAGAATTAGTGATGGGCCTTTAACGACCCTCACCAAAAGTGAAATGTCTTTGGTGACGAACCATAAAGGACCATCACTATATACACTTCCAGTGACGGTTTTTAGTGATCAAAGATGACAGACATGTTTTTACCGTCACCAAAAGTAACAAAAAGAGCATTGGTGAGGGTCATTAAAAGTTCGTCACTAGAAGTGTCACCAAAGAGAGAATTAGTGATGGACCTTTAACGACCCTCACCAAAAGTGTCATTGAAAATGTCTTTGGTGACATACCATAAAGGACCATCACTATATACACTTACAGTGTCGGTTTTTAAATGACCGTCACCATATGTGACATTGGTAACAAACCTTAAAGTTCCGTCACAAGAATGACCCTCACCAATGTGCTTTTTTCTTGTAGTGATACGCCCTCAACCTCCACCTCAACCAAATCCTAATCCTAATAATAGACTAATTCAATTGATATCAATTATTGGGAATCTAGACTCCGAAACTGAACAAAAGGAATGAAATGAACTTATGCTGAGATTAAGGCACATTATTTCACCTCAAGAGGATTTCTCCCTACCGCAAATTGAGTTTGAAATTACAATAGTACCTAAACAATCAACTGTGACTCAGATAGTGATAGAACAAAGGAGGGATGAAATCGACCAAAAAAATCGTGAAAATCTTATTATTTCCTCTCGTCCATTCCCTGAGATATTAGTAATACCCAAGCCAATTGTCTCTTCATATTTTGATCTCATAGGGGAATTAGAAAATATTTGCATTAAAATTCATCTCCTACAAGCCATACGAGAAATCACTATTTATGCTAAAACAATTAAAGAATTGTGTGTAAAAAAACTTGAGGGGAAAGAAAAAACTTTACCAACTGTTCATGTAGTAGGGAAACTATCACATTTACTTTTGGGTAAATAAACACGAATAAAATATGAGGATCCAAGAAACCCCATAGTCAGAGTCCATATTTTTTGCCGCTCTTTTTCAAACACGTTAGTTGATTTGGGGGCAGCGATTAATATTTTAACTACAGAAACCTCTGAAACACTGGGTATAGTAGCCTTGGAACCCACCTCTACCTTGCTGGAACTTGTTGACCGATCTGTTGTTAAACCAGAAGGTACATTACAGAATATCCTGGTTTTTGTGGACTCATTGGAAGACTCGGCAGATTTTTTAGTTATTAACCCAAAAACTAGGTTAGATGGACATCCCTTGATATTGGGATGACCTTGGTTAGTGACGAATGATGCTTACATAGGTTGTTGAACAAGAAGCATGAACATTGCTAAAGGAGATGCCACAAATAATATTTCTATATATACCCCTCCCAAACCAAGTCTTCCCACTGTAAATATTCACAGAATCAACAACCACCTACAAACTGGGAGAAAAACATTCCTTCACCATTGAAAATAATTGAAGCAATCGAATTCAAAGATAAAACTGAGGATGATGTGGTCAATAACTTTATAAATTAATAATCTACTTCAGGAAATTTAAAGTGCCAAATGTTAAAGGCAGTTCTTGATAACGAAGCACAAGGAGACCCTCTAGTTGATATTGATGACCAAAATATACCCATGACTACTGTTTGTAACAACATGCCAATTGAAATCAAACCAGGTAAATTTTAAATATCAATGGCAGTCTGGATAGTGACCAATGGCAAAATCTCATTAAAGTCTTGCAAAAATATAAAGGAACATTTTCCCGGGACAACTCAAACATGAAGGGGTATAGATCCCCAACTGTGCACACATCACATTTACACTGAAAAGGATGTTCGCCCCATCCGATAGCCTCAGCGAAGACTAAACCCGCATCTAAAATACATTTTGAAAGATGAATTACAGAAGATGCTAGATGTAAACTTCATTTATATTATTTCAGAAAACAAATGGGTATCTCCACTAGTGGTCGTCCCTAAAAAGAATGGTAAGTGGCGAATCTATGTGGATTACAGAGAGATCAACAAAGCCACACAAAAAGACCACTTTCCCCTTTCCTTTATTGATTAGGTCATTGATACATTAGAAGGAAAGTGATTATTTTCCTTTCTTGATGGTTTTAGTCGCTATAATCAAATCTAGATAGCCCCTGAAGACCAAGATAAAACAACCGTCACCTACCCCTAGGGTACATTTTCCTATAGAGTATTGCCATTCAGTTTATGCAATGCCCCAAAAACATTTCAAAGGGCCATACTTAGTATTTTTTCTGATTTAATAAATGAAGGGCTCGAGGTCTACATGGATGAATTCACTCCATATGACTTCGATCATGCACTGCAAGCATTGGAAAAAGTATTCGAACAATGTATTGCTACAATATTATTCTTGAGCAATGAAAGTGTCACATGATGATGAATTAAGGCATGATCCTAGGACACTACATCTCTGTAGCTAGAATGCAGGTAGATCGGGCAAAGATAGAGGTAATTATCTTATTAGCCACACCTTGTACTCAGACAGAGGTACGTATTTTCCTTGGATATGCAAGGTAATATCATAGGTTCATAAATAATATTTCACAAATTGATGCGCCTTTGTATGCATTAACTGGAAACGTTGAATTCCATTGGTCTGAAAAATGTGACATTGCTTTTTCAAATATGAAGAAATTGGTTTCGACAGCACCAGTCTTGTGTGGCCCCAATTCGGAGCTGCCCTTTCATATTTATTCAGATGCATTAGATACAATGATAGGAATTCCTATGCTATTTACTATATCAGCAAAAATATCACTCTTGATGAACTAAATTATACAGTGACCGAAAAGGAATTCTTGGGTGTCATTCATGCTATAAATAAATTTAGACATTATATAACTAGCTACCAAGTATTCCTATATACCGATCATTCTACCATTAGATATTAAACCTATTACAAATGGAAGAGTGACTCATTGGTTGTTGCTTTTACAAGAGTTTGATATAACTATTAAGGGCCATCCAGGGAAGGAGAACGCAGTTGTAGAATTCCTGTCTAGAGTCCCAAAGAAAAATGACCTACTGGCGGTAGATGATCAGTTCCTTGATGAGCATTTGTTTGATGTGGTAGTAAAAGCACCATGGTACATAGATATAGCAATTACCTGGGAGTAGGAAAGCTATCAAGACACTTAACAACAAAGGAACAAAATCTGATTGTTCAACGCATTTCTAGATTCTCTTGGATTGGTGGATACTTTTTCCATACAGGAGCTGATATGAATATACACAGATGAATTCGAGAAGATGAGATCAATGACATCTTGAAGGCCTGCCATGATGAACCATGTGGCAGACATTTTGCAGATCACAGGACATGGCACAGAGTATTACGATTGGGCTACTATTGGCCCACAATATTTAAGTATGCAAAGAAATATGTGCAAGCCTGCGAGAGCTACCAAAGGATGGGTCATCTTGGTCAATCTAAAGAGATTCCATTGCAAACACAATTGGTAGTAGAACCTTTTGAAAGATGGGAATTGGACTTTGTTGAGCCATTCAATCTGCAATAAAATCATAAGGCCTACATACTGGTTGCTACAAATTATGTGACGAAGTGGGTAGAAACAGTGGATTTGCTAAGAGCTACAGAATAGTCTATGATCAATTTTATTTTTGAGTTATTTGTGCGGCATGGCTTACCTAAGGAAGTGATAACTGATAGAGGGGCAGAGTTTTTAGGGCACAACATTTCGGCCACTCTGCGGAACCACCATGTCACTCATAGAGTCACCTCTCCCTACCACTCGTAGGTGAACAAGCACATCGAAAGCACCAATATAGACATCGAGGAAATTATCACCAAAAAAATCTAAACACATCATCAGGATTGGGCTACTAGATTGCCAGAGGCCTTGTGGGCTTATCGCACAACTTGGCGAAACACTACCGAATATTCTCCGTACTACCTGGTATTTTTAAAGGAACCAATTTTTCCCATTGAATTTGAGATAAAGACTCTTAGAACAACCCAGGAAATGGGGTTGTATTTGACAGAGGCCCAAGTTAAAAGACTTCAACAGATAAATGAATTACATGAAGCACGTCTACTTTCTCTAAAATGCACTGCAATTATTCAAAAACAACGAGCTAAGTGGCATGAAAACTTCATAAAAAATAAGACATTCTAGAAAGGAGATTGGGCAATCCTATACGACTCCAGATTCCAAGAATTTCTAGGTAAGTTACAAACAAGGTGGCTCAGACCATATGAAATTCAGGAAGTTCACAGCAACAATACCATTACCCTGACCACCATAGATGGATCTGGCTCTGCCTTTCGAGTCAATGGACATCGAGTGTGCCTCTATCATAAACCACTTACAAAAGAATATTTCTACTAGAAGGTGCGTAACGATCCCACTATCCAAATTTTAGCTATAGGGAATAATGACCTGGCAGCTTCAAATTCGTAAAAAATTGTTACTTCTTTATTTGTAAATAATGTAGATATGCTTCTTGCATTTCATTGTAATTTATAGTTTTTTTCCTCATTGTATAAAAGAATTTTATTTTCTTTCTCTTTTTATTGTTTCTGCTATTCAAATCAATCAAACAGTTATTGCTTAATCCACTGAACAACTGTAGTTTGAAGAAAATGAACAACCACATTATTTTTCGTTTGCGTGTTTTATTTCTTTTGTTGTTCAAACAATTGAACCGCTGCTATTCAATTGATTGAACAACTGCTGTTTGAACCAAATGAACAATTTTTTTTAGCGTGTTTTTTATTTTTTCTACTAAATCCATTGAACAATTGTTGTTCAATATAATGAACAATTGTTGTTCGATCCAATTGAACAACTATTTTTTTTTTAATGTTTAAAAAAAAAAAAATTGTTGTTCATTAAGAAATTGTCGTTCAATTCAATTGAACAACTATTGTTCAATCCAATTGAGCAGTTGTTGTTCAATCCAATTGAACAACTATTTTTTAGCGTGTTTTTTTTTTTAATTTTAATTTTGCTGTTAAACTCCATTAAACAGTTTCTATTCAATACATTTGAATAGATGTTGTCAGAACCCATTGAACAACTTCAATCTTGTTTTTGTGTGTTTTGACAAAAAAAATTGTTCAAAGTAGAAAATTTTTTTTCTGTCTTTTGGTGATTTCCTTTTAATATCCACTCTTCCTTTACACATTCTTTCCATAAAAAACCATTTTATTGAATGAGGAGTTTTCACCTAAAAAAAGGAAAAGAAGTGATATTACTAATATTATGTTCTTTTGAAATTTTGATTGATATATTTACAATGGAAGCTGACATGGTTTATCTATACAATGAATGGCTAGATATCTCCTGTTCAGGCATATTATCACACAACCCATTATCATAGTTGTATGTCAGTTTATCTTTTTACACTCTCAAGTTGTAATTCTCGTTGGCATGAGGATATAGGAATAAGGGCATCATTTGTATTGGCATTCTTTTTACTTCTTACACCATCCCTAACTCTTAAGGAGTTAATGAGCCTCCCTCCATTTATATTTAAATAAAATATATTTCTATGTAAAAAGAGAGGATATGGGGTCTCATTACGAGCTATCCTACCATGATCATGAGGATATAACAGGTGACGTACACACAATGGCCACCATACTAGGGTAGTGACCTTATCAACAACTAAAACTGCTTGAAGGAAAAGAGATCTCATCATGAGTTGGCCTGATAACTCTGTTAAATCCTTATTAATGGCACTATGAATATCTGGCCACCACACCAGCATGGTGGTCTCTCCACAAAATAATCAAAGTGTATACTTTTAAATAGAGTATTTTGGCTGATTTTTTTGGTTAAAAACAACAACTCTGTTGAGGCTATGGATGCCTGCTAGAAGTAGTGGCTTTGCTTGTGGTATTGGAGTATTTTGACAAACAACCAACTATTTTACATGCCCCTATCTCCTATTGATCCATTCTAAAGCATAATGTATTGTTTGACTAAGTGTTATCATCATAATAACCTACATGCATAATCAAATTTGATTTTGGATGAATTATCTTCATTATGCTAAATTAAGTGATAACAACATCCGTCATAATCTATCACTAGTCATGCTTTTGTCATATTATACCATCAAAATTGCAAATATTTTCATAATAGTTGCTCCTCTTATTTTCTCCCTCTTTGGTCATTTCCACTTGATGTACATTTGCTATGATTTCATGCGTCTCACTTCTATTTTGTGTGCATTCATAATTGCTACCATTTTTCCTCTTTTCTTGTGCTTAAATGCCATAGATGCCCTTCTCTCATTAGAGGGGGTGTGATAAGTATAATAAACTGGCATGCGAATTAATTATGAGAATCCGTTCGGATAAGATGATTGGACAATAGAATCATTACATTAACGTCATGTAGTCACATTTCTAATAATGTATTTTATAAGAGCCGCATGCGGTTTTTTTATTGTTTTTAACTAACAGAGCCGAGAGAAGCACATGCTGAAGGGTGAAGAAATCAGTTTTGAAAATACAATAGCTATGGCTGGAAATTATCTTCGCAATGAACCCACAAACTTTCAAGTTATAGAATTGGATCGCACGGTTCTCCAGAAATCTGCTTGGATCTCATATTTGGAAAAGCTACAAGGGTTCAACATGGACATAGAAATTAATTCCTACAGAACTTGTGGGAAGGGCACGCCATAGTTAAAGGAAGAATTTTACCAGTCTAGAAGAAGTAATCGATGAGGTCTCCGGACTTCCAATGGAGGGGAAAAGGTGGACTGATAAACATGTCCTCATACAAGAAGCAGTTTCAGTATATCGAGACCCAGATGAGCAATTGGTAGGAAAAGGAAAAGGTATGGACCCTGCGTCCTTGAAGAAAACATGGTTAGAACTGACAGTCATCATCTAAAGGTATATCACATGTGACGGACACCAGGACGTCATAAATTCTTGTCAACTCAAATTGTTAGTTGTACTCAAACAAAATATTTTAGTTAATTTACCCTTTTTATTGAATTCTATATTGCATGACACTATTTTTCAGATTAGGAAAGCGAAAAAACCTCACATAGTTGTCAACCATCATGGCCCGATAAAATTGATTATTTCTCATGAGTTAAACACTCATCAGTTAGCATGGGATAGCTTTGTCAATCCTACCCTACCTTCCCCTGAAGGAAACCCTGATAGAGCATAAATTGGGTGTCCAAGAATAGAGATGTCAGTCCCTGAGAAAGTTAGAGGGAAGAGAAATTGTATCGCGACCCCAGTTCCAGTAAAAAAAGAGACAGTCTGCAAGAATAAAACATCAACTAAATACCTCAGCATTTCCAAAATAAACAGGGCCATCCTATACACCCCCTCTGAGACCTCAGAATTCACCTTTAGATGATTATGAGAAGGAATGATAGCCAAGATAGGGCCAATTCACAAAGATATTGTACATAGTGGGAAATCATATTTCTAGGATATTCATGAAGAAGCTTTATTAGCAGCTAAACAAATATGGTAGGCCTCTACCAATAACATTAAGAATAGAGAGCCATTTGGTTACATGAATTTTAAAGTTGATGCTTCTCATTTTCATCCATAAAGTAATATAATTTTAAACATGGGTCCTACATGGATAGGATGCAGATATAAATTCCCCATCATATGGTACCCTCATGAATATTACCACCATGATTATGAATTTCCAGAGGGACATACAAACCTAGCATTTGCAAAAGTAAATCAAAAGCATGGTTTTAGACTTTACAAGGAAGAGGTATATCCTGCCTATTCATTAATTGATCTAATCCTCAACCATCTGTTTGCATGAGGACATGCAAAAAGGTAAGTAGGGGAGTATGTTGGGCCAAGGAAAATGTACATTTTACCCCTATGTTTAGCATGATTTATTATTAACTTTTATATGTTTTCCTTCATTTTAGAAATAATTCAAAGGAGAATAATGTAAAAGTAGGGTAAAATGAATTATTAATAAATAATGTATTTAATAGTATAACAACTAAATTTTGTTGTATTTTTCATAGGGAATCCAAAAAAACTAACTGCTAACCAATTGGCCAAATGGCAACAGTCAAGAAAAGCAAATGCAATCGCATCTGGTTCCTGAAAATCAGCAAGAGATGAAAATACATGACTACCTTTGAAGCATTTGGCTGATGAGTACGAAGCCTCAGGATCTCCTAATCCTGAGGGTTTGTTATTCTCTGTTCTATTTCTCCTTTAAGTTATAAAAGGCTGTAGGTGAAAGATTACAGAGATATTTTTTCCTGTGTACTGTAATTTATGTAATAAACATTTTATTCAGACTGAGTCTATGAACTCATGATGATGTACCTGTCCTATTGATTAGTGGAAGAGCTAGCATTTTTATTATAAGCAGATTTTGAGTATTCCTTGGCAGAAGACTTATGCAGGCTACGGGCTCGCTCCCTGGGAGTTCTCACACTATTTTGTGTTATATGTTTATTTAATGATTCTTACAATTTAGTTATTCTTTATGCTTTGTAGAATTATCATTCAATTCAGTAATCGCAATTGTGGTGTGTTATAAATTCCTTTTCAAATAGGTTGAATTATTCGTTAATATTCTTTTATAGTTGAGTGACATTTTTAAATTCATTACATTGATTTCAGCATGGTTAAGTAGTTGTTCAATTCTGCACATTGATTATTTCTTGATTTTTTCCTTTGCAAGTGTGAATGTATGGTTTGTTGTTCAGTTCTGAAAATTGTTATTAGTTGAATTATAGAGAATTCCATTGCAAAATGTTAATATATGATTTATGTTTTATTTATTAGGTATCCCTTTTCTACTGTTGTTCAATTCATTAAGCTTGTCATTCAATTACGAAAGATTTTTAATTTCAACATTGAGTATTTACTTTCGGCGTTAGATTAGACTATAGTTTTAGCCTTTGATTGGTGTGAAGTATTTCATAGTTTACTTTTGAATTTATTAATTGAACTTCAAGAATTAGATAGTATTTCTTACAATGATCTAGAGTAGTTGACCTCTGAATTCACTCGCATATACTTTGCTTGCACTCTTGAAATAAACAGACTTGCCCTGGGTTGATAATCAATGTGAAGAATTAAGGTTACATTTAACAATCACCTTCTTGAGCCAAAATATGACACAAATGGAAAAACCTCCTTTCTATATATAGGAGTCCATGGGGTCACAATATAATCCTAGCCGAACTTACAGTAATAATGTAAGGGCACAATAATAACAATATGGGGACTACAGGGATACAAAAATAACAATAAGGGGGCTACACTAACAATAATAAGGGACTACACTAGTAATATAGGTCCCTAACACATTTTGTGGTCCAATCAGCACCTTGCCAACTTGATCACTCTAACTGATGGGAGTATTGCAACCCCACCCATAAAATTCCTCAAATGGACTCATCCTAAAAAATTCCTGATAGCCATTGTTGTAAGCGAACTCTACTAGTGGAATATACTCTTCCCACTTTCGCTGCTGATGCATCACAGACATCCTCAACACATATTCCAATATATTGTTAACCCTCTCTATTTTTCCATCGGTCTATGGATGATAAGTTGTATTGAAGGCCCACGTTTTTCCAAAAACTACAACAAACTCCTTCCAAAACTTTGAAATTTACTTTGCATTCATGACTAACACAATATGTTGCGAGAGACCATGCAATATATCCACATCCCTGATGAATACCTCTGCTACATCATTCGTTGATTATGCAAATTTCACTGGAATTAAGAGTGCCACCTTCGTCAACCTGTCCACCACAACCACTATGGAATCATGTTTTCTATATTTCCATGTTAAACCTATGATAAATTTCATGTAAATTTCCACTCTATAATTAGAATCGACTGTATTATTCCACCTCGATGCTTGCACTCTACTTTTACCTATTGAAAATCCAAGCACCTAGCCACAAAATATGTAATTTATCCAATAGTAAAACATCTGTATTGCTGTTAGCATCTTATGTTAGTGTGGGTGTCATGAATACATTTTCACATGAAACTCCATCAAGATAACCTTCTTAAGGTCAATGATGTCTGGCACATATACTTGTATCTAAACTTGATCAAGCTTTCTATTGTGAGACAATAGTCCATGTCCTGTGTACTTGTACTTGTGCCACTACATGTACCTATACCAGTAGCACTATATGTACCTTTATTAATACCACTACATGTACATGTAACTATACCTCTACTTTGTTGCAATTTGTGCCTAAGCTCCAAATACCTGGCATCCTGTTGATCTGATTGCAAGATCCTATCTTGTAGATCTGTCCCATAGGAACTCATAACTGCTATATGATTCTCCTGTATCCACCTACTATGATCATTTATAACCCTATTCTCTTTAACCTTGATGTACTTGATCTCAAATTCAAACTCGTTGATCGTGGAAAACCATATAGATTTCATGGAATTGAGATTTGGTTGGTCAAATAGATATTGCAATCCACTATGATCACTTATCAATACAAATCGTCTGCCCAAAAGATACTTCCTCCACATCTTCAGTGTATGAATTATTGTTTCCAACTCAAATCATGTGTCGGATAGTTTTTCTCATGCTCATTTAGTTTTTTTGATTCATAACATACCACATGTCCTTCCCGCATAAGGACTCCACCATCCCTCTCTTATAAGCATATGTACATACCATAAAATATTTTTTCTAGATCTGTGATTTTTAACATTGGAGCATGTATCAAAAACTGCTTTAACTGCTCAAAACTCGTTACAAATTCCTCTGTCTATTAAAACTTCTTACCTTTCCTTTTCAATGATGTGATAGGATAAGATATCCGTGATAAGTTCTTGATGAACCTTCAGTAATAACCTGCTAACCCCATAGAGGAACTTACCTCATCGACATTCCTAGGATATGCCGACTCCATGATAGCCCTTATATTTTTTGGATCTACTCCTATGCCTTCCTTGGAGACAACATGTCCTAAGTAATGTACCCATGTCTAAGAGAAAATTCATTTTCTAATCTTAACATACAATTTATGTTCTCTTAGAAATCTCAACACTGCTGCTAAATGTTCAATGTGATCTTCTTCATTTTTAGAATATACCAATATATCATCAATGAATACAATAAAAAACTTGTCTAGATAAGGATGCAACTTTCTATTCATCAAGCACATAAAAGTAGCTAGAGCATTAGTCAAACCAAATGGAATTACAAAAAACTCATAATGCATGTTCCTGGTCCAGAAAGTTGTCCTATCAATGTCATTTTATTTAATGTGTACCTGATTATATCCAGATCTCATATCAATCTTTGAGAAAAATGTTTCTCCCTTCAACTGATCAAACAAATCATCAATTTTCGTAAACATATACCTGTTCTTAATGGTCATCTTGTTCAACTGCATGTAATCAATCCATAACCTAAGAGTACCATATTTCTTCTTCACAAATAATAGTGGTGTGCCACAAAGTGATACAGTTGGCCTAATGTATCCGTTGTCCAACATTTCCTTCAATTGTAGCTTCAACTCTACCAACTTCGGTGTGCTCATCATGTACGGTTCCTTTGATGCTAGTGCTACCCCTAGTACCAACTCAATAGAAAAATCCACTTCCCTGTGAGTTGGAAACTTTGAAATATCTACGAGAAATACATCCTAAGACTGATGTAGAACTGGGTACTTGCTTAACACATATGCATCCTCATTTTCCCTACCTTTTTCACTAGAAATGTGCACTACAAATAACACACACCCTTTCCCGTGACTACACTTGGCTTGCATAATTTTCACCATCCTAACTGATGTTTTTTTCTTCTTACCTAGTAAGAATATTTGTTCCCCATTATCATCCAGACACTCAATAGCCTTTTTATAACAATCTACCTTGGTCCTATGAAGATACAACTAGTCCATACCTAAAAGCATGCTATATGATCCCAACGACAATACATTCAGATGTGCTGAGGTAGGCATACCATTCAAGTAAAATGCACAAGCTACTACCCAGTTATGAACTCTTTTCTTAGTACTTGTAGCCAATTGCGATAAGAAAGATTCTGCATGCCCTTCCTTATTCAAACCACACTTACCCACCAGGTCAGGATTAACATAACTCTAATTAGATCCAGGGTCAATCAAAATAGAAACAAATTAATCAAAAATATTATCATCCATCTCGATTATAGATTCCTAGTGATCTTACTTCCTATTATCCAGTGCTACATATATGCTAGGAATACGTTGCCCAACATCTCCCACTTTCTGTGGCCCCTGAGCACTGTAGACATATATTCTACCACCCTGATTTTGTGGAAAATATCTCCTACGATGATCTTTTCCATAAGTCAAACATTGTCTAGGCTTCTATCCTGCACCCTTGTTTCGTTCCTCAAACTAAAATCCCTTCCATTTATCAGATGCATTGAAATTCTTATGTAGTGTTGCATTCTCTTTGTTACCTGTGTCCTTAGGTCTTGCCTACTTCTTATCCCATTTCCTTTTATTCTTATCATTACCCTTCAAATCATTCTTACTCTTAGTTATGTGCCTTGATTACTTGTAACAATGCTTTAGCTTCCAGATGGTATCCTCCAATGATCTAGGCTCTCCAAACTCAATACTATCTTTGAATGTTATCGACAACCCACTTATGAATATTTGAATCTTGTCCTTCTCATCCTTGAGGTGAGGCACATATTTCAATAACTCTAAGAACCTACTAGTGTACTCCTCATTAGTCATAGATGCCATATTTAGCTCATAAAACTCTTCTTCCCTATCTTGATAGTATCTCTATCAGACATAATTCTTCCTAAATAGTCTCTTGAATTCACCCCAGGTCAACTCCTCTTCATGAATATCTATGATGTTCTTTACATATTATAACTACATATATGCTTTACCTTTTAAGGCTAAATATAGCTGTTTTTTCCTTCATGCTCTCTGAGTAATCATGTATCCTGAATAAATTATTCATTCCAAGAAACCATGCTTCTACATCCTGTGATTTCTCCATATCTCCATGAAATGTAGGTGGCTTGGCTTTATTTAACTCATATGACAAGTACCCCCTATCACTCCTCCTGTAAGGATGATAATGATGACAATCATAGAGCATGTCAGAACCATAACTAGAATAGTACCTGTGTCTATCACATCTCCTATCCAGAGTGTCTAAGAACATGACATATTTGATCTTGTCATCTCTTTCCAACCTGTGACCACCAATATGCACACTGCCATATTCCCCATTAGTCCCATCCTCCTGTCCATATCTGATCTGAAGTGGTCCCTTTCTCTACAACTCTGACGGGCTATGAAGAATTATTGCATTCACTTCTGCTTGTTTCTCCTGTGCCTGCATGATTCTATAATTATTTGCTTTGAAAATTCTTATTTCTTCCTCCAAAATACTCAATGTGTCTGCTAAGTTAGAAGAGTTCCCAACACTACACTGCTCATCTAGTTCATAGGGAGAATCTTTGTAATATACCATCTTTTTGTTAAACTTGATCTCCTTCATAAAAGGCATATTATGTCAACTAAACCAAATCATAAACAAACAAATGTACCTTAACATAATTCGAGGAGGATATCTCCTGTAAGGTCAACCAATCAGCATAACACATTTCTAAACATAATCATAAAAACCTATAAATCACTACCAGAAAAAAGGACATTGGTGAGGGTCATGCTTGTGATGGACCTTTAAGGTCCGTCACCAATGTCACAAATGGTGACGGTCCTTAAAAAAGCGTCGTTGTAAGTGTATATAGTGATGGTCCTTTAAGGTTCGTCACCAAAGCCATTTTCAATGACACTTTTGGTGAGGGTCGTTAAAGGCCCATCATTAATTCTCTATTTGGTGACACTTCTAGTGAAAAACTTTTAATGACCCTCACCAATGATCTTTTTATTACTTTTGGTGACCGTCAAAAAATGTTCGTCATCATTGATAATTCCAATGAGTTTTGATGATGCTATGTGCATGTTACTATATTTGTTTTGAAAAGATAATGATTTAAGACCATTATTGTGCAGTATTTTTTTATAATATGTACAACACCATAGTGGTTAGAGTCAGTGAATTTGTTAAGAAGTAATTAGTGTGTATCATTTCCCTCAAGAAATAACTAGTTGAATAGAGTTTTCCTATGAGTCAACACATGATTCATATCTATTAAGTTTCTTATCTAGAAAATTCCCTTTAGATAAAGCTACACTAGTGTGTGTATGAAATATATTATTTATTAATTAATCAAACTCTGTCAATTCTATTAATGAGAAATACCTAACACTCCTCAATAATCTGGGCACACCTTAAATTAATTCTTTGGCACACACTAAAATTTCTTATCAATTCGCATGTCTTGGAACATATTTGTACCTAGAACATATTTCCATGACACTAAACCCCAAGCACATGGTGCCATGCTCTAGAATAGAACTCTCCTAGCATGCGTTGGCATGCATGTAGTCTCTAGCATGCCTTGTAACACCTTGATTTCATGCATTGACATACATTAGCACTTGGCACACAAAACCACTTGGCATGTATTGGGACCTGTTAGCCACCTATAAAAAATTGTTATACCAAAAGGTGGCTAAATAATTTTTGAGCCTTCAAGGAACAAATTTTATTACAAAAAGTGTTTGCTCTTGAAGAATTTTTAAGGCCTCATGCCTCTGTCCTAAATCTTCTTAACTATGCCTATTATACCCCAGAAATTTTGCTGATTTCCAAAAGAGGATACTGCTGCAAGAACCATTTTCCCCCTTCCTTACACCTCAAAAACTAACCACATTTTTATCCCTCCATTTCCCATGAAAATCCCTCATTTTCATGCTTTTCCCCTTTTCCCTTCATCAAAACCCCTTTGATAAGGTTTAAGACTCCTTCTTGCCTTATCGAAACCCTCAAATTCCTTTGAAAATCATTGAAAAACTATAAAAATCACATTTTTTATAGATTATAGACTTAAGCCCCCTTGGGCTAAGTCTTTAACCCTCCCCCTCCATGCGTCTTGGTGCTAGAACCAAGCGCCAGCCTTCCAAGTGCTTATCGCATCGCCGGATCACGATAGGCCCTTCCTCCATAAACCCCGGTCATATGATTTTTCTATATAACCCACGGCCCCATAGCCGGGCGCCTATCCGCTTCGAATAAATATTTCCGCCCAAAGTATAAGCATTTGTTTATATAAATTTGTCAGTTTTTATTATATAATAAATTTTCTGCCAGTGTAAAGGTCCTAATTGCTCTCCACCGTCGATCTGGCTTGCAGATCAACGGCACGCAATCTGTCGCCCTCGTGGTCCCCTCCAACCACTCACTATTGTAAAAACTAGGTGGAATCCATCACAATTATTTTAAGCAGAGGGCAGTTTTTTCCTGATCGGCAATGGTTCCATTCACCGCTCGACACGTGGCCTTGAGCACTGTTCAAAAACCACCGCTCATCGCACGTTAAAGTTCGGACATGGACGCAGTGTGATATTTATGTCCACCGTCCGATCTGGGGCCACTCATTGGATGGTAGTCGCTCTCTGAAGATTCCCATGCAATAAATCGGGGTAGGACGCAGTGTTAAAATCATCTCCGCCGTGGATCTGATCTGCAGATCGACGACCTGAAATTCAGTGCCTTGATTCCTCGTCCAGTCAACATTTCTGGACCTAGGGGTTTTATTCATCTGGATTTTATTGAAAATTTGATGTCCGACCATGATTCTAAGGTTGATCAGCGCTCGTTCTCCACCGTTGATCGTGTGGATTGATCTCATCCGATGGCCCACATTTGTCCCGAACCCCGAACATGATTTTCGATCATTTTCTCCAAAACAAAGGTTTTAAACCTTTGTCTCTGCTTTTATTTTATTTTTATTTTTCTGAATATTTTTTACCCCTTTACGTATTTATTCACCTCTACTTCTAACCTTCGATCTCCACGCGATCGATGGCTCCGATTCAAATTCCTCTTTCCCTCTCCTCTGACCTCCTCTAAGCAATCTCAACCATTGGATGATGCCATCCAACGACCATGCTCCCTCCACGTGCCTTCTAAAGCAGTAAACCTATACATGCAATATTTCCTAATGTTTTTTGTATTGTGCAGGTTTTAAAGGTTTTTTCCGCTATATATAAAGGAAATTCAGAGGCAGTGGGTGTTGATCTTCCTACCTTAGATTCATCCAAGAGAATCATCTGCAGGGTTTAAACTCTACGTTTCATCGGTGTTTCATGAGGCATTGATGACCTATCGACCCCTGTGCAACCATACATACCAGAAAAACATAGTAAATCAAGCACAGTCAGAGACTATCAGTGTCGAAGACAGAAACGCAGTAGCACAGAAGACTGAAGACAGATTTGTGGGAATTACGGCTAACATGAATTATCAAAAGCCTAATCCTCCCAGCTAAAACACAGTTTAAATAAAATCATGAGTTTTTTATTAGACAGAAAGCCTATCCTGCCACATTGGGGCTAATTGAATCCCCCAGCTACCACAGAGCCACCTATGGCCTCAAAGCAATCAAAAGAAGGTCGAAGTTATTACCAAACCAGGAGATATTTTTCATCAATACAGCTGAGCAGTTATTTCAACCAAAGGAACTTATTGTAAACTGTCAGAAAAAGTTATTACAAGGATAACCAGGAGCCTTGAAGTCAACAAATTATTTCCAGAAAGCATAATAGTTAATGTAAACCAATTAATATAGGGGAAATACAAAAAATCTTCTCTATTAAGCCCCTCAAAGGCCGAGAGAAAGTGCACTATATTAATTGAACTTAGAAGATATTTTATCCCATTCCACCTCCTCATTTTTTCTATAAATACTACTGGAGAAGATGAGAAAGTGTTGGTTCGTTGATCACTAGTTGTAATAATGGAAATCTTTGAAATAATACATAGTCTGTTGAAGTTGAAGAAAAAATTGAAGTCTTGGAAGCCTTGACGATGTTGTTGCATGCTTTTTCCTGAGAAGGCTCTATCATTAGATCCATGAGCTTGGCTACTAGTGAAGTATTTTGAACTATTTAATGTTTTCTCCTATTTTCATTCTGTTCCATAATTTCTTACTACAGTGGGTTGAAAGTTTTAGGCTAAGAAATGACTCCTTGAAGCACGTTAGACCTGTTCATCCTTCATTGTTTCATGTTTTCTTCTGCCGAGGTATTTTAGAGTCTTTAATCTCTCTCTTTAGTCCTCATGCTTGTTTATTTCTATGACAGTTTGAATAATATGGTTTCAACATGATTTATGGTTCTCCCTGCTTGTCTGCTACCACTTAAAAGGTTGTTATTGAAGTATCCCTTTGAAGTATTTATGTTTACAGTAAGCCAAGGAGGTCTGTTATGATATTTCTCTTTGTCCTTATTTAAACACTTGTCTTAAAGGTCTTTATAGTTGTAATCATAGATGTGTTAGGTGTTCCCTCTTCTATGAATGCAATTATCAATGAATATTTTATGTTTTCTAAGTCATTTGAAATAAAATATTTGAGGAAATAGGGTGTTCCCCGAATCTTAGATTTCATTTTAAAATTTATTTTGAAATCATTATTTGCTTAAAGGTGTGATTTGTAGAATTTATGGTTAGCCCTGTCTACCAAGTAGCTCTTTATTGTTCAAGTTGTGCTTTCAAATTCCCTTTGTTTGAGAATTAAATTTCTCTTTCCAAATCATTGATGTCCATATCATTCCAAAAACCAAAGGATCATATGGACAAGTTATATTTTCCCTCTGATATCCCATATCCATTGATGAGTATGTTATTACCTCTTCTTGACTCCATTGCCCAATGAACCAGATGTTTCTCCTTTCTATATATCTTTCCTAGACCTTTCATGTTATGTTGTATCAATTCAACCAAACAAATAAAAAAACACCTGCACTTAATAACTATTCTAAAACCAATACTCAAAGCACACAAGATAAACCTTTGCAAACAAACATTTGAGAGATCCCTCTTTGAGAATAGGAGGACTAGATCCTGGAACTCTAAAGATTGGTTTTTATGTTGCCTTGTCTTTTGATTTGCCAAAATAGAAAAACACGAGACACCAACATAATGGAAATCACGGTGGGACACTTCTGAGTTATGACAATCTAATTACCCCTTAGGACTCCATAAATCCATTATTTTCAAATACTATACAGTGATTATCAGCCACCTCATCTCCACGAGCATAATGGCGATCACGGTGGGACACTGAGTAAAAAACTTCAAAATTAAAACACTCACTGTCCATTATAACATAAGTAACCTTCTTCAAGCACTACCCAGCAAGTGGCAATCATGATAGGACTTAATTGAATCAGTGACAAACTAAGAAACCCATAGGATTCTCATTGAACCTTATCAGGCCTTGAAGGAATCAGCTACCAAGCCATAAGAGTGAACTCTGTATGATTAAACACCTTAGCTAAGTGTTAAATCAGATTTAGGACACTCTCTTAACCTGTAAGACCAAAATAAACTTAGAAAAACCCAAAAAAATTCAGTTTGGCTTCATAATAAACATGGTGGTGGGAACATCCAATATTTTACCTTCCTAAAAGCTAAAAATTTTCCACCTGGCGACTCCACTAGCCCCAGTAGGCCTATTACTCATCTAGGTTCCTAGATCTCTTTAGGACTATGTTAACCAGCCTTGAATAAGTTTAGAAGCCTAGTCCCATACTAGATAAGATGTCTCGAGAGGTGAAGCTTCCAGAAACAGTCCCTAAAAATCTCAACCTCTCTCATTTTTGAAAAATAGTCTAGCTTCACATAGGATCAATACTAAATCCCATCCAGACCCAAATCCTCCTTTAATCGTTGACAATCCTGAGAGAATTCTATGGTATACTTCTAACTCTGGAAAATCAGCTGCTACCAGGAGCCTCTTAAGAAAAAATTTTGTCCCTGAAAACCTTGTTGTCTTATAGGATTCACACTTTGATTTACATCATACAAATAACATCTTTAGAACTAGATCTGAAGGTGATTTAAACCAAACTGATCTTGAAATTACAGATTTGCAACAAAGCTTCAATAGGGAAGTTTCACCTTCCACTCCTCCTGACTCCCAACTTATTCATCACTTTAACCTTTTCCATAACAAGTCTGCTCAAAATCAGTTTGTTGGCCCAAGTGATTCTTCCACTCCAATCCATACTACCATTGTGAAAAACACACCTGTTCAGCCCACTTTCCCTTTCACAAACCCACCTCTCGTAAATCCACCCTTATTTCTAACCATGGAAAAATGGTATGCCCCATTAGTGTTACCACAACCTCTGCTTCCCCTACCAAATTATTACCAATCCAAAATCCCTCACTTCACTGGAAAAGAGTCTACAATAGCTCAACATCATGTAGATAGGATGGAAGATGAATTTTATTACATGGAGATAGAAGAAGAAAATGTGAAGATGAGGATATTCACTCAAAGTTTAGGAGGAGATGTAAAGAAATGGTTTAAAAAATTACCTCCTAACAACATAAATGATCTCCCTGCCTTGCATCAAACATTCATCAACAAATGGGAACTCAAAAAGAATCCTCTCCAAATACTAGCAGAGTATAGCAGCCTCAAGATAAATCAAGGGGAGAGTGTTCATGATTACTCCACTAGGTTCAATAGCATTTACAATGCTCTTTCACCTCACATGAAACCTCCTCAAGGCATGGCCTTAGTAAGATATCCCAAAGGCCTTGATGCTGACATGATGTATCAGTTAAGGGAGAGGGATTACTTAACCTTAGAAGACACGCAGAAAGGAGTTGTGAGCGTAGAAGTAAACATAATTGAGAAAAGAAATAGGTTGAGATCAGAGAAGAGGGTAACTTATAAAGATGACCTACTACCTTCAACCTCAACTTCTAACACAAGAATCGACAACCTAGTGAAGGAAATGGAGAGGATGATTGAGAAGATAAACTTAAATGAGAGAGTGCCACCAAGAGAACATCAAAATAACCAAAACAAAAATAGAAATCAGAATTATAGAAGAGAAAAAAATCAAGATAAGCAAAAAGAAAGTGACCAACAGATTAGACCTCCCTTCCAACAGAACTATGTAGATCAATATGAGGAAGATAAGGAGTTGGAAAGGTTGGGAGAATCTCATGTAAACTTGATTGGATCAGATAGTGGGGATGATATTTTCCTCACCGAAAAAGAAAAAGGGTTTTTCTCTGATCACAGTGTAAACACCTATGAAGATTCTGATGACTACAGATTGGGGTTTGAAAATGAAATCATGGAGGTGCATAAACAATATGATCTTAGGAGCAAAGAGAATGTAGACAACTTAAAGGATAGGAACACTAATACTGCTGTCGAGAAAAACACAGAAACTCAACCCCAAAAAGACAGTAGAAAAAACCAACATTTTGACCAAGAAACCAGACATAAAAAAAGACAAAAGTGTCCAGTCAGATGTTGAACAGAGTACCCCTAGCACTTCAGCTAATAGTCCTAATAAAATTGTCCCAATTACCAGTCCAAACAAGGTTCAGCAAATCAAAATTGCTGAAAGGAATTCAATTGAAAAGACATATGTAAATATGAAGAAGTCAATTGTTCCTTTTAGTCTTGAGGGAGAGATTGCTAAGATAAAAATTACCATTCCCCTAGCTGAACTAGTAACCAAAGAGGTGTACAAAAACCAAGTTTTGAAAGCTTTGAACTTAGGAAGTGATACTGACACCTTAAACTTGATAGATGACAAACCTAAGTTGTTTTTTGGTCTAGAAGTTGAAGGAAAATACCAAGAAGGGGTTTTCCCTCCCTTCTATGTTAGCTTGGACATACACGAGAAAATTTTACACAATGCCATGTTAGATTCAGGAGCTTCACACAATCTAATGCCCAAGGTGGTAATGGAAAGCTTAGGCTTGGATGTTACTAAACCATACAAAGATTTTTATTCCTTTGACTCAAGAAGAGTCAAATGTTTGGGTTTAATCAAAGATTTGTGTGTTAATTTAGCTCAAATTCCTGCTAAGAGTTTAGTCATGGATATAGTTGTAGCTGACATCCCCCCTAAGTATGACATGCTCTTTTCAATATCTTGGGGAGCGAAATTTTAGGGAAGCCTTCAAATGGACATGTCTTATGCCACCATCCCTATTTTTAACCAAAGCAGGAGACTATATAGGGAATCCCACATGAAGTACATGGTGAGCAACATAGACAAACCAAACAACTCTCCAATTTATTTTATTCAATCAAGTTTAGGTTCCTTTATCTTATGTAATGAAGATGAAATTACTCAAAAAGATAAGGAAAACATGGACCCAATCAGTTCACCAAAACAATCAAATCTTCCCTTGAATCAAATTCAAAACATTGGCAATCAACAACAACAAGAAAATGGAAATAAGGAAAACATATCGTGGACTGTAAACTTTGATGGATCCAATAATAAAACAAGTGCAGGGGCAGGTATTTGGATTCAAAATACGAATAAGATTTTTTCATATAAATTGGATTTCCCATGCATTAACAATATTGTTGAGTATGAAGCACTTCTCCCAGGCTTACAATTTCTTAAACAATTAGAAGCACAAATGATATCAATCTTAGGAGATTCTGAACTTATCATAAGACAAATCAAAGGAGAATACTTAGCTAGAAATCCAAGGCTTAGGGAATATCGGAATGCTGCCCTTGATCTATTGAAAACCTTTGAAAAGTATGAACTTATTTTCATTCCAAGACCACTAAATCATCTAGCAAATGAACTTGCTTTCAATGCCAGCAATTGCCAAATACCTGAAATAAATGAACAACTTAGTGTGAAGGTAAAACACAGGCCTTCTATGCTTGATAATGAAGATCACTGGCACGTGTTTGATTCTGAAAAACAAATATATGATTTCTTGAAATCATAAAATGATTTCAACATACCAATATCATAAACCAGCCATAAAAAAAATTGTTTGTATATTGAACAAATCCCAGAAGCTGAAATGACATATACTGCTGATTAATCATTATGAGAATCCTTTTGAAGCAGAGACAATTGACTACACAGACCAAGAAGACCTGAAAGTTTTACAATGAAAAAATGATAAAATTCCAAGAGGTCTTACACCTTTAGAACATCTTTTTGATTTTAACGATGTAGCCAAAGAACTGAGAATGGAGCCTATGGAAACAAATGTAGAAGAGCATAACCTATGGCAGCCTAGCAGAACCCAAGATGATCAAACTATCTAGCACTCTCCCAGCTCACATAAAAGTGCAGTACATAGAGATGTTCAAAGAGTTTAAAGATGTTTTTTCTTGGGGATACAAAGACCTAAAATCGTATGATACCAGCATCATCCAGCATAAAATCCCTTTGAAGGAAAATCAAAAGCCTTCTAAACAAAAACGAAGGAGAATAAAACCTGTTTTATTACCTTTAGTTATGGCAGAAATTGAAAATATGTATGATGCTGGAATCATTATACCAATTAGATATTCAGAGTGGGTATCAAACTTGGTTTCTGTTAGAAAGAAAACAGGGGAAATCAGGCTCTGTATTGACTTCAAAAATTTAAACAGAGCCTCTTTAAAAGAAAACTACCCCTTACCCAAGATGGACCATATAATTCAAAGGGTGGTTGGGTAAAAAAGGATATCCCTCTTAGATGGGTTCTTGAGTTACAACTAGGTGTTAGTGCTCCCAAGTGATCAAATCAAAACTGCTTTCACTACACCTTGGGGCACCTTTATGTATATCAAAATGCCTTTCGGATTAGTGAATGTAGGGGCCACCTTCCAAAGGGCCATGGACATAGCCTTTTCTGAAGATATTGGCTATTTCATAATCATTTACCTTGATGACATAACTGTTTTCTCAAAAAATGATGAAGAACATTTGATCCACCTAAGAAAAGTTTTTGAGAAGTGTAGGAAATTTGGCTTGTCATTGAATCCAAAGAAGACACTCTTTGGTCGCCAAGAGGGTAAAATTCTTGGCCATATAATTTTGGAAGAGAGAATCAAAATAGACCCTACAAGGATAGATGGCATATTACAGATCATCCATCCAATAAGCCTCAAAGAATTACAATCTTTCATTGGAGAGATTAATTTTCTGAGGAGGTTCATCCCCAACCTTGCTGAGCTATTAAAAAACATTACAAACATGCTTAAGAAAGATGTTGGTGTAAAATGGACTTTACCAGCTAAAAAATAATTCGAACTGGTCAAACAAGCTCTTACTCAAACACCAGTCTTGATTAGTCCTGATTTCACCAAAGACTTTTATATCTTTTCTTTTGCATCTAAGCATACAATAGCTACATTTTTACTTCAAAAGAATGACTTGGGGCAAGAAAAACCAACATCCTTCTTTAGTAGGGCCTTAAGAGATGCTCCTCTCAAATATAACGTCATGGAGAAGCAAGCCTTAGAATTAGTGAAAGCATTAAAAGACTTTAGGGTCTATATTTTACACTCTCACATAATTTCTTTTGTTCCACATACTATTGTCAAGGACATTCTAATTCAAGACCCTGATGGTAAAAGGGGAAAATGGATTGCAACTATTCTTGATTATGACTTAGAAATCAGGCCCACCAAACTAGTTAAAGGGAAAGGATTAGCAAAAATTATGGCTGAGTCTAACTTCCAAGCACTAGATATGAATATGGTAGATGTGTTGGAAGAAATAGAAGAATCTACTGCTCCTTTTATTGAAGAAACATTTCTAAATTCTCCTTGGTATGCTGACATTATTTTTGTGCTTTTATATTTAAATACCCCTCCTTCTTTGTCTAAAACTAAAGCTAGATTTTTTAAACAAAAAGATTTGAGTTTTTGCATTGTAGATGGGATATTATATTGGAAAAATGCTTTTGGAATTTTGCTTAAATGTTTACTTGAAGATGATGCAGGAAAAATCATGGATGAGTTGCATGATGGAGAATGTGGAGGACACCTCTACTGGAAGGCCACAACAAAAAAACTTCTTAGGTGTGGTTACTATTGGCCTACCCTTTTCCCAAACACTCAAAAGTTGGTCATGTCTTTCCATAAGTGTCAGATTTTTGATGGCAAAAGAAAACTCCTTTCCTTACCCTTACATCCTATCAGAGTTGAGCACCTTTTCAACAATGGGGTTTAGACTTCATTGGGGAAATTCACCCATCCTCCTTAGCTCAACATAAGTGGATCCTCACAGCTACTGAATTCTTTACCAAGTGGATAGAAGCTATACCCTCCATAAATGATAATGACTCTGTCATTATCAAGTTTCTTGAAACAAATATCCTATCCAGATTTGGATGTCCCAGAAAAATCATAACAGACAATGTTGCTGCTTTTAAATCTAAAAGGATGGTGGATTTCTGTTACAAATACCACATAACCTTGGGCCATTCTACTGCTTACTATCCTCAAGGAAATGGATTAGCTGAATCTTCCAACAAGAGCCTCATCAATATCATTAAAAAACTGCTGGAACAAAATAAAAAATCATGGCACAGTAAACTGGTTCATGCCTTGTGGGCTGATAGGTGAACTACAAAGAAATCAATAAATATGTCCCCCTATCAACTAGTCTATGGCATGGATGCAGTCTTTCCCACCTCATTAAGAGTTCCAGTCATGAAACTCCTTTAAGAAGTGCAGATTGAAGAGAATGATATGCAGAGAAGAATCAACCAAACAATCCATTTACAGCAGACCAGAGAAGAATTTTATGAGAGAACACAGTTGGTCCAAGAAAATGTAAAGAAATTATTTGATAAGAGGACTAAGGCCAGAAATTTCCAAGTTGGAAATGTTTTTCTTAAGTGGGATTCAAGGAGAAAAGAGAAGGGAAAACATGGCAAGTTTGAGAACTTCTGGAAAGGGCCCTATATTATTCATACTGAGAAGGGTCACAATGCATTTTTCCTAAAAGAATTGAATGGCAAAGATCTATATGGAGGTCCTGTCAATGGAAGAATGCTCAAGCATTACTTTTGCCAAGAATCATAAGTTTCAAAGCATTATATTTTCTCATTGTAAATATCATAGTCTGAACATTGCATTCAAAGTCATGAAAAAAAGAGAGGGTAGATTGTGAAAACAAGAAAGGTATAGCCCCATACCAAAAAAGGGAAACAAATATGAAAGTGTGCAAGCTCAAATGCCACTCCTGAAAAACACACTTCTAGTTAGTCAAAAAGTTTAATCTTGACTAATTAGCTTTAAATTTTCTGCTGATAGGATAGTGAATTCGATTTTCCAAACTGTTTAATCTTGGCTTATCAGTAGATAGTTTAGGATAGAAATTAAAGGTTCAAACATGCTCAAAATCTGAACCTAAAATTTCAAAGAAAGGATGACTCAAATATGTTTCAAATTATGAGTCAAAGAAGAGGTAAATCTAGTTCTAATTAGCTCAAAAATTTAACCAGAGGATAAGCAAAGAACAACTCAAGAAAGAGTCAAAACAGAGCTGTAAAAAGAGGAAGGAAATGCTTTGAAAAATCAGATCTTAAGCCTTCATTTTTTGTTTTAAATTTTTTGCAAAATAATATCTATGCACAGCTTTTTTTAATGCCATAGATCACAACAAGTCAAACAGCTTAATCTTAACTTGAATGCTTTTTAAATTTCTGTTGTAGAATTTAGAGAATAAACTCTGTTGGACAGTTTAATCCCAACAGACAGTAGATTAGGTAGAGAATCATATGGGCTCAACTGTTTAATCTGGGTCCATGGAGAAATAAGAAGTAGAAGTAGATTATATTTCCTGCTTTCAAAAGAATAAAATTTTGTGAAAGAGTTTTCCAATCCAAGTGCACTCTAAAGAAGAAAAAATGTTAGATCAGTAGGATTGGGTAGGTAGAAAGATTGTATTGATGGAGATCCATTGACTGTATGGCTGCTAATATGTTTTCAGAGCAAAAGAATATCATCCACAGAAAGAAAGGTATCCCAATGGATGAGACAACTGATCAGCCTCTCAGAGAAAGCAAGTCTGAAGTTCTTGATGCCTTCAAGAAGGCACCATCCCCAAGTGGAGCCACTGTTAGCCACCTATAAAAATTTGTTATACCAAAAGGTGGCTAAATCATTTTTTGAGCCTTCAAGGAACAAATTTTATTACAAAAAGTGTTGGCTCTTCAAGACTTTTTAAGGCCTCATGCCTCTGTCCTAAATCTTCTTTACTATGCCTATTATACCCCAGAAATTTTGTTGATTTCCAAAAGAGGATACTGGTGCAAGCACCATTTTCCCACTTCCTTCCAACTCCAAAAATAAACTCATTTTTATCCCTCCATTTCCCATGAAAATCCCTCATTTTCATGCTTTTCCCCTTTTCCCTTCATCAAAAACCCTTTGATAAGGTTTAAGACTCCTTATTGCCTTATCGAAACCCTCAAATTCCTTTGAAAATCATTGAAAAACTATAAAAATCACATTTTTTTTAGATTATAGACTTAAGCCCCCTTGGGCTAAGTCTTTAACCCTCCCCCTCCACGCGTCTTGGTGCTAGAACCGAGCGCCAGCCTTCCAAGCACTTATCGCATCGCCCAATCATGATTAGCCCTTCCTCCATAAACCCCGATCATATGATTTTTCCATATAACCCATGGCCGCACAGCCGGGCGCCTATCTGCTTCGAATAAATATTTCCGCCCAAAGTATAAACCTTTATTTATATAAATTTGTCGATTTTTATTATATAATAAAGTTTCCGCCAGTGTAAAGATCCTAATCGCTCTCCACTACCGATCTGACCCGCAAATTGACGGTGCATAATCCGTCACCCTGGTGGTCCTCGCCAACCTCTCACCATTGTAAAAACTGGGTGGAATCCATTACACCACTTTCAAGCAGAGGGTGGTTTTTTCTTGATCGGAAGCGATTCTATTCACTGCCTGACACATGGCCTTGAGCACTATTCAAAAATTTCCGCTCATTGCACGTTAAAGTTCAGACATGGACCCAGCGCGATATTGATGTCCACCGTCCAATCTGGGGCCGCTCATCAGACAGTAGTCGCTCTACGAAGATGCCCGTGTGATAACTCAGGGTACGACGCAATGTTAAAAGCATCTCCACCATCAATCTGATCTACAGATTGACGGCCTAAAATTCAGCACCCTGATTCCTCGTACAGTCAGCATTTCCAGACCCGGGGGTTTTATTCATTTGGATTTTATTGAAAATTTGATGTCCGGCTATGATTCTAAGGTTGATCGGCACATTTTCTCTGTCGTTGATCGCATGGACCGATCTCATCCGACGACGCACGTTTGTCCCGAACCCCGAACATGATTTTTGATCATTTTCTCCAAAACAAATTTTTTAAACCTTTGTCTCTACTTTTATTTTATTTTTATTTTTCCGAATATTTTTGACCCCTTTATGTATTTATTCACCTCTGCTTCTGACCGTCGATCTTTGTGCGATCGATGGCTCTGATTCAAATTCCTCTTTCACTCTTCTTTGACCTCCTCTAAACAATCTCAACCGTTGGATGATGCCATCCAATGGTCATGCTCCCTCCATGCGCCTTCTGAAGAAGTAAACCTATACATACAAGATTTCCCAATTTTTTTTGTATTATGCAGGGTTTAAAGGTTTTTTCTACTATATCAGAAGGAAATTCAGAGGCAAAGGGTGACGATCCTCTTGCCTTAGATTCATCCAAGAGAATCATGTGTAGGGTTTAAACTCCACGTTTCATCGGTGTTTCATGAGTCATTGATGCCCTATCGACCCCTTCGCAACCCTGCATACCAGTAAAACACAGTAAATCAAGCATAGTCAGAGATTATCAGTGTCAAAGACAAAAACGCACTAGCATGGAAGAGTGAAGACATATTTGTGGGAATTACGGCTAACATGAATTATCAAAAGCATAATCCTCCCTGCTAAAACACAGTTTAAAGAAAATCATGACTGTTTTATTAGACAGAAAGCCTATGCTGCCACATCGGGGCTAATTGAATCCCCTAGCTACCACAGAGCCACCTATGGCCTCAAAGAAATTAAAAGCAGGTCGAAGTTATTACCAGACCAGGAGATATTTTGCATCAATACAGTTGAGTAGTTATTTCAACCAAAGGAACTTATTGTAAACTATCATCAGAAGTTATTACAAGGATAACCAGGATCCTTGAAGTCAACATATTCTTTCCAACAAGCCTAATAGTTAATGTAAACCAATTAATACAGGGGAAATAAAAAAAATCTTCTCTATTAAGCCCCTCAAAGGCCAAGAGACAATGAACTATATTAATTGAACTTAGAAGATATTTTATCCCATTCCACCTCCTCATTTTTTCTATAAATACTACCGGAGAAGATGAGAAAGTGTTGGTTGGTTGATCACTAGTTGTATTACTGAAACTCTTTGAAATAATACATAGTCTGTTGAAGTTGAAGAACAAAATGAAGTCTTGGAAGCCTTGATGATGTTGTTGCATGCTTGTTCCTGAGAAGGCTTTATCATTGGATCCATGAGCTTGGTTGTTGGTGAAGTATTCTGAACTGTTAAATGTTTTCTCCTGTTTTCATTTTGTTCCATAGTTTCTTACTACAATAGGTTGAAAGTTTTAGGCTAAGAAATGACTCCTGGAAGCACCTTAGACCTGTTCATCCTTCACTGTTTCATGTTTTCTTCTGCTGAGGTATTTTAGAGTCTTTAATCTCTCTCTTTAGTCCTCATGCTTGTTTATTTATATGATAGTTTGAATAAGATTGTTTCAGCATGATTTATGGTTCTCCCTACTTTTCTGCTACCACTTAAAAGGTTGTTATTGAAGTCTCCCTTTAAAATATTTTTGTTTACAATAATACAAGGAGGTATGTTCTGATCTTTCCCTTTGTCTTTACTTAAACAATTGTCTTAAATGTCTTTATATTTGTAATCATAGATGTGTTAGGTGTTCCCTCTTCTATGACTGCAATTATCAGTTAATATTTTATGTTTTCTAAGTCATTTGAAATAAAATCTTTGAGGAAATAGGGTGTTCCCCGAATCTTAGATTTAATTTTAAAAGTTGTTTTGAAATCATTATTTTCTTAAAGGTGTGATTTGTAGAATTTATGGTTAGCCCTATCTATCAAATATATCTTTATTGTTCAAGTTGTGCTTTAAAATTCCCTTTGTTTGAGAATTAAATTTCTCTTTCCAAATCATTGATGTCCATCTCACTCCAAAAACAAAAGGATCATGTGGCCAAGTTAGATTTTCCCTCTGATATCCCATATCCATTGATGAGTATGTTATGACCTCTTCTTGATTCCATTGCTCAATGAACTAGATGTTTCTCCTTTCTATATATCTTTCCTAGACCTTTCATGTTATGATGTATCAATTCAACCAAACAAATAAACAAACACTTGGACTTAATAACTAGTCTAAAACCAATACTCAAAGCACACAAGATAAACCTTTGCAAACAAACATTTGAGAGATCCCTCTCTGAGAATAAGAGGACTAGATCCTGGAACTCTAAAGATTGATTTTGATGTTGCCTTGTCTTTTGATTTTCCAAACTATCAAAATACGGGACACCAACAGGACCTATTATTAGTGTGCCTAGCATGCCCCTTTTCAAAAAGATAAAGTCTCGACTTGTTAACCCTCTTATGTGTTCATTTCCTTGCATTTTGGTTTGGTTCTTCCTTTTGTTTCCTTGACACTTCGTGACACATATTGACATACCCTGGCACCCTGCATATCCTTAGCACCTAGCATGTAGTAGCATATCTTGGCACATATAATTAGCACACCCTGGAAATCCATAGCAAACTTTGGCACTTCTTGAAATGTCTTGATATTCCCTAACATGACTTACCAATGCTTAGCATACCTTGTCACTCCCTCCTTGGCATGACAACTAGCACTCATTAACACTAGTCCCTGACACACATTCCTCATATTCATTAACTTCCATAAATTTTGACCTAGTTCTTCCTTAATGTTTTGTCCTACTACTCCTTAACACTCATCGACATGCATTAGCACTCTCTAGAACACCTTAGCACTCTTCAACATGCCCTTCCACTTCATAGAATGCATAAAACTCCCTGACACATATCGCCGTTTGGCATGTGTTTGTGCTTGGAAAGTCTTATCATGTATGGAATACATTGAGATGCCTTGGTATGATTTGGCATGGTTTAATATTAAATTTATGTGAGATCAATTGTTGGAAAGTAGATGAGAAGAAACAAATGAAGACTTGGCACTTAGAATTCACTAATACTTTTCACTTGGCACCTATTGGTCCCTAGTTTTGGTGTTCCTAGCATGCCACTCTTGGAAAAGGTAAATTGATGACTTATTAATCCTCTTATGTGTTAATTTCCTTTTAGTTTAACATTTTTCTCCCTTTTGTTTCCTTGATAGTCTTTGGCACACATTGACACACCCTTGCACATCTTGGCATGCCTTATTACTTGGAACATATTAGCCTATTTGATATGCCTTTGCACTATCTGGCACATCTTAGCATTCACTACCACACCTTGGCACTCATGTCCTCACAACTATCCTTTACATTTTTTCATGACTTGGTAAACTAATCAAGTCCTTGGATACTGGAGTTCATATGACAACATTGGCTCGCTTCAACTACAACAACTTGACCAATTTCACCTACTGCAAGTAGATTGTCCCTTGTTCACCTAAGAATTTCCTATAACTCATCTTATGCCACTCATGTCCAAGCTCAACACGTCCCACTTATCTAGTTACCAAGACAAGGATCATATGATCTATCCATGGCCATAAAATAACTAAGCAACATATCTTACACAGGAAATATTTCACATGAATGTGCAGTTCATATAAATAGTAGAACATTGAGTGAGAGTTTGGAAGAACCACAAGATGAAAAAGGCACACAAGATATAAGCTGAAACAAGTTGAGTGCCCCAAAACTTATACAAAACAATTTACAATATGAAATTATCTATAATAGTTTAAAACATGATTATGTAACGAAAGTGTGCCACATCTGATATAAAAAAATAGCTAAGGGAAAAACAATGTTGTGCCTAGCACAATGTCATCTCCCTTTGTCTAAAACTGCTATGTCGAGCCCCGTATAACAACCGTAGGCTTTCCTCCTCAAAATAATATTCTAAAGTTCTCCTAACACACTTCATCCTTAACACACTTGAATTAATTGACACTCCCTGGCACACACTCTTATTCATTCCTTTCCATGCATTTTGACCTAGTTATCCCTTGATATGCCCCGAAACTCACTAACACTCTAGTTCAGCATGCATTGACATTGTCTAACATGTGTTCGCATGAATTTTCATTTGTTTGCATGCCCTGACCCTCCCTAGCTATCATTCCCTCACAACTACCCTTACTTAATTTTCATCTTGGGAACACAACCAAGCCCTCACTTGGCTACAAGAGCTTTACCAAGTTATTATTACTACAAATAGACTATGTTGTTGAATTGTGTAGCTTGGGAGGTACTCCACAAGCCTAGTGAGATGGGTTTGTGTGAGTTTGGTCACAAAAGGCTTTGTGGGAAAATAATCCAAGAAAATGGATTTTAGACCCAAGATGGGTTTTCAAATCTAAAATAAAATAAAAAAGGAAAATTAATATTTCCTAAGGTCTAAGTGGATGAAAATTGTAAGTTCTAGAGGGTTCCTATGAGGTCTAGGAAAAACTATTTAAGGAGTCCTTAGGATGAAGGAAGTAACATCAAGTGAGAAAGAGCTCATTCGATCAAGGGGAAGAAGAGAGATGTAGTCCTAAAGAGGCCCTGATAATTAGCATGTATAGCATTCATTAAGATGCCTCAATATGATTTGGCATGGTTTAATATTAAAGTTATTTGAGATAAATTATTGGAAAGTAGAAGAGAAGTAACAGAGGATGACTTGGCTCTTAGAATTCACTAGCACTTGGCTCTTGACACTTATTTCCACCTAGTGTTGGTGTGCATAACATTCCCCTTGTAGAAAATGTAAATTGACGACTTATTAACCCTATGATGTGTTAATTTCGTTGTAGTTTAACTTGTTTCTCCTTTTTGTTGCCTTGATAGTCCTTGACATGTATTGTCACACCCTTGCACATCTTGGCATGCCTTAACACTTGACATATCTTAGCATATTTGACATGCCTTCAAACTATCTAGCACATGTTAGCATTCCCTAGCATGCCTTGGAACTCATGCCCTCACAACTATCCTTACATTTTTTCACGACTTTGGAACCCAATCAAGTCCTTAACTACTATAGTTCATGTGAAATTGGTCTTCTTCAGGTATAACAACTTGATCAATTGAACCTACTACAAGTTGATCAATTTCACCTACTTCTAGCATGACTTAACACTGACACTTCCAATCACAAACTCTCATTTGTTCATTTCCATGCATTTTGACGTAGTGCTCCCTTGTGTTTCCATAGCACTCCTAGTTAAACCTTCCTTGAACGCGTTGGCACATCTTAGCTGCATGCCGCCCTATCACTCTATCTTTCCTTAGCACTGCCAAGCATGCATTTTCTCTCCTCCTTATCACACTTGTAACTTGTTGAAACTCCTTGTCACACACTCTTATTCATTCATTTCCATGCATTGTGACATAGTGCTCCCTTGTGTTTCTCTAGCACTCCCTAACACTCCTTGGTACATCATAAGATTTCCTCCTTATCACAATCATAAGCTTGCCTCCTTCAAGTCATATTATGAAATTTTCCTAACACACTTCATCCATGAGACACCTAGAATTCACTGACACTCCCTGATAAACAATCTTATTCATTCGTTTCCATGCACTTTTTACTAGTTCTCCCTTGTGATTCCTTGACACTCCCAAACACTCCTTGTCATGTATTAAAAATAGCTGCAATGTGTTAGGACACCTTTTAATTCGTTGGGATGCCTTAGCACTCCTTAACTGACATGTCCTCATAACTACCCTTATTTTTTTTTATACTTGGGAACCCAACCAAGTCCTGCCTTGACTACAACAACTTGACAAAGTTTCATTTACTACAACTATACTATGCCTTTTTCACCTAATAATGGCTTATAAATAATCTTAGGCTACTCATGTCCAATATTAACGTATCCCACTTAAAATGTTACCAATTCAAGGCTCATGTCCAATCGTGGCCATAAAACAACTGAGCAACATAGTTTACATCTTGAAATGACATAACACCTGAAATGTCTAACAATCCCTTGGAACTATGTGGCACGTGTTAGCAACCCTTGTATTCCTTGAAATGCTTTGAAAATCCCTAACACACCCTACCATTCCCTAACAGGACCTATAACTCTAGCATGTCTTCACATTTCCTATCATATAACCTTGTCATTCCCTCTTTAGCATAGTTGGAACTCGCTGACACTCCCTATCACACACTCTATATTTGTTCATTTCCATGCATTTTGAACTAGTTACCCCTAATGTTTCAGTGGCACTCCCTAACACTTACTCACACACATTAACACACCCTATAAGTTGGCACATCTTGGCATGTTTCCCTGGCACTCTAACATTCCTTGGAACTACCTAACATACATTGTCATTCCCTCCTTAGCACACCTATAATTTGATAACAATCCCTGTCACACACTCTTATTAAATCATTTCCATGCATTTTAAACTATTTATCCCTTGTTTTTCCCTAGCACTCCAAAACACTCGCCTAACATGCATTGGCACACTCTAGCACTTGGCACATCTTGGCATGTTTCCCTAACCTTTAGCATACCTCAGCACTACCTAGAATACCTTCTCACTTTATCCTTAGCACACATGGAACTCACTGACACTTCTTGTCACAATCTCTTAATTGTTCACTTGCGTGCATTATTTTCACCTAGTGTTTCCTCGTGTGTCCCTAGGAATCCCTAACACTTCCTAGCATGTGTTGGCACACCCTGGCACCTGACACATATTAACCACATGCCACTCTGGAACACTAGCATGACTTAACACTGCCTTGTATACCATGTCACTCCCTCCTTAGCATACTTGGAACTTGGAAACACCCCATGTCACACACTCTTATTCATTAATTTCCATGCATTTTTACATACTGCTCCCTTGTGTTTCCCTGGAACTCGCTAACACTCAACACACATTAACACTTGGCACATTTTGGTATGCTTCCCTAGCACTCTAGCATGCCTTGGAAATATCTAACATATCTTGTTAGTCCCTCCTTAACAAACTTGGAACTCCATAGAATTCCCTATAACTCCGTGGCACTTATTGGCTCTTGGTGCTTAGTGGCACTTGAAAATTCTTGGCATGTGTTTGGATCCCTTGGAATTCCTTGGCATGGATTAAGATAAAATTTATTTGAGATCAATTATTCACAATTAAGAGAGAAGTAATAGAGGATGATTTGTCACTTAAGACACACGAAAACTTGGTTGTTGGCATGAATTGGCACTAATGTTGGTGTGCCTAGCATTCTCCTCTTGAAAAGGTAAGGTACTGAATTATTAACCCTCATATGTGTTCATTTATTTTCATTTTAACTTGGTGTTCCCTTTTGTTGCCTGTCACTCCTTGACACGTGTTCTCATACCCTAACACCTGGCACATCTCATGATTCCTTAACACATGGCATGGCTTGGCATGCCTTGGCACTATCTGCCACATGTTAGCACACCTTGTCACTTCTTGAAATTCCATAGCATTCCCTAACATTCCTTGTCACTCCCCCCTTAGCACACCTAACACTCTCTAATACCCCCAAAAAACCGTCTTATTCTTTCATTTCCATTCATTTTCAATAAATGATTTATGTTTGATGGTGTGCATGTCTAGAAAGAGTTATTTTAAGAGAATAAAAAAATGTTCGCACTATTATTGACATAAGTAATTGCGAGATTATACTTCAATGGAATTAGGAAACTACACAAGAGATTTCAAGAATGACATTTTTAGGGTTTTTTTTAATGGTGCAGGAATGGTAAGAAATGAGTGGTTAATATGGTGTGTGGATGTTTAAAATACCTTCTCACTCCCTCCTTGGCATGAAAACTAGCACTCATTGCCACTCTTTGATACACCCTCATATTCATTCACTTCCATTAATTTTGACCTAGTGATCCCTTGCGTTGTCCTAGTACTCCCTAACACTCCTCAGCATGCTTTGGCACTCTCTACTTATCACTTTTCGACATTCCCTGTCACTTCATAGCATGCATAACACTCCCTGACACACATTGGCACTTGGAACATGTTAGTGCTTGGAAAAGTCTTAGCATGTCTGAGAGGCATTGAGATGACTTTATATGCTTTGGAATGGTTTAATATTAAAGTTATTTGAGATAAATTATTGGAAAATAGATGAGAAGCTATAGAGGAATATTTGGCACGTAGAATGCACTAACACTTGGCACTTGGCACCTATTCGCACCTAGTGTTGGTGTGCCTAGAATACCCCTCATGAAAAAGGTAAATTGATGACTTATTAGCCCTCTTATGCTTTCATCTCCTTCTAGTTTAACTTTTTTCTCCATTTTTTTCCTTGACCGTAGCTGACATGCATTTTCACACCCTTGAACATCTTGGCATTCCCTAAGACTTGGAACATCTTAGCATGTTTGACATGCCTTCGCACTATATGTCACATATTAGAATTCCTAAGCACGACTTGGCACTCATGCCATGACAACTAGCCTTAATTGGGAACCTTACATTCCCTGGAACATCTTGGCACTCCATAGCTGTAATACCCCCATAGATAGCCTTACTTTTTTTGCAACTTGGGAACCCAACCAAGTCATTAGAAAAAAAATGTTGTGCCCAACCCAAAGTCTCCATTTCTCTGAAATGACTATTTCCACATATTATCACAACCATAGGCTTCCCTACAAGTCTTATTCTAAACTTCTCCTAAAACACTTCATCTTTGGGACACTTAGAATTCACTGACACTCCTTGGCATACACTCTTATTTGTTCATTACTAATAATTTTGACCAAATTATCTATTGCGTTCCCCTAGAACTCCTTAACACTCCTCAAAATGCATTTAAATTGTCTTCCATTTTCTATCGCACCTTTTCATTCCTTGGCATGCCTTGGCACTCCTTAGCTATCATGTCGTTACATCTACCGTTACCATTTTTTAGACTTGGGAATCCAACCAAGTCCTTCCTTGACTATAATAGCTTAACCAAGTTACAATTAATACAACTATACTATCCCTTGTTCACCTAAGAACTTCCTATAACTCATCTTAGGATACTCATTTCCAAACTCAACTCATCCCACTTAACAAGTTACCAAGTCAAGGCTCACATCCAACCGTGGCCATAAAACAACTAAGCAACATAGTTTACACCTTGAAATGCCATAACACCTAGCATGTTTAACACTCCCTTAGCACTATGTGGCATGTGTTAGCATCCCCTACATTTATTGGCATGTTTTTCACTCCCTAGCACACCCTAGCACTCCCTGACATTCCATAACACTCTAGCATGCCTTAACACTGCCTAACATATAACGTTGTCACTCCCTCCTTAGAATACTTTGAACTCGTTGACACTCCATATCAAACACTCTTATCCATTCATTTCCATGCATTTTGAACTAGTTCTCCCTTGTATTTCCGCGGAACTCCCTAACACTCCTTAGCACACATTGGCACACTCTGACACCTAACACATATTATCTATCCCGCTGACGCTCTATCGTTCCTTGGAACTACCTATCATACCTTGTCACTCCCTCCTTAGCACACCTAGAACTCACTGACACTCCCTATCACACACTCTTATTAATTTCCATGCATTTGAAACTAGTGCTCCCTTGACTTTCCTTGGCACTCCATAACACTCCCTGACATGCAGTAGCACACCTTAGAACCTGTACATATTGGCACGTTTCCCTAACCTTTAACATACCTTTCCACTCCCTCCTTAGCACACTTGGAACTCCATAACACTTCCTTTTACAAATTATTATTTGTTTTTTCCCATGCATTAATTTTACCTAGTGCTCCCTTGTGTCTATGTGGTTTAAGTTGTCCTCTTAATAAAAATCACCATTAGAATCCAGAATGGACAGATATTTGTCTTCAAACTGCAGGAGTAAAAAATTTACATTTTTTTTACATTTTGATGGATCTTGTGCATGTATTGCACGCCGATAAAAAACAAGGTGTTTAAAGAAAGCAACAATTACACGATGTTCATGAGCCAAAAATCGCTGACACATAAGTTTAAACTGTAGTTGAAGTGAATGATTATATTTTTATTTTTTTTGATAATTTTTTATTCCCATCTTGCAGAAAATCCACCATTCACGAGCCAGAGCAAGTGGAACAGTGTGGTGGGCATTCTGCCAAATTTCGAAGAGGGATTCTCTACTCCTTTATATCGTTTGATGCAGCTGGTTGACACCATTACTGTGGAGATTCACGCTAGATTCCATAGCTACAGATATGCACGTCATATTGGCGTCCGAGGGGGAAGTAAGCTCAAGATGCTGCTCACCTTCGTCAACAGCCTACCCACTGGGTATTTCTAAAATGAACCTCCAGAAATGACCAAGTTGAATATTTTTCTATTTTCTGATTTCATTTAGCTCGTCAAAACCCCATATTTTAATGCATTGGAAGTGAATTTATTGAGCTTGTTTGATTTTTATGTCGTGAATCTGAGTTGCACGTTGCATTTGCAGCAGTCTCTAACCTATCTTAGTATTTTTTTGGTCTAGACCCCATATTTTATGTGTTTGTGTCTTCTCAACTTATTGATGGATATATTTAAACTCCTGAGACCTTTGACCAACCCAAACTGTGAAGGAATCATACAACTTAGCCTATTGTTTGACAAGTCAATGAAACCTTTAGTCAAATAAAGAGGTTGAAGTTGAAAATTTTGTTCCTAGCCCTTGAAATTGAACATAGAACATAGCGTCAGTCCCATCACTCCTGGCACGCCCTCATATTCATTCACTTCCATGCATTTTGACTTAGTGCTCCCAAGTGTTTTCCTAGTACTCCCTAACACTCCTCAACATGCATTTGCACTCTAGCACACCTTATCACTCTTCAACTGATAAACATGCCCTGCCACTTCATAGCATGCATAATACTCCCTAACACACATTAGAACTTGGCATGTGTTGGATCTTGGCAAGTCTTAGCATGTCTCACATGAGTTGAGATGCCTTGGTATGCTTTCACATGGTTTAATATTAAATTTATTTGAGATCAATTATTGGAAATTAGATGAGCAGAAATAGAGAAATATTTTTCAGTTAGAATTCACTAAGACTTGGCACCTATTGGCACCTAGTGTTGGTGTTCCTAACATTCCCCTCTTGGAAAAGGAAAATTTATGGATTATAAACCCTATTATTTGTTCATTTCCTTGTAGTTTAACTTTTTTCTCCCTTTTGTTGCCTTCATATTCCCTAGCACACATTTTCACACCGTTGCACATTTTGGCATGCCTTAGCATTTGTCCAAGCTCAACTTGTCCCACTTAACTAGTTACCAAGACAAGGATCACATCTCTCCATGGTCGTAAAACAACTAAGCAACATAAATTACATAGGAAACATTTCACATGTATGTCCAGTTCAAATAAACAATAGAGCATTAAATGAGAGTTTGCAAGAACCAAAATATGCAAAAGACACACAAGATATAAGTCAACATATGTCGAGTGCCCCAAAACTTATACACAACAATGTACAATATTCAATTATCTAGAATAGTTTAAAACATGAGCATGCGACCAAAGTGTGCGACATCTCATATAAATGTAATAGCTAAAGGAAAAATAGTGTTGTTCCCAATAAAAAGTATCCCTTCGTCTAAAACTAATATGTCAAGTCCCTTATTGCAACCGTAGGCTTGCTTCCTAGAAATCCAATTCCTAACTTCTCCTAACTCACTTCATCCCTAGCACATTTGAATTCCCTAAAACTCTCTGACACATACTCTTATTTGTTCTTTTCCATGCATTTTATCCTAGTTCTCCCTTGTGATGCCTTGGAACTCACTAACACTTCTTAGCATGCATTGACATTGTCTAACATGTGTTAGCACACCTTTTCATTCCTTACAGGAATTCCCTGACCCTACATAGCTATCTGCCCTTACAACTACCCTTAATTTGTAACTTGGGAACCCAACCAAGTCCTTACTTGACTACAAGAGCTTGACCATGTTACGATTACTACAAATAGACTATGTTGTTGAATTGTGTAGCTTGGGAGGTACTCCACAAGCATATTGAAATGGGTCTATGTGAGTTTGGTCACAAAAGGCTTTATGGGAAAAGAACCCAAGTGAAGGGGTTTTGGACCCAAGATGGAATATGAATCATGAGTTCTATTCTCAATTTAAACAAAATGATGCTAAAAAAATGGTACAAAACTCTTACAAATATTGGTGGGAAATTTAAATCCATTTGACTCTTATGACACTCCTTTCTCACTACTCCATATTATTGTGCTACCTTACAACACCAATATATTTCTTTAACCATGAGTTTCCTAAGTCTCCCTATCTCTTAATATTTTGTAAATATTTTATTATTTATTCAATGTTTCCTTCTGTCATGATCAATATCCTTTCATAGTTGTTTTTTCCTCTTCCTTATCATGTTTATATATTTCAAAAAACATAAATTTTTAAAGGATTCCTTTCTCAAAATCACTCATTCCACACCCTATTCTCTAAGGCTCCCATTACCATAGAAATCTTAACCACCAAAACCCACCATAATTATTATCGCTAGCCAACCCTATCATAGTGGGCGTATGTGACCATCTCAACAAGGATAAATAGAACTATTCCTTCTACCAATAACAATTTTATTCAAAGTTCTTTTTTTCATACTAATTTAGCACAAGATCCCTTCTTGAAATGATTTTTTTCTTCCATTGAAAAGGATTGACAATGTTTTACAACAAACTCCAACAAATAGCCTTGTATGATAGTGTCCACCTAACAATTAATGATATGGGTTATATAATGGTTCAAATAATTAGGAGAAACCAAACTCCATATAATCCAATACATGGTCCTCTTTTGTCAACAATTTGGGCACTTTGTCTCAAGATATATTTTCTTTGGAAAGAGGACATAAACAATATGTTCTAGATATTTCAAAATGGAGCACTCTTCACCTATGTTCCTCTCCTTTATAACACATGTGATATGAATTCCAATTTCCATCTTCTTGACTTAGGCATTCTTCTTTTGTAAATGTGACCCTTGAATATGTCATGAAAATTCTCCAAAACATTCTGAAATGATGGGAGATCCTCTTCATGTGTGGAGCTAGTGAAATGTGACAAGTCATCCTAAGTACCTCAAAATATTTGATTTGTGCCTTGGGGATTGTGAAAGATACCCTCAATAGAAAAAATGCTTAAAACTTTGTAGCCAAGTGCCCCAAATATGAGATATTTCCAGTTGTGCAATTGTGCTTCCAAATATGTGAACTGAACAACAAAACACACCTTAAATACATGAATGCCTCTGAACACGTGGAAGAAAAATTAAACCCTTACCCTAGTCTTTTTATGTTGGCAAGTTGGGCATTTTTTCGCAAGATATCTTCTCTTCTTTGGAAAGAGGACATAAAAAAGCCTTTAGATGCTTCTAAATGGAGCACTCTTCACCAATGTCCTTCTCCTTTACACCACATGATACAAATTCCAATTTTCATATTCTTGACTATGACTCTATTCTTTTCAAACATGTGACCCTTGAATATGCCATGAAATCCTCCAAAATATTCTTAAAGGATGGGAGCTCCTCTTCATGCATGAAGCTAATGGAATGTGACAAGTTATCCAAAATTCCTCCAATTATATGATTTGTGCCTTGGGAAATGTTAAAGGTACCCTCAATGGAAAATAATGCATAAATATTTGTGACCAAGTGCCATAAATGTGAAATGTTTCCACTTGTGCAATTGTGCTTCCTGATGATGCTCAAACTGGAACCCTAGTTGTGCAAGGCTGAAAATGTGTCGCTTTGGGTTAAATCAGGGTTATTTCCATTTTCACCTTAACAATGAATCCTATCACTTTGGATTACTTATTGGATCTTGGGAGTATCTCAAAGCGAAAATTTATGGGGTCTTTTATTTGACTAAATCACTAGCACTAAAAACCATATTTCCATTGGATGGTTCAACATCTTAATGATCCCTATCCTATTGACCACAACTTTTGTATTAATTATTTCCTTCACCGCAACATCTCCAGTATATATTGATGGTGTTCATGAGCCTATTTTTGGTTCTTTTCTTTATGGAAACAATATTATCTCCGACACAATTATTCCTACCTTTACAACTATAAGTTTTCACTTCTATCCCATCGGGGAAGTAAATTTCATCAATGAATGGTTACACAACAAGGACCCTATGAGCCAATTGTTCATGTAATCAATGTAGTTCCCATATGACACGTACATTCGATGGCCTATCATAGCCAAACACTCTATGATGGGTTTCATAGATACCCAACCTATGACAACGTGTTGCATTCTATTGTCGAAGGATGTAAGAAGTGGAAAAATTATATTTTTCTTAAGGAAATGGCCATCCACCTCAATTGTAGGCATTTTCCTACTCTAGATAGTCCTTAGGAGTTAGTGCCCACTGATTTTCTTTCATTCTTTCCCTCAACCAAGCATGGCAACAAATGTGTTTTTGTTTTTGTTGATCACTTCCTTAGGATGGGAATTTTGGCACCTTGTAAGAAGATTGTGTCACAAAACCCAGTCATAAGCTCTTATTCAAGCATAATTTTGTTCATTTTGGGTTGCCAAAGACCATATTTCCTGATGGGGATAGTAGATTCCTCAATATTTTATGGTTTAATATTTGGTCCGTGATGGAAATCAAGCTTGACCAAATCCATTGCCCTCCATCCCTAGATTTATAAATAAAAATTAGTCAATAGGATTATTGTAGATGTCCTTAAAGTATACAATTGTGAGCATCCATATACACGTGTTGAAAGCCTTCCATATTATCAACATAAATTTAACATAAATCTTCATAATTATATTAGCCATAAGCCATTTCAGGTGTGCTCAGGGTCCCAACAATTGGCACAAATTGATGTAGCTATATTCATGGAATAACACGTGAAGATACATCCCAAGCTTTGAACGAGGTAAGCAAAGCAACCAATTTTGAGGAACATATCCAACAAATTCAACACCAAGTTAATGATATTTTGTATGAAGTTTCCAACTCCAAGTACAACTAGTTACACAATCCATTGGGTTCTAGATAAGTCTCAGGTTGGTGATAAATTATGGTTTGTCTTGCATAAAGAGTAATTGAAAAAATCCCATAAGAAGCTCATACCACTTTGATACGATCCTTACACCATCACCAAGGCTATGGGTGATAATTATTTTGAGGATAATCATAGGATGATTTATATTACTTCAAAGCTATATGTTAGGATGATTTATGCTTGATGGGGTGCATGTATAGAAAGAGTTCCTTTAAGAGAGCAAAAAATATGATCGCACCATTATTGACATAAGTAATTGTGATATTCTGCTTGAATGGCATCAGGTAACTACACAAGAGAGATTAAGAATGAAATTTTTTGGGTTTTTTTTATATCAAGTAATGAGGATCATTATGTTTTTTTCCAAAGAATTTACATATGACTAAAATTTCTAAATAGTACATTAATATAATATTATTTATCTTACATTCTCCTAGGTTATAATTCAAAGCAACATAAGTAATAAAACTCATGAAACTTTTGTTTTTTTCTCTAAATAGCTAAAACTCCAAATTGTGCTACTGTTAATATTCAAACTTGCCTTATTGTTAAGACTACTTCCTCTAATTCTTATTGTTCCTCCATAAGTAAGCTAACTACTAGGTGGGCTTGAACCGTTATTAACAAGCTAGTGTAGTGTTACCTAATTGTATTTAATAAGCGTAAGGGGTGGGGTTGTTACAATGCCAAATTATCTATTGTCTAGTGCCATGCCCACTACTAGGTTATCGTCCTCCCTTAATAGTTGGGACACATCTGTTGGCTTTAGGATATGGTTTCCCATTAGTTCATTTCATTCTTTCTCATCCATAATATAATTCTACATTGCATCCAACCTCTCACTTTGCAATCACATACCTCTTGTAAAGCCAATCTAGTGTGTTCATCATACCTCATTGAGGTGCCTTGACTACTCCTCCTTATTGAGCTATATTTTATCATCAACTGCTTGTTTCAAAACCATTCTTTGGCCAACTCCCTTCCTCGCTAATCTCTTTTTGCAACTCCTCATTTCCTTGTTCATTTTCTCACATCTAGTTCAACCACCATTGTTTAGTTATCTCTACTTCCTGAAAGGTTGTTCAACTTGCTCTTCAAATTTTGTGTCCTCCATGATCTTTTGGTTCTTTGAGCTCTCAAATTTTCCAACCCCATTGTAATCCATTCATTAATGTAAACTTTAACACCACGTGCTCATTGGGTTAGTAGAAAACTAATTTTCCTTCACCAACATGTCTATCCCTATAAATTTTGTGTTCACCAATATTAAATCAATAATTTTGTTCACCAATATTGAATCAATAAATTTTAACTAACACATATAATTAAATAACTATTAATTATTAAATCAATAAATCATAATTAATAGGTTATATTAAGATTATATAATAAATAATAATTAACAGGTTATATTAAGATTATATAATAAATCCTAATTAACAGGATATATTAAGATTATATAATCATTATTACTTATTGGGAGAGTCGTTTTCCTACAATGAGGGCACACTTTTCAAATTTAAAAGGTTTGTCAAATAATTTTGTGGGAACTTTTTCAAATTTCAAGCACTTTTGAAATTGAGGAGCACGGTGGAGCCCTTTCTTCCTCTACATTGCATTGCATCAGGATATCGTTGGGTTCTATTCAAATTAGTAGATCACTCCTCTCGCTTCGAAGGACATGGCTTCAAAGTTTGTTCAACTAAAAAACAAGGAAATTGTGGCTTCATAGTTTGTAGCAAAGCATGGTAGTGCCTATTACAAGACACTATTGGAGTAGAATAAGAAATATATCCAGGAACCGACTACTGTCGAGAAATGCAATGAGATTTCAAATAATTCCAGGCTGATACGAACCATTCTAGAAGGAAGTGGACCTTCTGAAGTACAAATTGAAAAATAGGTAGGAGCCGAAAGTAGAGGATGTTGGAGTAGGAGTTCTATTTGCACTGGAATGCTATGCATGGGGTTACATTGGTGAGATTGTGAGGCGATGCTTCACACTTACAGGATAATATGTTTGACCGGTGCCCAAAGAATTTCCACTTAAAATATTCAATTTTTCTTAAAGTATGAAGGATGATCTTTAGTGCTTCATATTTTTTTGGCTTGGATTCAGACACTTAACAAAAAATACCAGTTTCAAGGTTCTTCTGTTTGGAGTTATTGATTCAAAAAGAGGCATACATTTAAAAATATTTGAGAGCAATAAATGTGCTTGAGTTGCCCCCTACGCATGGTAATTTAGTTAAATGGTTTTTTTTTGTCAACCCTATTCTTGGTTGGGACTGTTAATTTCACTTCATACCTGTGTCAGGGATTCATCATCTGGATGTTAATTATTGTCTTTTGATTATTCCAATAATTAATGGGTCTTAATGAAATAGCTATTATTTCTTTCTTGCTATGTGAATGTGGTAAACTATTGTTTTAGAGATATTAATTAATAGGTGAGGCTCTTCTGGCAGAAAACCTTCCAGTCTAGCACGACAGGGTTATGAGCTATGTAGTTATAGCCATTTGATCTGCCAAGCCTGACCTTCCATGGTTTTTGCCTAAAGTAGGTATCTTTTTGGCTTTAATGTTTTGTATTACAAAGAGGATTATTTCGCATATTTAGTGCATTTGAATTTTTATGAGCAGCGTGAGAAAAGTGCTCAGGTGACCCAAGCTTTGATTCTAATAGGCCTATACAATTTCGTGAATCTGCAAAACTCTTACTCAAACAACACTAGAATGGGACTAAACATGCAGATTTAGAGATCTTATATTCATGCATAAGTCTAAAATACATATTACTGCTTCACAACTGTTCAAACATGAGATTTGAGACCATTTTCAAAGAGGCATCTTCCATAGTGGACTTTCTATATAAGTTTATTGATTACTATTGATTAATGTTTGGATCTTATATCAAAAATGCATGAGTTACACTTTTTTGGCCATGCTCCCAAAGTTGGATGCTTTCTCTAGTAATTCCCTTATGATGTTTTCTTTATTTGTTGAATTTTTCTTTTGTATGCATCATGTAAACCTAATTATTTGTCTTTTGATGGGTTGGGCGTTCCTCTTCTTCAATGAATCTACCATTATATCTTCCCAAAAAACCATTCATAAGAAATTTGTAATCAACAATGTCTCTATTTCCTGTTTTCATCAGCAGATATGAAAAAAATGTTGTTCTCCCCTGAGTTTGGCCTCATCAGATTCAAATCAAGTGTTGGTTTATTGTACCTTTGTTCAGACATGAGATATGAGACCATTTTCAAAGATGAATCTTCCATAATTAACTTGATCTATAAGTCTACTGCTTATTGTTGAGATATTTATCAGAAATTCATGATTTACACCCTTTTGACTGTGGTCCTTAAGCTAGACACTCTCCTTAGTAATGCCCTTATGACACTTTCCTTCTACGTTGAACTTCTCTCTTACATGCGCCATGCAAATATTTTATTTTTTCTTTTAATGGGTTGTGTGTTCCTCTTCTTCAGTGGCTCTACCTTTAGATATGTCAAAACAATCATTCACAGAAATTATTTACACACCAATATGCTTGTCTTTCTTGCTATCATCAAGCCCATGAAACATCTGAAAATTTGTGGTTTTCCCTTAAGTCTTGCCTCATAAGATTCAGAGCGGGTGCTAGTTTATTGTACCTTTATTGTTGGCTATAACAGTCAAGAAATTACAAGTCATCCAAGAGATGAGCTCATAAATCTGCCACTTGTAGCCTAACAATAGTGCTATAGCTAATGGTCTTTCCCGTGGGTTTACATTCTATGATGTTTTCAAACATGTGCATGTAGTTTTGCTTAATGAAAAGGGATTTTTACATATTTCAAACTTTTGGAAAGTTTGGATCACCATGCTACTCTGCAAATGTGATGAAAATCACATGTGCAGTCCATTTTCATTGGTGGACAACACTTGGTTCCAACATGGGGACGTGTTATTCTTAGAAGTGCATGAGAACCTTAGAATCATTTCATGTAGATATGCAACTAGCCTCCACGTTCAACAAAAATACCATCACTACATAAGAGGTTGGACATTATAAAGAAAAGCACAAGACATTAAAGCCTATGAATCTAAGAAATCAATAATACTGCTCAAAATAGCTTATTCAACTCTAAACTACTGCTTAGGAGGGCTTATTCATTTCCTATCCTGCTGTAGCATGTGCCAAAATAAGGCTTCCAGTTGAAATTAGTAAATTAATGCAACCATCGTAACACCTCATGGATACAATGGTCATTTCCTATGTGCTTAGTCATCATGCAAAACTAGGAAATCTCAAAACCAAAATGTTTTCAGGATGGAATCTTGTCATTGCTAGGCTACAACAGAACCTGGGTACTTGCGAATGAAAAATGTCATCAATTTCGATGCAACAGTGGACATGATCTTCCATAAGATATGTGTAGCATTCTTGAAGAGGATGTTTGTGAACTTTTTCAAACCAAATACTGCCCTCTTTTCTTGAAACTCCCATTTTTCCATTACATAAGAGCACATACTATTTTCTAAATTATTTTTGTTAAAGGTCTGTATTGGATAAATGAAAAAATTTCACAAGGGAAGCATGATCTGAAATTATGTCTTTTAAGGAATATTGATTCCATAGTCTTCCATAACCATTATTAGGCCACCACAAGTGCTGGTGATCCAACCCATTTGGAAGTTATGTACCTAAGGCTCTAAGTAATAGGCCTATAAATAGTTGGGGAATGAAGTCCACTGTCACAGCTACATAGTTTCCCCTAAGAGATCACATCCAAACTTCCACAACCTTTTGTATTTTTGAACACAAGCATCAACCAATTAACATCATCAGGCTTAATATTTATCAACAGTTCTTATCCAATATTATCTAGTGTCCTAGGGTGATTTTTTCCCTTAGGGTTGCTATTCTAGTGAGGGTTTCTTCAATAAATCTTTAGTAGTAGTACATGGTCATAAAAAATATGTATTCATAAATATAAGGAGTCTCACAAACTATATAATGTATGCATGAATATAAAATTCCCATAGCAATAATACTTCAGTTAAAGCACAACAACTCAAGGCTGACTGCCAAGTAGCAATGAATGCATCCAATCAATAGTCAATGCAGGGATGATAAATCCATACACAATAAAAATTTTCTACACTGACCAATCCAAGCGTACTATCTTAATTTAATGTTTATTGGATATTCTAAGTTTATTGCATAGGGCTCCAACTTATCTTATCGATAACCACAAACCTGGAAATGTCTCTTCTAGTCTCAAGAAATCAGGTTGTTTATCGAATTCCAGTAGGCTTGGTCCCTCTGCTTAGGGCTAATATTAACCTTAAAGGCTATGGCTAGCTCATACTTTTGAACAACACTGCACAATTACCCTAGAAAATGTAATCACACGCTTTTGTCGCTCTATTGGAAAATACTGTACTAATAACCTGCTTGACCCAATTATGTTGTACTAGTTCGCAAGGTCTATGTAATCCAAAATAAGATGCAACAACCTCAAAGATAAGTACTTGTGGAATTTGTGATACCAAATTGACACCTATTCAATAATTTTTTGGGCCAACATTGATCTACGTTAAATGCTTCCAAAATCCAATTTTCATTTCTCAATCTCATGTCAAACACTAAGTAATTTTAGAGTGCAAGCACATTGTATTTGTCTATTAGGCTATTTTAAGATGGTTTCCACATCATAATTGACTCTTGGTTGACCACCCTTCCCTTCTGTACTAAAAATTAAAACTCTAAATCATTTAAGCTTAAAATGCTTTCCATTCTTTTATTGTGGAAAAGGTACTCAAAGCTATGCAAGGGGTTTGGGTCCAATTGTTCCTCTAGATACAAAATATCATGTGAGTTAGCTATTTTTCTAGTATCATGAAGAGAACTCTTCAAAAAAATTTCACATTGATCACCTCTACTAATTCTTGTTTATTTTTTAATTATATTAGAACTGGTCCTGCCCCCCAAAGCATGCAAAATAGTGGGTACAAATTCATTCATCGATTTTGTTCTAGGATATTTATACAAAGTAGTCACGTACATGTCTACAACTACAACTATTTGTGGGATCATGCCATATAAGTTGCACTTAAAATTTATTGATAAATATTTCAGTTTCTTGACTGGGTTGGTTGTACAGGGTTTATGGCAGTAGATTATGCATTGGAATGTTCTCCTTTAGCTATCTTTTCATGGTACTCAATAGGCCTATATGTGAACCATTCTTTGATTGGTTCCAACATGGTTGAGTCAAACATTTAACTTGGCATCAGTCCTTTCAGTAACGATGTAGAAACTAATGAATGATGTAAGAAAATATTCCACTCAGGATGAACCACATCCTCAATGTGCTAGAGAACATATTTCCTATGAAAAATATTATAAGGCTCATGATCATATCGAAACTTGTTACTCCTGCTAGTAGCCTTCTTTAAAAAAAAATTCCTGCAATTCATGTTTTTGGTTACCTATGCATATATAGATCTTATTGATGTGAATCACACTTTGAATGGTACCCCATAAGCTGAGTGGTTGGAGCAACAAAATCTTGTTTATGACTGCGTTGAGAAACTTTCCTCTTGCTAGTTTCAAGATCATTTTGACCTATATCATCGATCATTCCAGAATGCACCTTTTCCAGGCCCCAAATTTTTCCCTTAGTGTCGACTTCATGTGGATTTGTTAGATGTTCGTTGTCTACATTTCCTTATAAAAATATAGTAAATGAATGATTTTCCACATGTTCATGAAGAAGAGAATATCTTTGCATTTGATGTGGTCTAAAGATAATCTTTATTTGGGTCAAGCCCATATTCTTTATTAATGATTTTCTTGAAATTGCTTTCATTCTTAGCAATGCAGTTGTAAATATCATTGAGGGTTTCATTACAGGTTTCATAAATCTTCTGGGGCTGTCCAACTTAATTATTGTCAACAATAGAGCCATATAGAGGTGGAAATGGATCTGTATGACTGAGAGCTTCATTAATTTCATGTTTATAACATACCTTTTGTTTTTGACCATGTAATATTCATGACGTATGTCAATAACTTTGTCTTCTAGATGAGTATTGACAGTAAAAGGGATAAAATTCCCTATCCAATCGGGATTGATGAATAAATTTAGATCATAGGCATAAAAAATAGGGGGGCCATCAGGTTCCATGATATAGGATATTTGAGGGTTGAACTATAAAATTAATTGTTTCTTCACTCAGATAATCACGAGAGTCACATTATTAATTTCATGGTTTTGAAAAACCATATGAGTTTATTGACCTCAAACTATAGGAAACGATGATTACCTCTATTTACTTCTTACACGGTCATGATTAAATTCAAAGTGCAACATGGGGCTACATTACTACTCTACTCAAACTCACAATGGAATGTCGATGTGCGAAGTATATCACCATGAAATTCTGCAGCTCCCTTACTTTCACTGTTTGACAAAATAGGATTAGTGTGATTGAAGTATAATTCAGTGACTTCAAAAGTTTTTTTAGGATTTAAATTATCAGCGAGGGAAGCAAGATATTTCTACCCGAATAGAATTGCATACATCTTGTATCATTGGTGGAGCTATTCAAAAAAATTTCATTTCCTATGTTTATTGCTTTGTAATGTTGGACATCATGATTAGCCTCCTCACAATGGTGAAAATTATTATCATGCTCCTTTTTTTCATGCAAATATTTCATAGAATCTAGGACACATACATCAACACATACCAGTTCTTTAATGAGGATGGGGTTTGTTGTGGGGCTATGTTGGTCACAAAGTAGCCTGTCCATGATGAACTAATATTGGGAATTTGGAGGGTCCCTTTTAGTGATATTGTTATCATCTTCAATAGGGGTGGGAGCTTCTTCTTCTTGTATGGCCGCCACAAGGTCTTGAATGGTGTTTTAATCCCATATTGTCTTTGGATCTCATTTTTAGCACAAAATTTATTGAAATATTTTTAAGTAGAATTCCCCACCAGTATCATATCTAAGAGAGGCAATATGAAAACCTAAATATTTCTCTATAATGCTTTGAACTTTTGAAATTAATTAAGCACTTCATATTTTAATTATAGAAAATATACCCACATTTTTCTACTGAAATATTCAACAAACGGAAGGAAGTACCTAGCACCAGTGGTTGATGCCATCTTCATTGGTCCACATATGTCTGAAAGTACCAACTGGAGGACCCTATATGCTCTCCAAGCTTTTCCTTCATAAAATGGTATTAAATGTATCTTCCCTACCTGACAAGCTCTGCAAACTCAATGGGTCTTCTACGGAATGTTCGGAAGTCCATCTACTAGTTTCTCTCATGCCAACTAAGAGAGATATGTCAAGTTGAGGTGCCCATACCAATGATTCCATAGGGGTTCTAAACTTTTCAATAACAATTACCTTTAACTTACAATTTCTAATAAGATAAATATTCAAAAATCTTAAGACAATGGAAGCTAAGAGATTCATCTAAAATGGATCATTATAATGTTGGCCATAGAAAGCACTCATCATTGCATAGTTTCCCAAAACTTCAAACAACCTCAATTATTTGTTGAACCTACCACTTAATTTTAGGTTCTAATCCTAAGCCATCAAATTCTCTAGTGAAAAGGTGAAATAAGAAAGGTATGAGTCACTATAGGAGATCAATGTTTCTTTTCAAATTTCTTCTTCCTTCAACTAGAGGGAATGATGAGATTCTAGGAGTTTAAAATTTAGTGTTTTCAAACCTTGGGAACATATGACATGAATCATATGAAATTTTTATTTCCATTGATCATAACGGTAGAATTATTAACTTAAATGGCTTTTAACACAATTCCTCTCGATTTGTCTCCTCAAATGTGAGGGAACCCACTCTCATAAAGGACATGTTGGGAGTTTAAACTTTAGTGTTTTCAAAACTTGGGAACATATGACATGAATCATATGAAATTATTATTTTTATTAAGCATGAGGGTAAAATGATTAAATTAAATGGTATTTAACACAATCCCTCTAGATTTCTCTCTTCAAATGTGAGGGCGCCCACTCTCACGTTCACATTTACCGATATTAGCCTTTAGGCAAAGATAAGAAAATATAAATTGGACTAATGTATCAATCCATGTGAACATGATACCCATTCGCTCTCTCACACAATCAATGTGAAAAATTTGTCTCCTAAAGGACATGATTTGGGAATTATATCAGTTACCTCATAAACTTAGGTTTGAGTCAATTCTTTATGCAACATGATACTAGGAAGTTGTTAAGTTGTCTCCTACTAATATGCTAAAATGGTCAGCATCAGTTCAACAATTCTAGATGACTCTCATGGTGTTGCAATGTTAGTTAACATTACAAGTTGGCATACTTTCTTAGTCCCACAGTGTTGAAAAAATTTCCTCAACTATTAATCCTAAAGAACCCCAATAATGGGTGAACATGGATAGGCCAGCTTGACATTTCTCACATGTATTCCATCTCACTTAGACACTTATTTTGGGAACTCTTATACATTTACTATGCCAATTTGCTAAGGCCTAAGATGGGCAACAAATGTTAAAGGCATAGAGGTGCATGATAGGTACCCATGTGAAGTTGCATGCATGATTACAATTGGTGCTAACATTATAAATGGGTGTGCTTATGAAGGTTTTTAGGTTTGTAAGAGCATTAGGGAGTGGAGGTGGGGAAAGCCCTCAACATATTTTTGTTTTATATCAATATGTTATGTGGAGAGAGTGAGGTTGGTATTCTGGAATGCGATTTTTCTGCAAAGGAGCTTCAATGTTGTTGGAGGTTGCTTTCAAATGTGAGGCTTCAGGTTCAGTTTTGGGCATGTGAGGGTGATATTTGTTTTCTCTTGTATCAATTTTTAGTTCTTTGTCTTAATTTATTTGCTTTATGGGTATTTCACATACCTGTGTCGGGTTATGTTGTTGGAATAAGTTTTCCAGTCTCTTATATTCTTGTCCTTGGTTGCGTTCAAAGGTCGACGAGTTATTCATATATTCTCGTGTATCTGTTTTACATGTTTAAGTCATTGGGGTGATCTAGGTCATGAGGTTTTTATTGTTTTGAGAATGAAAATGTTTATTTTGGTAATGTGCACTAGAATTGTGTTGGATCTTTTCGTAGTTAGTGGTGCTGCATTGTCTATGTATTGTATATGGATTATTATGTTCTTTCTGAGCATAGTTGAATCTTACATTAATGCTAAGCATACTTGGGTCTTATGGTTCATGGTGCTAGGTTGTGGGGTGATTTATGATCAAATTTATTAATTCGATGGATTTTAAACCATTTTTTTGGGTATTTGGTGATGACTTAGTGGGATTACAGTTAGGTTTTCAAAATGGCGCATGTAGTCCCTATTCTTGATTTTTTGAAGGGCATGGGATTTTTAGTAGCTGCACAAAGTGTTTCCTCTTTGTTTTATTTATGCCTCGTAGAAAGATAATGAGTAGCATATGGGGTAGAGGTGGAAATATCTCTTTGGGGTAGAGGAGGTCCATACCATTTGCCTATTATTATGCTGCCACCTTCTTCAATTTTGTCCCACAAAATACGAGAAAGGAATTTTCGGGGTTAGAGATTCAATATGGGATAGATTGGAAATACCATTCATATTCAAAGTTTCTTGATGAAGGTTTGAAGTGGGTTCCCGACCCTAGGAATATGAGGGGTAGGACGAAAAAATTATTGAATTCATTAACTTTGCATTAAACAAATGTTAAACTTGTCGAGATTAGTCCTAAAATACAAGCAGATAAAGAATTATAATGTCCTCTCCTCCCTGGAGGATATTAAAAGAATGCTCTTTAATCAAAGGATTTTCTTGGATATCCTTTATTGTCGTTTGGCTCGTGTAGAGGGATACATAGTGAGTGCTTATGATAGTGGAAATATTATAGACCCTCAAAGTTCAAGTTATCATGCATTGATGATAACTTCATCTTCATAACATGATTAGTGTTGGCGGGAATTCATGGTTTTGTTGTCATTCTAGATGGTCTCAAGTTTGAATAGCAAGGTATGGTTTCTTGGCTCATCATGAGTGTAAGTTTATTTGGAGTTGGTTTATTTTATTTTATTTATTTATTTATTTTCCACCATGGTAGATATGTTGGTGCTAGTGTTTGCATTTTATCGCTCACTATGGTGGACATCCATTAGAGAACTTTTGAGGTCTAAATGGGTCTGCTAAGAAAAATGTGCAACCAAAATAAAATTTATAAGGAAAAGTAGGATTCAATATGATGATGTCAAGCATGGGGGATGATTCACCATTTTTGGGGTAAAAAAGTAAAAAGATTAAAAATAATAAAATAATAAAACTACTTTGTCAACTTGTATTTTCAATTTATGTCCCTAATTTTTTACTCAAATTTCGAGCAGGAGTACTAGTTGGATGCAACATTTAATTCCTCATCCAAAGAGTACCCTTGTTGCATACTTTTGATGGACCCTGCTATACGAAAAATTAGAAATACATGAAGAACATGATTGCAATCACATTTTTTTCATGTATTTCTATTTTTTGTGTAACAGGGTCCTTCGAAAGTATGCAACATGAGTGCTCATTTGATTAGGAATCAAATTTTTCATTCAACAAGTGTCCCTGCTCAAAATTTGAGTAAACCTATATGGAGATAAGTTGAAAATACGAGTTGAAAAAGTGGGTTTTTCCTTTTTCCCTCTAAAATTTGATGATGTAATCTAATATTATTTTATTATTTCCACTATTATTTTATAGTTTTTTTAGGAGATCCATTTTAGACCTCAAAATTCCCCTAATTTTAGTGTTGATGCTTGTATTTATATTTAATGCCGATCTCATGTTTGGTGCAAGCATGGATTAGTTCGTATTTATATGAATTTTCTAACCCTTGAAGTCTCTCTTTGCGAATTATAGATGCTCCTTGTTTTCAATAGCTACATGATGATATCTATGTTTATTTTGTTGTATGGTACCTATAATTCGAGTGGGTTGATACACTCCATGGTTCGTATGATCAATGGTTCATTTTCAATAGTCAAGTCTGGTCTGGGTTCAATTGGACTTCTCCGTTTTTTTTTTTAAATTCGTCTTGTACTTAGAGTGAGGTGATTTTCTGTGTGGTTCAAATGATCTATGGTTTGTCAGCAACAACTACGTCAAGCCTAGGTGCAATTTGGTATTATCTATCTTGGTATGCTATATGCTAGTTTGAGTGAAATGCCTTGTGAATTTTATGGCATCGAAGTTTTGTCATGGGAAATCTCTAGGTGTTTTAGATATTAAATAAAACTTATAGAATGAAATTTATATGGAAACTTCATGTAAACTTGTTTTCATAAAATAATACAATTTCTTTAATTTTCCAAAAATAAATAGATACAAAATTAAAATGGTCTACCATTATGATATTATTAATGCAAATGTGATTGAATGGATGATACATTTTAATCATTTGTTATTCGTTATTATTTACTTCTTATATTTTTAAAAAATATGATTTCAAAGTAAATATTTTAAGTCGTTCCATTTTTATGAATTGATAAGTTACGAAATTTGTTTTTATTAAATTTTTAAATATTTTTTTTTTAAATGTTAAATTTATTATGAAAGTTAACATCGAATTGTAAAACTAACACGAATTTGTAATTTTTTTTATTAATAAATTTCAAGCTTTTATGTATTATTTTATAATTTTTTTTATTGATTTATTTATTTTATTTAAAAAAAAATCATTCTTATTTTTTTAACTTAAAGTCAAACTAGATGTAATAGAAATGAAAAACATAATGTTGATTCAATTAAAAACAAAAAAATAATAATAAATGAACCCAATTCATTTGGTATATTCTAATTTTATTTATAATAATAAATTTACAAACTAAAATACAATTAACATTAATTTAAATAATAACTATTCATACTGGTAAGTAAAGTAAAGTATTTCAAAACATATAATTAATAATCATATACAAATTAATAAATTTAATTAGTAAACATATAAGTAGAAATAAAGATATTTTAGTCTTCTTAGAAAGATTACTTGGATAAAAATGTAAAGCTAAATGTGAGTATAAGGTCTTATGTTGAATTTTTTTGGGGTGGCGAGGATCTCACTTAGCGGTTAGAGTGGTAGTAGTACCACAAATACTAGACTACCCTAGTTTCCAATTCCTCTATAAAAAAAAAAATAAAAAAATATTTCTATATATAAAAGTGTTATATATATGTAAAATATAAATAGTAAATGTAAATTAAGTTCCATTTTACCATATAAATTAAAATATTGATTCAGATGATCAACTATTATATTTCAAAAATTCATATTTACATTTAATTAACAAGCATATAAATACTTAATATTAACACTAATTTTTGTTAAAGTTATATATTTATTTATCTATTTATTTTTATATATAATCAATGTTATGCGTATCATATTTAAAATTAAATTTAAAAATCTATAAAACATGTCAAAGAAAAATGATTAATTCATTTATACGTAATTATATCTATTATTGATATAGATTGGATCATTAGATTGCCTATTATCCATTTTAATGCTTCCAAAGTGGGAAAAAGTGGAGGAATTAACTCAAAAGACCATTTTTACTGGTGGAACCAAGCTTGGCAGTTGGGGTTTGAAACCTTTTGGGAGCAGTTTGAGATGTAAAACAACATTTTTTGAGGTAAACATTTTTCACTTAAAATACCTACAACATTTTTTTCTATTCTACACATAGATACCTTTCCAATGGCACAATAATTGCCTCAATTAGAGTCTACACGCAAACGTTATGCCACTCAGAAGTTGAACTTAATGTTTTGACCACTACTTTTGACCACTACAATTTGAGATGATACCATGTGAGCCCCAATTATTCAAGGAGAAAGGGAAACCATATGATAATGATGAATAGTACTATATAATATTCCATATTGTAAATATGGTTAAGAGTTGAAGGAGTCAAGCCTAACTAGTAGTATGCTATCAGGCTATGTAATAATTGGTCCACTAAGAGGAAATGAGGTTACATTCTATTTGAATAAGTGAATTTTGTTTCATAGATTATAAAAGTAGACAAAAGTGGAGAAGGAGAGAAAATAGAGAGAAATTTTGCATTGTAGTATCTCACAAGCAACATGCCTCACATTTTTTTATTTAATTTGGAGAAAGAGAGGAAAGTAACCGAACCCTGTAGTTGGGTTTTCTCCTAAAAGGGTTTCCAAGATTGCATATTTTGTTAATTTATGATTTTTGAGTTTTATTTAATTTTATTCTAGTGTTTACATAATTATAAGTTGCATGCATATGCAATAATTAGTAATTAGTAGATTTTAAAATCTAAGAAGAAATAAACCCTCATAATATATATTTCGGATTTTTAATATATGTTAGTAGATCTATTTTGATGAATTTTGCAATGAATATCCCTGACGATTTACATATCATATTGGTATCAAAGTATGTTTCTTTCTGTATATTATGGGAAGTTACAGTGAATAAAGATAAGCTAAGGTGAAAATCATAAAAACCTAGCCATGCTCAATAAATTTGTCAGTAAACCTCAAGATCCCATAGAGGAGAGGTTTGTTGATCTATAAATTATCGTGGATATTGTACTGGACAATTTTCCATAACATATATGAGAAAATTATACTTTAAAATTTGAAATATACACTATGAGGGTTTATTTCTCTTTATATTTCTAGATGTGTAAATCACCATTTATTGCATATGCATGAAAATAATAACTATGAATAAAGTAGAGAACAATGAAATAAAAAATCACAAACAATAATTGACAAGAGATATATTCTAGGAAACCCTTTCGGGATAAAACCCAGTTGGAAGGTGAGGTCCTTTTCTATATTTCTGTGAATAGAAAAGGTTTGGAAGTATAATGAAGTAAGGTTTATGGTCACATGCTACTATAGTGAAAAAATACCCTTTGTTTACTCTTTCCCTATACTTATCAACTAATTTTCTCATCTATGGAACAAAATGCACTTAAAAAGAATGAAACATCAATTTCCTCCTATTCGTCCAATTATAGCATAGCCTAATAACCTGCTAGTTGTTAGGTTTGAATCCTTCAACTCTTAACTAGAGTGACAATATGGACTCTTCTAGAGTATTGTTCATCATGATCATATGGCTAGGCCATTTTCCATGAACAATATGGAATGACATTGAATCCTCTCAAATTATGGTTATCAAAATCAGAAGGTCAACCTCTAAGTGGCATAAATTATGCACACATGCTCGGATTGACATGATTCACATCTTATTGGAATTGTGTTTGTGTGTAGAATAGGAAAAACTGGTCCAACACTATGTGGAAAACTCTTATCCCCAAGAAATACAATTTGAAGCCTCAAAACTCTCTCAAAAGATTTCAAAACCTCGTCTGCCAAAGTGGCTATCACTGGTAAAAAATGGTCTTGTGAGTTGTTTCCTCCACTTTTTCCACTATAAAAGAATTAAGATGGATGTTAAAGAATATAACGATCTAATATAGATCACACCTCCCCATTTTAGTAGGAGTTTGGTCGCAAAAAGTTTCCATTGAATGAGGTGAGGATAATTTTTCTCCATCTTCCCTTAGGCATACCATTTAGCTTTGGATGGAAGTTTTCCTTTCATCCCAATCTAATAAAGGTTATGATGTCATGTCTTCTAATTGTACACATATTTTGTAAAATTGTATCCTCTTTCAGCTCTTCCTGAGTATTTGGCTCCAAATCCTCTACTAAAGGTATGATGTGTTCCTCTTCTTGATCTAACATGGAAGGCTCATAGAGTTTCAGATTCTCTGCATTCACAACTAAGTAAATGTGCATGTATGGGGGTAGAATAAGTCTACAAGAATTATATCCCACATTTTCTAGTATCCCAGAGGGACCATATGACATAGCATTTATTTTTTCATTAGGACCCTATAGCCCCTCCTTATTCAACTATAACCATACTCTGTCTCCCACCTTGAATGGCTTTTCTATTGTATGTTGATCATGTCTCACATTCTGTTTTTCCTATAACTTTTGTAGTATCTCCTATAGTTGTATATACATTTTCTTAATCTTTTAAAATATTTTTTTTTCTTCCCTTAAGGAATCCATTGTAAGATCCTCCCTCGATTCTTCTTTTTGTCCATATGCAATATAGAAAGGTGTGTAACAACCCCTTCTTGATTTTCCATGTAAAAAAAAAAAATACCAAGGTCATGGGACATGTATTCTAAGCTGAATGGTGGGAAAAACGTTAGATAATGTGTGTCATTTTTGGTTTATTAATGGCTAAGGAAATTGGAAAAGGAAAAGAGACATTAATTGGAATTTATTTATGAAAATAAAGGAAAATATGAGAAAAGGGAGATGAAGGGTCACAAATTTTCATGAGAGGGAAATTGAAGGAAAAATAAATGAAAAAATAGAGGCCTTAATGATAAAAATGATTTTTAGGATTAGTCCATATTATTTTTTAGTTCAGTCGTTGTCTGTCTCATTCATTCTCCCACTCTCTCATACTCGTGCACACTTAGACTATTATTGGATCACTATGGCATACATTGGATTGGAGAAAGTAGGAAAAGGGAAGAAGGAAAACACAAGGGGCTAGGTGGATCAATAACCATAGCTAGAGTGCTTTGAAGGTCAGGTTGCATGTGTGATTTCCTTGTTGGTTTATGGATGCATGGTATATACATTTGATTTTTTGATTATGTGTTGTCATTGACATGGATGATGTCCTAGATTGAAAATCCTTTTAGCATTTCCTTGCCATTTCCTGGATAGCCATGGTATTGTGGATTTTCCTCTTGAATGTTTTATGATTGGTGCTCATAATTCCTTATGGTTATGGGTTGGAAATTTTTTTTTGGAAACCATGGACCAACTTGGGTTGAGTTACAAGTCCTGAAGCCTAGGTTGGGACAAATGCTCTAGAGCCCTTGGTGGGTTGATTTACTAGTCCCTAGAGCTGAATTGGAAAAATGATCTCGAGCCTTGGAAGGTTGTGGGTTGAGTTACTAGTCCTTAGAGCCCTCGACAATTTGGATAAATATTGATCTAGTTGGTTTTAGTGATGTTGACTGTGGAGGTGGAATCACCATGATGAGGGTTTAGGTGGTTTGGCCTCTGGAAGCCCTAGTTTGGATTTGTTTTGGTTTTTTCCATGAAATCCCACATTCATGATTGGAATATGGCGCAGGGGTGATTGGTTGAAATAGAGACTTGGGTCAACCGAATCTATGTTTAGGTAGTATGTGGAACTCCCTAACTTGGTTCAAGTATTCTCATATGATAATATGAGAATTTTCCTTATTGTGATCTACGAGCATTGTACTGATAATGTTGGTGATATTATGGTTGAGTTTCCATGTTTTATATGTTGATTATTTTCTAGTTATTTGCTGGTTATATGATGTATATTTTCTATGGATCCTGACATGTTTGACGAATAAATGAATGGTTGATGAATGCATGGACTAAAAAGTGATATTGTAGCTAGTTAGAGAGGATTTAGAGCCTTCTCATTGATTCTTAGGTGAAAACAATTAGCATATTATTAGATATGCATTCATGAAATGTAGTTACATGTTTTCCATGTGTTTGATGAAATTTCTAGTGTTTTTTAGGCATCCTAGGTCAATATTTTAACTCAAGATTGAATGTTTAGCATTTTAGTCATGCAAATAATGATTATGGAAAGTCTTAGGTAGTTCTGGGTAGTGTTTTGGAGGTTGGTCTGGAATTGTGGCTCAAATATTGGAACCACACCCTCTGAACTCGACAAGTTGGGTAACAAACACAGGGAGGCAATGTTGTGCATGCAGTTGGAGGCCTATAATCACCCCTATGCCTTGTCATGCACACATTTCAGAGTCTCGGTCACTGAAAAAGATCCCCAATTTAGGGTTTGGTCACCTAGAGGGGTCCTGATCTAGGTGAATATTGGAGGCCACCCACCCATTCCACCTCGAACTTGAGATGGTTTCATCAGTTTCCTTTTTTATAACATCATAAACTATTTTTAGCAGTTATTTAGTCACATAAATCCAAAGTATTTTTGACCCCCTAAATGGAATTTTTTGAGGTCTGCTACATGACCATAGCCACAAGGAGGCTCCTGTGGAAAATCATATAATAATCAAATATATGTTTCCAGTCATATATCATATGCATCAAACCAAGATAATATGACCAAGTTATGACCCCGGGAGGTTGGCTGCCCAACTAACCCCAACAGGGCCCACAAATACTTGGCGTTCCATCTCGTAGGGTTAGGGTTTTGGTTGTTTGGGGTTTTCCCATGTTGTTCAATAATAAAAATGCCATTGAGCCTCATTGTAACAAATTTCAAATACACATAGCTACCACATATCTTCTGAGAGACTAGCTACCATCGCTCGAGCTATTTTATTTCAATTTTTTCTATAAGCATATTTCTATTATTTTATATTAATGAAATGGAGTTTTATTCTTGATGCATATATGTGTTTATGTTTATTTCTATACTTTTTTTTGTTCCTGCATAAGTTCTGATTAGTGGTATTAGAGTAGTATGGTCTTTCTTGATCTTTCATTGCACGTCCCCAATGAAGCGAGAGTATAAGGAGTTAGGGTTCAATCTGGTTGAACCTTTGCAAGATCAGCCTTGCAAACCTTGATGACCTCCCATGGAGGAAAAAAGTAAAGATGAGGGAGAAGGAGATCCTCTAAAAATATTTCTTAAGGAGGCCCTTGCATAACATAAGAACAGGATGATAGATAAATTTTCCCATATCCTTCGACGACTACCCATTGACGACGCATCTTCATGCAGTAGCTGCTCTGGAGGAACCACTCATTTTAAGGTACAAGTTAACTTTGAAATTCCAATATTTTAGGGCCAAATAAATGCAGACATTGTAGATATATGGATGAACCAATTAGAAGGATATTTTTTGGTTCATGACTTTTCCAATTGGGAAAAGATTAATTTTGCACTCCTCAAAGCTGCCCCCCATGTCAACGATTGCTGGGAAACCTAATGTGAGAAAAAGGACAAGAGGGAATCCTCCCTGTTCTCAGCTGCACCCACTTGGAATTATTTTTGAGATCCCATCAAGGAACAATATTACTCTATGGGGAGCTATGACGACTAGTACAAACAATGGATTATGTTGTGGAAACAAAGGGATCGAGATGTGCATGAGTTGACGAATCTGTTCCATACCTTGCGCACAAATTTGGGTATCAAATATTAAGAGAACCATTTGGTGCTTAAGCAAAACAAGTTTTTGCACAGATACATCCAAGAGGAAATGGAGTTCCTAGAGATCTCCTTGCTTGGTGCAACATACTGGTATGCTGCCAAGATTGACTAGAAATGAAAACAGAAGAAGCGAGACTTTCGATATGCAAATCAAAAGTAGGGGAAAGGCACCCACAAATGGTAGAACAAAGGAAAAATCCAAGGCGGGGCGACCCAAGACAACTCGCCAAAGTTGCAAGAAAAGAGCAACCCCACAAAGCTAAAGAAGGAAATAGGGAAGTGGTGCGAGTTACATAAGAGCTCCACTCATAACAAAAGTGAGTGTCGGGCCAAGCAGTCACTAGCGGACGAGATGAAGTGTTCCGAATCAGATGCATGTTACAACTCTGAGTTAGAACCTAACAAGGGGAATTACAAAGGGAAGCATATTATCGATGCGGAGCCTAGTGCTACTGTTGCGAGCACCAAGATCTAGAAGGAGGAACCCGAAGATATAGAGGAGGGGGAGTGCCTCTTCCATTCATAAATGTGGGTGAAGGGTTCTTTGCTGTAGTTAATTTTCGACAATGAGAATCAAAAGAACCTAATTTCAGCAGAGGTCATGAAGTGGTTGGGATTTCTGACCACAACACACCCAAAACCGTATACCATCGGGTAGCTTCACCAAGGACATGATCTTCGCGTCAACCAGCAGTGCCTCCTTCCGTACAACATCAAGCTCTTGACGGATGAGGTATTATGTGATGTTTCTCCACTTGAAGTTTGTGATGTATTATTAGGCCAAACATACTTGTGGAAGTGACATGTCGTATATGAGTTTAGGCCTCACATTGTTATTATTACTTTTGGCAATAATTTGTACAAGATACTAGAGGTAGCACCACCTACCGCTATATCTTTGATCACTGCAAGGAAATGTAGAAATTTCATTTCCCAAATGAGAAATGTTTTATCCTTATGATCCACCCTTAGGGCAAGAAGAAGATCGTGGCCACGACCTCCAGATAGGGATCCTTTGGATGGAAAGAATAGACGCACAAGGTCGTGGAGAAGTACGGGGACATCTTCGCCTCATCTGAAAGTGTACCTACGCACTATCAGGTCAATCACTCCATTGATCTGACCCCAGTCACGTTGCTACCCAATGGAATGATTTATCGGTACTATGTTCTGGATAACAATGAAATCAAGAGGAAGATTCAGAAGTTGTTGCATAAAGGTCACATTTGACCGAGTCTATCACCCTGTGGGAGCCCGATTGTGTTGGTGCAAAATAAGGATGGGACCCAGAGACTTTGTATTGAATATTGTGTGATGAACAACATCACTATCTGGAATAGGTATCCGATCCCACGGATTGATGAACTTCTGGAACACCTCAAGGGGAGCAAATATTTCAAAAATATTGACTTGAGGTTTAGATATCACCAAGTACCAATCAAACCCTCCAATTTGTGGAAGTCTACCTTCAAGTCCAAGAAGGGCCTCTTTGAATGGATAGTCATGCCTTTTGGGTTGACTAATGCCCTTGAAACTTTCATGAGGCTGATGGACGAAATCTTATGACCATTCACCAACTCATTCATGGTGGTGTATTTGGATGAGATCCTAATCTTAAAATACAGTTGGGAATGATACCTCCACCACATTCAACAGGACCTCCAAGCACTTTGGGAACACAATTTGTGTGCAGATTTGGAGAAATGCACTTTTGGCATGACCCAGGTTCAATATCCGGGATACATCATTAGTGGGGGGTGCATGTGGACTCAACCAAGGTCCAAGTCATTCGATATTGGGCAACCCCAACCACTATAACATAGCTCTTCATCTTTCTAGGTCTTCCCAATTTCTACTGTAGGTTCGTATTGGGGTTCTTTCATATCACTTGGCCTTTCAGTCAAGTCACCAAGGGAGTTGCAAAAGAAAAATTATTTTGTTCCGAATCTCAACAGAAGGCTTTCATAGAGTTGAAGCATCATCTCTACTCTGCACCATTTCCCACATTACCATACTTGCAACAACCATTTGAGATGGATATAAATGACTCTGACTATGATATTGGGGCAGTTATTACTCACTAGGGGCATCTAGTGGCATATCATAGTGAGGAACTTTCATACATAGTCCAGAAGTATCCCACCTATGACAAAGAGATGTATTCCATTGTGAAAGCCTACCAACAATGGAAGAATTACATTTTGGGGAAGGAAAAAATCATCCACACAGATCACTGACCCCTGCAGTTCATACAGACACAAGGGAAATTGTAGAACGATTGCCATAAGAAATGGTCCACATACCTGTAGCAGTTCCATTTGAACATCAAGTACAAGAAGGGTAGCACCGATAATGTTGCAGAATGCCTCAGCGGACTGCCGATCATGCTGCTAACAACTTTGCTCAACGCTTGTGGGCACAAGACTTCAGGTTGGATGCATCTCTACAAAAGAAATCCAGAATTCGGCAACATATGCCAGACGCTCCTGAAAGGTAAGCCAGTTCCATATTTTCACCTAGAGGATGCACTGTTATGCCACTTGGGACACCTTAGTGTTCCTTCAAGTGAGCGTTCCAAGATTATTTGGGAAGCGCACTACAGTCGGGTCACTATACATTTCGATGTTGAGAAAATAGTGGCAGTAATAAAAAGGTATTTCTATTGGCCAAAACTTCAATGGGATGTTGGGAAGAACATCAAATATTTCACTCCCTGCACCATTTTCAAATCGACCATTAAGAAGCATGGCCTATATAATCCACTACCTACCCCTAGTCAACCTTGGGAATCCATCTCCATGGATTATATGTTAGGCCTTCCTTCAACCAAGCAATTCAAGGAATTCATTTTTGTGGTCGTCGACAGATTCTCTAAGATAGTCATTATGACAGCCTGCAACAAGAATATCACAACAAAATTCATTACTAAACTATTCTTTGAACGAGTGTGGGTACACTTTGGGATCCCACAGTCTATTACCTCAGATCCGGACAATAGGTTCCTCAATACATTTTGGTCAAGTATCTGGTCGATGCTGGACACCAAGCTCACTAAGTCCAGAACTTTCCACCCACAAATTGATGGCCAAATAGAGGTCGTGAATAGGATGATGGTACATATTATGCGCATGTAAAGCTTGAAGCATCCATGCACATGGGATGAAAGCCTCCCCTATGTCCAACAGAACTATAACCGGGTTCTCCACATCTCAACTACCCACAACCCCATTCAGGTGGGTTTGGGATTGTAGCCATTATGTTCCATTGATGTGGCCATACCATTTACAACCACTTAAGCAGATTTAGTTCATGTCTAGTCCAAAGCTGACAAGGCAAAAAAATTCATTGAGTGCATTTAGCACATACAAAAACATGTCCCTGACATATTGGACAAAGTCAATGCTAAGTACAAGCAGTGACATGATCAACATCGGGTGTCACACAAGTTCCATGTGGGCAATAAAGTTTGGCTACATTTGTAGAAGGAGAATCTTGCTGGACCCCACCGCCAGCTTCACCTGCTTCGATATGGTCCATAAAAAATCACAAATGTTCTAGGGATAATGCATTCAAGCTCAGTATTCCACCATTCCTCGGTCTACACCTAGTGTTCAATGTGGGCTGCCTCCGACCCTACTTTCCACCATTACTAGGCACCTCCGACATTGCAGAACAACTCACACCAATAGAGTTAGACCCAGACTACATGGAACAAGCCACAACTGATTGGATTATGAGAAAAGATATCAAGAACATTCGCTAGCAGAGTATCCAACTATATTGAGTTGTCAAATCATGTCGAATCCTTCACCAAGGCAAGTGGTTCACTAAGGACGTGGCTCAATAGAAGTTTCCTCACCTCATGGAGGCTCTACACGCAATGGGGAACCTTTCTTCGTAAGGGGGGAGGAATCATCTAGGTGGATATTGGTGGCTACCCACCTATTCCACCTCGACCTCCAAACGGTTTCATTATTTTCCTTATTTATAACATCATTTAATATTTTTAGCAATTTTTTCGGGTCATGAAATTATGGAGCAGTTTTGACCCCCTAAACAACATTTTTTGAAGTCCACTGCACACATGTGCTACAAATAAAATCCTATGGAAAAATATTTTATTACTCAAAGATATATTTTTGATGATATATCATAGCGCCAAACAAAGATAATATGACCAAGTTACGACCCTAAGAATTTGGTTGCCCAAAAAACCCCAATGGGGCCCACAAATGCTTCGTATTCCATCTCCCGGGTTAAGGGTTTTGGTTGTTTGGGGTTTTCACATGTGGTTAAATAGTAAATATTACCTTGAGCCTCATTGTAACAGATTTGAAGGGCATGTACCTGCCACATCTCTTCTCAGTGATAAGATACCATCGTCCAAGCTAGTTTATTTCCATTATGTCTGTAAGCATATTTCAGTTGTTTGATATTAATGAAATGAAGTTTTATTCCTTCTACATATCCATGTTTATTTTTATTTTTGTATTTCATTGCATTCCTGCATAAGTTTAGATCATTTCCTTTGTCCCCTGAGTGTCATGTAGACTTGAGGGATGTTGTGTGTTGCCAATTTGTGGTCAGTTTGTAGGTCCCACTTCCTTAACTGGAGCTTGGAGGTTGGGTCATGTCGTAATAACTCTTCATCTCATGTTTACCATGGTAGCCCACTGAAGTTGGGTAAATGTGGGAGGGGTGGTTACAAGGTGGTATTAGAGAGGGTTTATGTTCTCTTTGGGTGATATATGATATTAGAGGGTGGTATTAGAGCTTTTAGGTTCAAACACTTGGACTGGATATGGTTATGGTTAACCCATTTATCCCATCCAACTAAATGTATATGGTTATGCATGCATAGTAGGTCATACATATATCATGGTGGTCATTATGCAGTTTGTGTCATGATGATGTTGTTGGCATGTTATGATGTTGATATGTTGGCTGAGATGAAACAAGAGATGTTGATTATTAGAGTAAGGTTGCAACAAAATACTTCAAGGTAAAAGCATATCTTCATACATGTTTGCATATTTTAGTTGTACGTATGGTGGTTAGTGGTTTTTATATGCATCATGGTTATATGCATGTCTGTCATTTTATTGTTGTTATGGTTACATGCATGATAGATGCTAGTTGATCAATACAGTCATATGTACATGCGTCAGATAGTCATGAATGGTATTAACTTGTTTTCTATATGCATTATGGTCATATTCATAATGATTATGGTCATTGCTATTAATATATTGATGTTATATTGTATGGTTCCAATCTAGATTGGCCTGTGCAGATGGTTATGGTTATGATATTAAGGTATGAGTCAATATACATTTAATAATGTGTCATACTAATCTAGACTGACTTGTGCATATGTGATAGCCTCCTCTAAGATACATTGAGGTATGAGTTTTATTATGTCATCTATTTGGTTTAACTGACATGGCACATTTGTAGGAAAGATAAGATCAGGGATGAAAAGCATAGTAGTGGAATGCGGATCACATGACTCCACTTAGAGGCTTGAATTAAAATCTATAGAATGGAAAAGTGGCATGATTATGTGATATTTTTTAAGCTAAAAACTATATGAGAAATGAAAATCATGTTTTGGCAAGTGTGGTTAAATTTAGTAGAGCTTTGGGTATCCCATTGGAGATCGGGCGATTATAGTAGCTACATCCTTCTACCTTAGTGTGAACCATGGATAGTAAGGGGTTATGTTTGTAGGTGATTTGAATGTTTGATTAATTGCGTGAAATTATTATGTGTCTATAAGGTTGAATGAACATTGAACTTGTGTTGAGGAGGTAAATCCCCTCTGCGGACAGAGGCGATCCCTACTAGCCCAGCAGGGGTCTAGCAACAAACAAACAATGCTATGACGCAAGCTCCTAATTCCGAATGAAAGACTTGGGATAGAAGCCTACCTGGATTCCAACGCTATGATCTGAAGAAGAAGTGTCCCCGTCCTTCAGCCCTGGCAGATCACAATCCTTCCACGATCTCCGCGGATGAACACCTGCACATAGAAGAAACGAACAGATACAAGCATAGGAACCGGCATACGTAACTAAACATCGGTCAGAAAAGATATTACTCACATTAACATGATGGAAAACGGAGTGGAACCATAATCATAGTCATCTATTAAAATGATAAACGAATAGAAGTTACAACCAAGTTCTGACGTCGCAGCCTCCTTCGAACGGGTCTCCGGTCGTCCACGTCTCGCAAAGCTCGCCAAGGAAAGGGAAGACCTCTCCAGAGTCTCGTGACAATGGTCTCCTTACTTGAATGGGCCTTAAGGGAAAGAGAAGATTCTTTACAGCACAAAGGCACTTGGGAATATGGAGATGCAAAGCTTCAGAACTTCAAGACTAGCTTGCCATGGATCTGAGCAGGCTTATATAGATGGGGAAGGAGGGAGTTGGGATCCCTATTATTATGGGATTGGCCCTATCAACAAGGAAGGTTCCATGGAAGGTGGCAAAACCACTTCCCTTCCATAGAACTCCCGCAGCCAAACCTCCCAACTCAAGATAGGCAATGGTTTGTAAGTTTGTTTGAACTCAACTTCCGCCATCCATATTTAAAAAACAATCCCTAAAATGGGTGGCGCGATTGCTGCTCTATGACAGAGCGCCAAGTGGCGCGACCTCTTTACAGGATTTTCCTCATTGGCGCGAGCACTGAACTGTCTGCCCGCGCCAATGCAAAAAGGGATGTTTTTCATGATTTTTGCAAGGAGATGTCTCAAGGGAAAATAAAGCTCATGCTCAGAGGGATGCATTGATGATGTTTTCAAGGCATGAAAATGTTCACAGGTCACGAAATGGGTCCTCCATTGTGCGGGATGGGGAATGGTAGGGACGGTGACAAATTACTGTGTAACAGATGCCCCCTAAAGTATGAGGCCCGAGAGAGAGAGGGGTGAAATGCTTTACGAGAACATGTCCAACTGAAGGCCCGCCGTCGGAAAACCTGCGCAGAAAGATACAACTGATATCTCAAGTACATGATGTATACATGGTATGGACGCAGCCATCCGAAACAGAGTATGCTATAACCCGGATCTAGGGTATGGGCGCAGCCATCCAACTAAGATCTAACAAATAGACTCAGGTATGGTCGCAGCCATCCAGTCAGTGAGTCATGTACACAATGATAATAATCCACAATCACAGCCTGAATTACAACAGACACAATCCAGGGTCTTGCGCTCCATCTCGACCCAAACAAAGTACAAGTTCAAGAATGTGAATATGTGAGCTGAAGTCGAACATGCAAGAACATCGTCTGATTACCAGCCAATGATGAAAGCCGTTAATAGACGCGAGAGGAACCACCAATAATGACAATGGCCCTCAAGGTACTATAGGTACAATCCACGGCGTGCGAATAAATGAGTTGACGTCGAACACCCGCAGAATCATTCGATCGGAGGTCAATGATGAAAACCTCACGTCGAATGCGACGAACCTGCCATTGAGGCATGCAGGCTCCAAGGTACCATCAGGAGTCTCTAGACCAACTTCCTGGATAATGAGTTGAAGTCGACAGGAAGTGACCTTGATCGAAGGTGGGCTATAATGATTCCCACATCATCGACACGAGACAGAGGAACATAATGTTTTTGTTGTGAATTAGGATCATACGAGAAACAGAGGAAGGTTGATATTTGCAGAGGCCAACTTCTCTTGAACACATGAACGACACGACAATGGATTTGGCAGTATTTGACATTAACGGATCAGAGGTCATGGCGACGAGGCAGTGAACAGATGAGAGGTCAAAAGATATTACCCAAACCCATGGAGGCAAAGTGGAGCAACGAGATGAGATGTCCCCAACCCGACACGAATGCAGACAAGTGCCATGTTCAAGAGCGACATACTGCCGATGACAAGGACGATGGTTCCATTTTTCCCCCACCATTTCTGGCGAGTACCCCAATTATTTTTGATAACAAGCTTGAAGGGGATAGCATATGCTTGTGATATAAGTCCGCCCTTCAGGCGAATCCATCCTAGTGCATTTAACGAGTCCTAGGAAGGAGAAACTCGGAGAACGTCATTTCGACTGGATCCGATGTCATCAGGGTTTAACGAGTCTGACAAAGGAAGAACTCGGCGTCTTTTCATGTTTAGAGAGTTTGAAAAGACGGCGGAAAAGAAAACTCCACAGGTCCCTTTTCGTCAATAGTTCCCCAGATCCAAAAAGGTAGAAAACAATATCCGGGAAAGCCTCCTAGTCGCAATAGGCTAGGGTATTCCTTTTTCGTAATCAATCCATCCCAGCCCGAAAAAGGGTTAAACTTATACTGGGTGGATGTCGATTCGTGTCCATTTTAACGAGATCGAAACGACAAGGGCCTCGGCGATCTTTTCATCTTTAGAGAGTCAGAAAAGAGCTGAAAGATGACTCCAGAGTGACTTTTTCGTGTATTTACCGAGTCCGAAAAAGTATAAAATACAACTCGTTTCCATCTTTTAAGTCGCAAAAACCTACTGCTGCACATACCAAGCAAGCGTAAAATCAATTTTCGACATAACACATGCAAATATTTGACAAAAATAACTTTTAAAGCTCATTTAACGTCGAAAAAGTTATAAATATGTCTAATTGGTAGAAAATGAAATTACTTTTTACTATTTACCTTGTGGAAAGCAACAGTGGTCCTTTTGGAGCAGAATCTTCTGACGGTGATTGCGACCAATCCAGGCAACCATTCAGCGTCACGTCTGTCACAAGTAAGAGGTTCTCCTTTGCTCTTCATTTCCATACATTTTTTAATGATTTTCCCTTAGAAATCAACTTTGTGTGGCTACTTTTAAAATTTTAGGGCCGGGCCCATTGGCGCGGGTATCGGGCACGGACCCGCGCCACTGAGCTCTTTTTACTAAAGGGCTCGCGCCACCTGGCGCGACTGTTAGCAAAACAGCCGCGCCAGCGGCCGAACCTAAATTTTCGCCTAAAATTCCGGTATTTAAACCAAATTTCTTGAAATTTGAAGCTCACCAAAGATCTAATCAGGGGTTTTTGACCATATGAATGCAGATAACCACTCAAAATGGCAATCGAATGGAAGGAACGAGAACATGGAGACGAGGATGAAGAGGCCATGCAAATCCAAGCTTGCATGAACGCTCTTAGAGACTGTGGATTGAAAAAGTTCTTCCTCACGCCATGTTTACGAGCTCAGCCCGAGCTCCTCCAATATCTAATCAGCATCTGGGATGAAAATGAACAAGTGTTCAGGCTATGAGACCAGGTGTTAGAATTGGAGGTCACTGACATTTATTTCATTACTGGATTGTCCCGCAGAGGTCCAATCCCTGTACTGACTGGGAGCAGACCATCCGGGGAAAAGATGGAACAGGTAATGGCATGGGTGTGTCGAGGGGCACAAACAGGATCAGGAAGCAAGAAGGTATACATCTCCACCATCCCCGATCTAGCACTGAGAGTAGTTCTCCACACCATTACGCGGGCTGCTGGGTCACAGGCTCCGCACGAGGCCACGAAGACTCAACTCCTGTTAGTATCAGAATGTATGGGTCCCCTACTGTTCAACTGGGCAGAAGTAGTAACCATCAACATGAAAAGGTAGCTCACAAAGTGCAAACAGGGGAAACTGAAGCAGTTCGGGTATGGTTCCATCTTGGTATCGTTCATTCTGGAACGCATACCAATCTTCCAGGGCCAAGGGGCCGCAGTGGCGAGTCCGATACCACGAGAGCCACGAATGTCTCGCTGGGCAGCACTGATGCCCAGATCTGGAGGTGGCCAACAGATGTCCTGGAGGCCAGAGTTCTTTAGGTGGCTACGGCGCCAGCTGATCGTCGTGGAAGATTGGCCCTATTCGGGAACTGACTTTACCGGGGACCCAGATCTCCCACTACCAGAAGGAGATGACTGGGACGAGGAGCTGGGTAAGACCTCATATTTTTTATTTTATGTTTATATGTTTTTTTTTGTTAATACACACTCGTCTTAACACAATTATATATGCATGCAGATGTAGGACCTGAGAGACCAGCCGGGATGTCTCCAATCTCCCGGAGGACACAACTCGCCCCTGAGATCCAGGGGGAAGGCACCGGAGGAGAGGACCTGATCCAGAACCTCGAGGGGATTGCCCATGGGATCCCAGACTATGCCCGACTATCAGATGTACCGATGGCATACCAGCGCCATACGGTGGGAGTTCGAACCGGATCCACCGAATCCTGAGGCGCCTAGTGCGTGCAGTGACGTGCTATCATGAGCACCATGCGGATTAGTCTCTAGGATTTAGCCACACCTATTTTTTGAGAGACACAGTGTCTCAGGATGTATTAAGACAATTATGTATATTTTTTTGAGTTTTATGTGACACACTCTATGTAAACATTTCGATATCTATATATATACATATCTATTTCTGGATGAATCTTTCTTTACATGTGATGATGATTATAAATTGCGCAAATGTCTGTCTAATACCAAATTTGCTACTGCATCTGTTAATGTATTCAAATGCCTGGGTATATGATGATATGTAATGTAGTCAAAATTCCTTTCCAGTAATCGAATACGCAAATACAGACGTAAGATGGATGGGTTCCTTACCGAATAGTGTCCGTTCAGCTGTAACACTACAAGTTGTGAATCTAGGTACACGAGCAATTCGCGGATACCAAGGTTTACTGCCTCGGTTAATAATTCCAACACGGCACTATATTCCGCGATATTGTTCGTGGTACGTCCTAAACACACACCTTGCAGGTCGATCAACTCACCAGCAGGATCGTAGATTACCCAGGCTGCGGAAGACAGATTCCTGGTACTACGGGAGGCACCATCCGCGAAACCAACAAATGGATGAATAGACATCTGCACAACCAGGAAGACCCGATCAGCAGAAATATGTTTACAAAGAACACCACACCATGCACACAAATGACAATCACACACCTATGTACACACACCACACCAAGAAATCATTTCAGGCATAGTACTTTTTAAGGTACAGCCCATTCCTGGGCTGCGCCAATGGAACTCCTTCGTAGTCTATAAGCTCGTAGGCCCCATTTTTCAAAACACGTTTTACTATATAGGGACCGTGCCACATGGGCTGGAGCTTACCGGCACCAAGCTTATCATGTGCCTGATCGTACAAGAGGATGAGGTCTCCTTCGATGAAAGAACGGGGAGAAACAGATTGATCAAAATGAGTTTTGACCCTCTTCTTTTGTGCTTCGATGATCAAAGCAGCTAGACGACGGGTTTCATCCAACCGTTCGAGATACAGAAGACGTTCTTCCTCAGGAGAAGTATCCGGTAAGAGCTCCACAACTAATTTAAGCGAAGGAATTTCACATTCAACCGGCAAAGTAGCTTCCAGACTGTACACCAGTTGGAATGGTGTGAATCCGGTTGCACTTTTAGCAGATGTTCGGTACGCCCAGAGAGCTGAGAACAGTTGGAGATGCCAAGTGGATTTAAGAATCCCAACTGTTCGCTGAAGCATAGTGACCAAAACCTTGTTCACCGCTTCAACCTGACCATTCGCTTGAGGGTAGTATGGTGTTGAGCTGTCGTGACGCAGGCCCAATGCAGCTGTCAGCTCCGCCATCATGTAATCGCGGAAATGAGTACCGTGATCAGTGACGATAGCTTGAGGAACCCCGAATCGTGCGATAACATGGTTGAATAAAAATGAAGCAGCCGTTTTCCCGTCAGCAGCTAGTGTAGGCATCGCCTCGGCCCACTTAGTGAAGTAGTCGACGGCGACAATGATATACGCATGCCCCCCGGCCGAGTGAGGGTTACACGTCAAAAAATCCATGCCCCATTTCGCAAAAGGACCGACGGTAATAACGGGATGCAAAGGCAATGGCGGCGCGCGCATCTTGCGCTGAAAAATCTGGCATGGATGACATTTGCGGACTGCAGTGATACAATCCTTGAATATAGAAGGCCAGAAATAACCTGCCCGTAGAATCTTCTGGGCAGTAGCATATCCGGACATATGTCAGCCACAGGCGCCACTGTGACAGTCATTTAAGACTTTCTCAGCCTCTTCCAAGGTAAGGCATCGTCGGAGCACCGAATCTACTCCAATACGATATAAGGTATCTCCTACTATGCGGTAGGGTTGGGACTGGTGCCGAATCCAACGGCGAGCAGTTTTATCCAACTCAGACCGAAATGTCGCGGTCTGAAGATACACTATGATGTCACCGTACCAAGGATCACGAGTATCGATAAGAAACATCGTTTCGTCCGGTATATGATCTTTAGAATGTGAAGGAACAGAGTCTGTAGGGAGAGAACATATCGAATCCGCGAAGACCAGTGATTTAGTTGACTTGGCAGTGGTGAACTCCAAGTCAAACTCCTGCAGGATCACGATCCATTTGGAGTACTTGCCCCCTAGTAATTGTCTAGAAAGAATATACGTCATAGGGTTGCAGTCTGAAACCACTGTTATCGTACGCAAAAGGATGTAATGGCGAAAGCGTTGTACGACGTGTACTGCTGCTAAGGCCAACTTCTCGACATGTGCATAACGTGTTTCCGGGTCGAGAAGGTTCCGAGATAGGTAATAAACAACATGTTCGTCACCGTTCTCATCATCCTGCACCAAGACCATGGCGATGGTGCTTAATGCGGCGGCTAGATACAAAGTAAAGTCGCGGTGGTAGTCCGGAGGACGAAGCAACGGAGCATTGACTAGCAATGACTTCAGCTTCTCAAAGGATTCTTGAGCAATTTTGTCCCAATGAAAGGGGACGTTCTGTTTTAACAAATGAGTGAATCCTTTGGCCACCTCGGCGTAATTTGGGATAAAGCGCCTAAGAAAATTCGCTTTCCCTTGCAGACTCTGTAGTTGATACAAAGAGGAGGGTGACGGGAGATTTATAATGGCCTCAACCTTCAAAGGGTCAAGGCGAATTCCGTCTTTCGAGACTATAAAGCCTAAAAGACGGCCAGAATCAACGCAGAAGACACACTTATGAGGATTGAGCCTAATATTGTAGCGTCTGCAACGAAGAAATATCTGGCGAAGATGCTCAGGATGGTCCTCTCGCTTACCCGAATGGGCTGGCAAGTCGTCCAGATAAGGCTGGAAAATATGGCGAATATCATGAAAAGCGTATGACATTGCACGCTGGAATGTGGCACCAGCGTTCTTTAAGCCGAACGGGAGTTTTTTGTACGCGAAAGTGCCCCATGGACAGATGAATGTGGTCTTATGTTGATCCTCAGGTGCAATATTGATTTGGTTGTAACCTGAGAAACCGTCCATTAAGGAATAGATCTCACTCCCGGCACAGTCGTCGATGATCTGGTCGATAAACGGAGTGGGATAATTATCCTTAGGACAGGCGCGATTGATATCGCGATAATCCACACAGACTCGAATTGTACCCTGCTTTTTATCGACAGGGACGATGTTGGACACCCATTCTGTAAGGGGGATAGGATAAATAAAACCCGCGTTTAGAAGTTTTTCAACTTCTGCCTTGATAGCGGCGGCTTTCCGAGGATGCATGGGACGTAAGCGTTGGCGTACCGGTTTCGCACCTGGATAGGTTGGAATCTCATGCACGACAATACTAGGATCAATTCCCGGCATTTCCTCGTAGGACCATGCGAAAACATCTCTGAATTCTTTGAAAAGTTTCGTATAGACCTGAATCTCCTCGGGAGAACAAGTCACACCCACGTGAATGTTCTCAACAATCCCTGGTTTAACAGAGATGTTGATAGGAACAGTTTGAGTAATGTTACTCAGATTACCCTCCGCAAAAACCTCGTGCATCAGGATCGGTGTTTGAAGAGGAGGGGAAGGAACCTGAGTAGCATAGCGCTCCAGACAATCAGCCATTGCCCCCAAGCTGGGCATAAATGAGGAGCGATGATGTCCATCGCCCCAGGGCAGCTCCTCAAGAGACATGGTTTCAATGATAGCCTCATCTGAAGGAAAAGTCTCTCGGAGAGGATCAAGTGAATCAGCCTGACCAAGCCAGAGGGATTGCGAGTAGACTTCGAGAGCCATGCTCATCGGAGCATGTTGAGGAGGTGGAGGATCCGATGCGGCAACAATATCACAGTAGCTGATCTCTACTGGCGTCAAAGGCATGGATTCTCCAAACTCATATACCTGCTCAGGTGTAGGAATGAGCCAGGGGTCATCAGTCCTGGACAGCATGTTGACATGAGCGGTATTCGGTGGCGGTGCGGGGAATATACCCATGAGAACTGGGTCTTTGAAGAGACCAGGTCCTATGCTGTCTGGGGGATTCGGAATTTGATCCACATACGGCACGTTGTTCTCAGAGCTAGAGGTGAAAAATGACAACTGATCTACCGTGACAATCTTGCCCTCGTGAGGGAACTTAATGAATCGAAAGACGGTAGACGGCACGCAGAGCATGGCATTGGTCCAGCTGCGGCCAAGAAGTATATTGTAGTTGATTTTAGCGTCAACCACTTCCACTTCCACGTTGACAGTTTTTCCCTGTAATGTGATCGCAAGACTCTCGAGAACTCCCAGGGGTTTAGATTCCTGACCATCAAATGCCTCAAGGGCATTAGGATATGACGACAAGGCTGGAGAGCCGATGGCCTTCCAGCAAGCGGAGGACATAACGCAGGTAGATGCACCCTCATCTACGACGGCTCTATGAATGTTTAGACCGTTAATCCTGACTTGAATGACCAAAGCGATTTGATGTGGAAGCCGGGGGGTAAAATTCTCCAGATCGAAGGTGATAAGGCTCGAGTCGGCAGGATCGATACCACCGATCGCAGACAGTAAAGCCTTCCGTTGTGAAGGACAAGTTTGAAGAACCTCAAGTGCGGACATAGCACATGGCGCCTGTGCCAAATCCTCAACAATACTGTAATGTTGAGCGGCACGAGCATTTGGATTATAAGAGGATCTCCGAAGAACACCCTTGGGAGGTGGCTTCAAAACGGGTTCGAGAGTCAGCTTCTCGATCTCCAATGGACCGGAGGCAGGTGGGGGAGGCGGCCCATCCGCAACTGCCTTCCCGGGCGCCTGCCGTGGTTCATTGTAGTCCTTCGACCGCGTAGCGATAGTGATAGGTGCATTAGTCTTCATCATGAAAACTTGAGACCCAAACGGTGCAGATGGTGACGCCTGTTCGACCATCTGGGTCTGCTGAGATGGAAATGGCTCTTTTAAAACAGCCGGAGTCCCTTTTGAGCCTTTAAGAAGTTGACTAACCTCGGACCGTCGTGGACAATCCTTAGTGTAATGGTCACCTTCACAGATGAGGCAAGGGAATTTCGGCTTACGTTGGGAGCCATCCTCAGTTCGAGATTTGGATTCCGGTTTCGGGGCATCAGATTTTGATTTGCCTTTGCCCTTCTTTTTCCCCTTGGAGGATTTGTCCACAGGATTGGCCTGGACGGCATTCACCTCCGCGGTTTTACCAGAATCGGATGAGGCGGGATTAGCAGAGGTATTGTTGGAAGAATTAGCCTTCTGCTTCCCATTCGAAGACTTCTTCGAATTTTGAGAAACGGAACCAATGACACCATCCACCGTAGGGGTAGGCAGAGCCTTAGTGGTTCCGGGCCGTGGAGCATCGGTCAAGATGTCATAAAGCGTGCCAGACTGCGAATAGACAAGATCCAGGTACTGGGCACGCGCGATAGCTTGTTCCTCCGTCACACACGCTCCCATCGCAATATCCTGAGCGATTTTATTCACAAAGGAGGTGGTGAACCAGTGGGTCAAAATCTGATCAGGTATGTGAAACTTGATCAGTCGACGATGGCGCCGCCACTCATGTATGTGATCCGAGATGTGAGTGGCGGTGTCCTGCTTCAGAGAAGTCAGGATGTGCGTCCCGGCCTCATACCGGACCGGTAACTGGAAATGCGTGAGGAAAGCCATGGCTAATGAGTTGAAATCTTGAAAAATACCACGGGATAGTTCTATGTACCATTTAGCAGCAGCTCCTGTTAACGTACGCTGGAAAAGACGCAAACGAATCGAATCATCGACCCAAGAGTTGGACGAACACCAGAGGTGATACGTCATCACATGCGCCTGGGGGTCTCCGCCATCTTTGCCCTCAAACTTGGGACAATCTCCTGGTATCTTGGTGGGAACCGGAGGCCAATAGGGATTATGCGAAATCGGATCATTGGTCAACTTTGAAATGTCCGGCAGGTCCAAGGTAGCCAGGAACGGCAATGGAGGGTTAACTCCCATGCCAGCCCCAGGATAAGGTCCGGTACCCATGATCCACGATGGTTGTGAATATCCCTGCCCCCACGGGTTCTGTCCCGTAGGATTCTGACCGTAGGGGGCATAATTCGTATAGCCAGACTGATTTGGATTCTGTTAACCATAGTGCGGGGCTTGATAACCAGAGTTCGTGCCCTGATTAGGCGTTTGCCCCGTATAAGCAGCGTTAGGATTTGGCTGCTGAGCGTACGTAGAACCGGGTGGAGGAGGTTGATACTGAGAGCCTTCAGGGTGGTTATAGTTCGGTTGAGACTGACCATGAGGATAATAACCACTCTGAGGATGAGTAGACTGCTGATAAGTGGAACTCTGCGGAGCCTGGTACGTAGGGCGCAGATGTTGATTTGGCTGCGGCATTGAATGAACAGGCTGTTGAGCAAAGTGAACGGAGTGAGAGGGTTGCCCTGAATGAACAGGTTGACCCGAGTGAGGGGGCGGGCCTGAATGAACAGGCTGGCCCAGATAAACAGGCAGCGCTGGTTGCGCAGGTTGACCTGGTTGTAAGTGAGCCCCAGGTTGCACCAAATAAGCCGGTTGGCCTGGAGGCGGGACACCAGGTTGTACCGGATGACCCGGTTGGCCTGGTGGTGGAACAGGACCAGGTGCTTGCTGGAAACCAGTTTGACCTGAAGCAGAACCATAGGGTGGTCCTGGCTGATATGCAACGTTAGAGACAACAGGATACTGCGGTTGCATCGGTAAAGAAGGCTGGATTTTCCCCCCAGGACCATAGGCCGGTCCCTGTTGATACCCCGGCTGAGGCTGAGCAGGTTGACCAGCAGGGTTGTAATATGGTCCTTGCGGATTATAGAATGGCCCTTGCTGGCCCGCAGAGTAGCCCTGGTTGGGCTGTCCCTGCGGGTCGTACAGATAGCCAGGTTGGCCTGCAGGTTGGCCTTGGAAAGGTTGTCCATGCGGGTTGTGAGCCTGGTTGTACGGTAAACCTTGAGCATACAGATAAGCCTCATGAGCAGGAAGACGCAAAATGTCCCCATGTTCGTCAAGCTGACCCGGAAAACCATACACGGGAGTGCCGTCCTGTGCATAGTGCGAAAAGAAAGATCGATAAGGATCTTGGGGAATCTGTCCAGCTTCGGCGTTCAGCTGTTGCAAAAACAACCGATACTCCTCCGGAGAGATATTCTCCGGTATAGTAGTAGCTAGATAAACATTTTCAGGAGTTGGCCCAGCCCTGGTAGCTGAGACAATAGAAGAAGAGGCAGCTACACAAACAGTGGGCCGCACGGGAACAGAAGTGACGGGCGTCGAAGGAGACACCACGGGTGTAGTGGCAGCTGGCCTCGAAGCGGGAGATGATATTCCCATAGAGGCAGCAGCTGAAATGATCTGACCCAGAGATCTGTATCCCTGTGGCAAAGAAGGACCAGCTGACGACGTGGTAGCCAGCTCAGAGTCATCTCCCTCAAACAATCTACGAGGGATGCGCTGATAGTCATCAGACCCCGGAATTTCCTCACCAGAATCACTCATGGTTGATCCTGCCGTTAAATCACGCAGAAGACGGCGAGGACTAGGAGGAAAAACAGCAGCAACAAACGGTGAACCCGATGTAAGAGAAAGGAAATCAGCTCCTAATCTCAATTCAGACACAGGGTCTGAAAAGGGCTAGTTGAACTCAACTGGTTCTCCAAAGGGTTGCTCGGCGAGGACCGGTCCCCCGTCAGGGAACTCGGAAACAACAGGCTGCTGTGGTTCAACAGAAGGCTGAGAAGCCTCTGAAGAATCGTCCGTGTAAGGACTACCAGTAGACGAAACCGAAGGTTCCGCCACCGTGGCAAAAGACCAGAAGAAAAGAGCAAACACACACGCGGGCTGAAAACGAGTTAAGACACACGATCAAACAGTCAACAAGCAATGTCTAAATGGGTTTGTAATCGTGGGCGATTGATTTTACCACATTGGAAAATAAGAAATTCTACCGTTTCATATTTTAAGAGTCGAGAAACGATAAAAAGATGACTCTATCTCTTTCAGAGTTGATACAAGCGTGAAAGGACAAGCGCTTGACGGTCTTTTCAAGTTTAGGGAGTCAGAAAAGACCAAATGACTGCTCAGGAAAAACTAGGCACAAAGGGTGTACCAAATATCCGTGAACTGCAATATACACCTTGGTTTTAAAAATGAAACAGAAATCGACCAAGGACTTTCCGTACGTGCAGGTAGTCTCCCCGAATGCTGTGTTCGGTGTATCACGGGTATAGGGCGGCAGACTCGGCTTCCTGTGGATAAAGGATTGAAAACCTAGAGGGGTCTCCCTTTATATACGCGACGGTACGAGGAGCGCAAGTCCGTACTAGTGCTGTCTAAAGCCAACAGGCGAACGACAGCTGCTAGGTTTAACGACGCCGGAACACGTCTCTAGCCTAGACCTTCTAAATATGTTTCGTTAAGTTCCAATGCTGCCTTAGGTTAATTGAATAAATTTTACAGTTGTTCTTCAATTAAGTTTCAATTTCCAGGCCCTATCGTATGTAGTGTCTCCTAAATGCAAAGCTATATGCCACAATGCAACATTTCGTTCGATGAAAACTAGTTAAATAAGAGTTGAGAGCTTTTATACAAACGAAATGAACGGAATACAAACAACAATGTCTCTAATGCAACTAATGCAATTGAAAACTTTTCATTCAAAACACTAATCACTAGCGATATGGAAAAGATCACAATTTGCACTAATTAACAAAAGCAAAAGAGATTTTTTTTTTTTGATTTTCAATGTTTAATGGCTAATGTGCACTGAAAACAAAAGGAACAATTTGAGAAATGATATCCAAGAGAGCGAAACAAACAAAATTCACTCAACAATGCAAGCAATCAGATCCCCAAATCGACCCAAAGTCTCTCAAAGCAAAGGAAAGACTCAAAAGCTTCCAATGGACCGTGTGATCTAGGTCCAAAGCAAGGGCAAATGAATTTCGAATGAAGGAATGAACAATCACCCAAAAGACGCAACAAAACAATCAAAGACTGTTAAGAGAGCGTGGAGAATCAGTCAACAAGTTGACAGGACAATCAAGACACCTAAACTCCCAAGGAGGGCTCGATACACTAAGCCACTAGATGCCCTAGGGCTCAAAACGTGAAATCGGTAGATAGAAGCAAACAACCAAAGGACAGAGGTGAATTCCAGCCAAACAAGACTCCAACACACTCAGACAGTCAGAAAATCAAGAAGAAAAGTATTGATCAAATCCAGAGAGCCAAAAAATGAAGAAACTCAAAAAACTCACAGGGGTGGCGCGACTGTGAGAGTGAAACTAGCGCCAGAAGCCAATTGGCGCGGGCTAGACAAAAGCAACGTGCGCCAAGTGGCGCGACTGTGGGGTTAAAAACCGCGCCAGTCGAGTTTCTCAATAAAAATTAAAAAACAAGCTACTCCAGAAGCAGACCAATACCAGCTAAGCAAACCAAGAAGCTAAAACAAAGAAAGAATCCAACCCAGAAGGTTCATCAAGCAAGGAAAAACGATCAAAGCGAAACAACATAAACAAGACAATGAAGACCGGACGTACTCCCCATCGGAGTCGCCAATTTGTTGAGGAGGTAAATCCCCTCTGCGGACAGAGGCGATCCCTACTAGCCCAGCAGGGGTCTAGCAACAAACAAACAATGCTATGACGCAAGCTCCTAGTTACGAATGAAAGACTAGGAATAGAAGCCTACCTGGATTCCAACGCTATGATCTGAAGAAGAAGCATCCTCGTCCTTCAGTCCTGGTAGATCACAATCCTTCCATGATCTCCGCGGATGAACACCTGCACATAGAAGAAACGAACAGATACAAGCATAGGAACCAGCATACGTAACTAAAAATCGGTCAGAAAAGATATTACTCGCATTAACATGATGGAAAACGGAGTGGAACCATAATCATAGTCATCTATTAAATGATAAACGAATAGAAGTTACAACCAAATTTTGACGTCGCAGCCTCCTTTGAACGGGTCTCCGGTCGTCCACGTCTCGCAAAGCTCGCCAAGGAAAGGGAGGACCTCTCCAGAGTCTCGTGACAATGGTCTCCTTACTTGAATGGGCCTTAAGGGAAAGAGAGGATTCTTTACAGCACAAAGGCACTTGGGAATATGGAGATGCAAAGCTTCAGCACTTCAAGACTAGCTTGCCATGGATTTGAGCAGGCTTTTATAGATGGGGAAGGAGGGAGTTGGGATCCCTATTATTATGGGATTAGCCCTATCAACAAGGAAGGTTCCATGGGAGGTGGCAAAACCACTTCCCTTCCATAGAACTCCCGCAGCCAAACCTCCCAACTCAAGATAGGCAATGGTTTGTGAGTTTGTTTGAACTCAACTTCCGCCATCCATATTTAAAAAACAATCCCTAAAATGGGTGGCGCGATTGCTGCTCTATGACAGAGCGCCAAGTGGCGCGACCTCTTTATAGGATTTTCCTCATTGGCGCGAGCACTGAACTGTCTACCCGCGCCAATGCAAAAAGGGATGTTTTTCATGATTTTTGCAAGGAGATGTCTCAAGGGAAAATAAAGCTCATGCTCAGAGGGATGCATTGATGATGTTTTCAAGGCATGGCAATGTTCACAGGTCACGAAATGGGTCCTCCATTGTGCGGGATGGGGAATGGTAGGGACGGTGACAAATTACTGTGTAACAACTTGTTTTAATATGGTTTTACTAACACAATATGTGTTGGGAAAACTGATATACACTTGATTTCCAGTGGGTGCTAGTTGTAGTATTATGACTAATGACTTTGAGTTGATTATGACATAGTTGTTAGTATTAGTAAGGGTTTATTTCATATTAGTAGACATAATGTCTTCATGTTTGGAAGACGTGATAGGAATGTGTGAATAGTTTCATAGCAACATGCTTGGTATTAGCGTGACAAGTTAATGATTTATCTATTTATATAACTAATAACAGGGTGTAATGTTCCTAATTTTTGCCTCAATAAATTGGAACATTAATTTTGTCTATTTTCACTTAGAAGATGAATAATTGGGTTAGGAGGCCCAAATAAAATAAAAACATAGATAAAATCCCTCTAGTATGAAAAGGGATCAGCCATGGAAACAGATTTAACACCCTCATGTGTGAAAGGAGACATTTGCAAAAAGGTTTGACCAAGTCAACCAACGCAGGGTATGAGGTAGAAAGCACTACATGGGACAATGCAGAGATAGAGGAGGGAATATTAATTTATGAAGGAAACCCTAATGGATGGGGCCCATGGAGAGAGAGCCTTCACCTGCTATATATGGAGAGGAGGAGAGCCATTGTTATTCATGCTTGTATTATTCATTTCATGTCTATTCGGACATTGTGCATTCTCTGCTATTTAGCAAGAATTGCTAGGAAATTCCTCTTTAGGATTTCCTCACCTTCTTGAGAGGCCTCTTGAAGGTTGGTTCTTCATTTTCCACATATCTTGGTTCAAGGACAAAGCATCCTCCTCCAGGAAAGCGTTATTGCTGCAACAAAATAATACTATGTTGTAGGGTGTTGCAGTGGTGACTTCACAACACCTCTTCCATTTCTTGTTTTTCAGAGAAAGAGTCTTTCCTTTCTTTGGGAAATCAGTTTGGAAGCATTGGAGCTGATTTGCAGATCTTGGCACCTAGCCATAGTTTTTTATTCCAGTCATTGTGCAGTCCCTCTTAGTGACTATGTTATTTTCATGGAGTATCTGCAGCGAGGGTTTGCAGATTTATTGGAGGGTGAGATCTCATCTGTAAGGATCAACCTTCCACTTTGGAGATCCATTGGAGAAGGTCTACTTCAGATTTCTCATCATCTTCAACCTTCTCTATTGAGTTCCATATTTGAGTTGTTGCAGCTACCCAACAACTCCAATATTGCTATATCTTGAGCCATATCTTGCTATATATTTCAGTTATCATATAATATGAAGTAGTACATTTTATAAACTGTGTCCTCATAGCCTGGGTTTATGCATAAATAGCAATTTTCTTTCATTTCCATGTACATGTATTGTTGAGGCTTGCATTTCCTTTCATGAGAGGTTGTTTCCTCAAGACATTGTACTCTTTCTACTGCTATAAAATTATTTATTGGCTATCTACATCTTCTTGTCTCACAGCTCATAAAATAACACTGTCTTTTCATGGTATGATCCTGTATTGTTGTAGCCCCATTCCTTGGGCCATTTATAAAGAGAACTAGGTGTGGGAGGCTTGTCCCACCATCCTAGAAGGATTTATTTGGTCCCAAATCTTGGATTTCAGTCTTGGACACATTGGACTAAGGGATCCAGGTCTTAATATTAAATCCTACTGCCTCCATTTCTGGAAAATGTGTTTTCCAGCCATGGATTGCTATATGTTTCAAATTGGGAACATTACAGTAGTATCAAAGAAACTTTCTTGGCTCATCCTATGAGTCTAAGCCCAAGAAGATCAGAATGTTGAAGAAGATGATTTTCTTCTCATCTATTTTCAGATCTAGAAGAAACCTCTCCCAGGAGGTCAAGAAGATTGAAGAAGAAGAAGAGGAAGTACTATGCAATTCCTATTCTCATCAAGAAGAAGGCATTGAGCATGGAAGATACTTGGATCATCAGATTCTACGTGATTACCTTGTAGAGTATAGATCTCAATCAAGAGCCTTCACGGAGACTCTAGATTTTCCTCATTTCATCCAGCTAAAGGAAGAGAAGAGACCATGTAGTAGAAAGGAAATCAAAGGCAATAGATTTCTGTTGTCCACCTATGATGGGTCTTTTACTGCCAAAACTTGGGTGAAAGAGTTGGTGGCATTTTTATTTCTACATCCCGTAGTAGAGAAAGAATCTATTGAAATCTCAGTGCTGCACTTGGAGGATGAAGCCTTTGATTGGTGGAGCAGCCACTTGAGCCATGCAAGGGAGAAAATTTTTACAAAGTTCATCCAAGGGTTAGTCAAAACATTTGATGATAGGGCAAAGGAAGGGGAGATCACACCACCACTTGAGGAGCCTTGTGATAACGCTGTCACACTCATGGAGGAGCATCTACATGCATCAACAGTGGGAGCAGCCAACACTTTAGAGGAGGGAACTCTTGTAACCCTACAAGAAGTTCCAAATGCACAACAAGGTATGATAATATTTCCACAACCTATTGTTGCAACAACTTCTTTTGATCAATGTGGAAATTTGCTTTTGAATGACCAAGGGTCAAATCCCATTGCTACCATAGAGCAGCTTGGTTGCACTGCACTGTGCAGCATGAAAAATTTCAAGGAGGAAATAAACCATCATCTTCATGAGCCTTTTTTGGATTTTATGACACATTGGAGGTTGGGGTTTGAAGCCTTGAAGGATGATAGTAGACATCTTGTAGTGAGAAACCCCTTCTCCCTTCAAGATGACACTTTCTCAATGATATCCTCTCAGCTCAAAGAGAAACCTATACTTTCAGATCCAAGACCTCATTGGTTTTGGAAGACTATTGATGAGAGGGATGTCTAAAGGAGAGATCTCATTAGAGGCACACTTCAACACACCATGGAGTGCAAAGATTTTCTTCCTTTTTGACAAGAGCAGATAGAAGATGGAGGACATATTAGGATGGATAACATCTCTCATGCTTGTGTTGGACATTCCTTGAGCCATACACAACATGATGGGAGGTTTTTTCCTAGCACCTATTTGGGTCTTGATAGGGTCTCATTGATCCTTGAGAAGATTGCATTTCAAAATGCCATGAAGTGAAAATATAGGAGTTTGATTTGGGAGGATGGTAGCCCTCATGGGAGGAGTACCAAGATGAGGAGAAGAAGGAAGCATCCACAAGTGTTTGAGTGGATATGGTTGATGAGAAAGGAGCTGGGAGGCTACTTGCAGATCTATGATACCAGGTAGCAGGAGGCTTGGCTGCACTGGTTACTCTTGAAAGAGTTTGGCCATCACTTGGCAAACACTTTTCCTAAGAGTAGGAGGATGGATACTTGAATCATTGAGTAGCATAGAGTATGGATGCATGGTGTGGATGTGATACTCATATCATTCATTGTGTCTTAATCACATGAGTTGTATGATGGAAGTATGGGGAGGAAAAAAATTATTTTTTTGCTTTTCTTGTTCTTGAGAGAGCAAGGGCATATTTTCTCTCACATTTTTCATGATGTTGCAAGAGGAGGATATGGCATTATCTCCTTGGATTTTTTTGATAGAGAGGTAATTACACCTTGGGAGGGAATTCTTATGTATTGCAGCATTATGGGAGATATCTTTGAAAAGGATCATGTCAAAAAATGGAGCTATGAGTTGGCCATAGATCATTTGAAGAGGCCAACAACGTTGTCACTTGAGAGCTTGGGGTTATTGATGGAGTTTCCCCAGGATCACTTCACACTTGATGCACTTGGAGGAAAAATAAGAGGTGAGATTGATGGAGTAGTGGATGGGTACATCTATTACATTGGTGTGACCTCACTTGCTATGATCTTCTTAACTTGGATTTCCAAGTATGAGGAGGGTGATCTTTATGCAACATATGGTTCAATTCTCTTCCTGCGAATGTGCCATACTACTATGGAGAGATAATTCATATACACATGCATCATTTTGCTCTCAACATATGGTAAGAATAATTTTTTTTCATACATGGATTATCTAACACCCCATTATGATGCTCTTACCATTCATATTCAGTGCATTTCTCCACAAAGGGGCAAGTTTTTCATTGAGCTCCATGGGCAAAATTGGGCCAACATACATGATGGAGGAAACCATATTTTATGTGGCCTTGGGAAAATGTTTTATCATCACATGCACTCTAACATGTATCAAATGGAGACATGCATGATTAACCATGTAAAAAGAAACATTTTTCCTTGTACTTTTCTCAAGTAGTAGCTTGTAAAACTGTGTTGTCACTACTGGGAAAGCTATTGGTACTTTCTTGCATCACTTGTAACATTCATAATTTTCTTCATTTTGTTTCTGATCATGTATTCATTTTTTTATATAGATCATATTTGTATGAGAAGCATGATTATGAGGGAGACACATGACTTGGATGTGTCCTTGAGTGAGAAAAATCCTCACATTTTCTGCACTACATGTTCTAATGGGAGCGTGGGAAGAGATATGGCCATCACTACTACATATGTGTTATCTTTTGAGGTTGACCATGGACTTGATAATCATCCATTGTAAAGCCATGGGCAAGCGTTTGGTATTGTATATTTGTTATATTCAGCCATTTACTATTCCTTAGTTAATGTGATGAATCTTGTATGTCACTTGCCATGTACCTTTCTGAGATTGCAGTGGATGAAACTGTGTTTTATCCTTGTGAGACATTTTTTGTATCATGTATCATCATGTAAAACCTTCAAAAAAATTCTCATTAGGATTTTCTATGATGACCATGTCCTATTCATCATGGATGGATTGTTTTGGACCAGCTTGTTCTTCATTGTTGGAAGAGCATTCTTTGGAGGATTGTTCTTCACCTTGCCATTTGAGGGCAATACTTTTGTAGCCTAGGATCAACACATACTCTACACTTGTCATAAGTGGAGAGAAGGATAGCTTGGGGTAGGCTATGATGCTTACCATGTTCAGATTTTCAGCCCACCTTCATTTTCGGAGCTTGAAGTGGGAGCAGATTTTCAGGAGTTGCCATCTTGGGAGGTGACTTATTTTGTTTGGATGATTGCATGGGGATGGAGGATCCACATGAGGAGATGTTCCTCATCACATTTCTGACTCCATGCCTTGAGTGGAGACTTTCCAGTTCTATCCTTGTAGTTTCTTGAGGACAAGCAACATTTGGGAGGGGAGGACTGTAATGTTCCTAATTTTTGCTTCAATAAATTGGAACATTAATTTTGTCTATTTTCACTTAGAAGATGAATAATTGGGTTAGGAGGCCCAAAGAAAATAAAAAAATAGATAAAATCCCTCTAGTATGAAAACAGATCAGCCATGGAACCAGATTTCACACCCTCATGTGTGAAAGGATACATTTGCAAAGAGGTTTGACCAAGTCAACCAGCACAAGGTATGAGGTGGAAAGCACTACATGGGACAACGCAGAGATAGAGGAGGGAATATTCCTTTATGAAGGAAATCCTAATGGATGGGGCCCATGAAGAGAGAGCCTTCACTTGCTATATATGGAGAGGAGGAGAGCCATTGTTATTCATGCTTGTATTATTCATTTCATGTCTATTCAGACATTGTGCATTCTCCGTTGTTTAGCAAGAATTGTCAGGAAATTCCTCTTTATGATTTCCTCACCTTCTTGAGAGGCATCTTGAAGGTTGGTTCTTCATTTTCCACATATCTTGGCTCAAGGCCAAAGAATTCTCCTCCAGGACAGCGTTATTGATGCAACAATATAATACTGTGTTGTAGGGTGTTGCAGTGGAGACTTCACAACACCTCTTCCATTGCTTGTTTTTTAGAAAAAGAGTCTTTCCTTTCTTTGGGAAATCAGTTTGGAAGCATTGGAGCTGATTTGTAGATCTTGGCGCCTGACCATAGTGTTTTATTCCACTCACTGCACATTCCCTCTTAGTGACTGCATTATTTTCATGGAGTATCTGCAGTGAGGGTTTGTAGATTGATTGGAGGGTGAGATCTCAAGTGTAAGGATCACCCTTCCACTTTGGAGATCCATTGGAGAAGGTCTACTTCAGATTTCTGATCATCTTCAGCCTTCTCTATTGAGTTCTAGATTTGAGTTGTTGTAGCTACCCAGCAACTCCGACATTTTTTCCATTTTGCATATTTCAGCCAATCCCTTGGAGGATTGATGTATTGTTGTTTCTAAGGGTTAGAGCTTTTCTCCCCTATTGTATTTGAGCCATATCTTGCTATATATTTAATTTATCATATAATATGGAGTAGTAACTTTTATAAAATGTGTCCTCATAGCCTAGGTTTATGCAGAAATAACAGTTTTCTTTCATTTCCATGTACATGTATTGTTGAGGCTTGCATTGCCCTTCTTGAGAGGTTGTTTCCTCAAGACATTGTACTGTTTCTACTTCTATAACATTATTTATTGGCTATCTACATCTTCTTGTATCACAACTCATAAAATAACACTATCTTTTCATGGTATGCTCCTGTATTGCTGCAGCCCCATTCCTTAGGCCATTTCTAAAGGGAACTAGGTGTGGTAGGCTTTTCCCACCATCCTAGAAGGATTTCTGTGGTCCCAACTCTTGGATTTTAGTCTTGGACACATTGGACTAAGGGATCCAGTTCTTGCTATCAAATCCTGCTACCTCCATTTCTAGAAAGTGCATTTTCCAGCCATGGATTGCTAGATGTTCCGAATTGGGAACATTACAGAGGGTGATGTGACAACACATAATAAGACTCAATTGCAAGAAGGAAAAATTTAAAATAAAGGAGTTCGATGATAAATATTTTGGCTATGTTTAGAAACCAAAATTCCAAATGAATAAATAGCTATAAAAAAACCTTGTGATTAACATCCCTTTTTTCTTCCTTTTTTGCATCTAGTGCCCATATTTGATGCTATTTTCATCCATTTATCAAATATGGTGAAAATTTTGATGCAAAATTTTCACGAATTTTTGCACCAAGTCTTGCACCAAATTTAGCACCTGGTGTTGCACCAATTTTTGAGCCAGGTTTTGTGTCAAGTTTGGCACCTAATTTTTGTTTGACCTACTTTCTTCGTCCTCTATTGCATCCACATTTTTATGACTACACATGCATAAAATTTTGCATCTTTTTTTGCATCATATTTTGCATCCTCTTTTGCATAAATTTTTTCATCCATTTTTGCATCCCCCTTTCCACCAAGTTTTTCATCAAGGCATGTGTCTAGTTTTGAATTTACTTTTGTTTCATCCAATTTTGCATCTTGTTTTGCATCCACATTTGCATTCGCTTTTGCATCCATTATTTTTTCCACTATTGCATCCACTTTTGTTGTGCCCCACTTTGTTCCTAGTTTGGAACCTATCTTTTCACCCACTTTTTCTTCTAATTTTGAATCCACGTTTGCACCCTCATTTACATCTATGTTTGCAGCAAATTTTGCATCTATTTTTTCATCCCTTTTTTATCCATTTTTGCATCAAGTTTTTCATCGAGTTTGAAGTCTCATTTTTCATCTACTTTTCCACAAACTTCAGTTGCAACCACCTTTTCATCCATTTTTGCACCCATGTTTACGTCTACTTTTGTATCCCTTTTTGCATTTTATTTTTCATCAAAGTTTGCTTCTTTTTTGCATCTATCATTGCATCCACTTTTACATCCACTTTTGTTGCACCACAATTTGTGCCATGTTTTGTACCTACTATTGAACCAATGTTTTTTTACACTTTTGCATTCAGGTTTGCATCCTTTTTCGCATTCAAATTTGCATCAAATATTGCATCTCTTTTTGTATTCACTTTCGTGTGAGGTTTATGCATGAGGTTTTGTATGTTCTTTTGGTTCCACTTTTTCATATATGTTTGTTGCATCCAAGTTTTCATCTTCTTTTGTTTCCACTTTGTCATCTAGATTTTTTGAGCCACAATTTGTGTCATGTTTAGCATCTATTTCCATTGGACCTACGTTTTCTTCAAAATTTACATCCACATTTGAATCCTCTTTTGTGTCCAAGTTTTCATCAAATATTATGTATTTTTTTTTATTACTTTTTCATCCACTTTTATGTCAAGTTTTTCAGCTCATTTTTCACCTACCTATTCATCTACTTTTGTTGCATGCACTTTTGCATATAATTTTGTTTGCACTATTTCACCCATATTTGTGTCCAAATTTACATTCCTTTTACATATTATTATGCATCCAAGTTTGCATCATTTTTTCTTCCAAGTTTGTGTCCATTGTTGCATCCACTTTTATTTCACCACAATTTGTTTCAAGTTTTGCACATATTATTGCATTAATGTTTACTTCCACTTTTAAATCACATTTTCATCCAAGTTTGCATTGGATATTGCATATATTTTTCATCTTATGGTCAATTTTATCATTTATTCAGATAGCATAATGGTCGCAAGTGCATCCCTTTTAGGAGGTTGACCTATATTGCCCCTTTGTGGAGGTGCAATATTTGCTGAATTTGCATTGTTGCTGAGGTGGGAAAGGATTGTTCAACACAACAGGTTGTGTGGTGGACATTCACTAAGTATTGGTCTCATTGACCTCGTCCAAATATGGAAAATGATGTGTCATATGGCCCCTACCAAAAATCTTGCATGGGAACTTTAGCTTTATCTATTTCTTCCCCCCAACATTCGTGTTTGGAGCTTGTGGTTCTTTCTGCTCTTTCAATGTAGTTTTCTATTCTTCTTATTTTTACCAAATAGTTGTTGTGGTCTACCTATTCCTATGGACTAAACCATGTTAATGGTGTTCGTTTGGGAAGAATATTTAGTTGTCTTGAATGAAAGTGTAGCCAGCACAAGAATATGAGAAATAACTAACTAGTTTAACCTCCCAGCCAACTGAATATAACCCACTATTAAAACTTAGAAGAGTTTCAAGCTTCCACTAAGATTACCTCTTCTCTACTACCTAGCACATAGCTTGGATATGGATAAATACCCAAACGATATTCAATTCAATTCAAGTGTTTCTCTAGGTTCTTCATGGAAAGTTTTAACTCATTCAACACGAGGAATACTTTCTCCTTGGCCTCATTCTGATCAAAGAATACACTACCCAATAGAATTTTCAAATTGTAGTAGATATCAACAAAATACATGTATTATTTGTATCTTCCTCTGGTTTGTGTTGTGTTAAGCAACCAATATGCTACCTCTCCAACCACTTTGATATATATCAAACATATGTGCCATCCTATAATCTCACATTTCATTGTCATGATTTTTTCATGAATATTCAGTTAGTGTGGATGCAATACATAGGTGTTGAAGTTTAAGCTTTCTATTGGGCTCAAAATCCTCCCTTTTATATGTAGTGGGCCACTTATACTTGGTTTTGAGTGCATCGATGATGCATTGTAATCTTGAACCAAATATAGCACAAACTTCCTAAAATATGAATGTTTTCTCTAGAGATGGAAGAGAAGGGTAGTAGAAGCCAAGGAGGAGAGAAACTTAGGAGATGAGGTATTTTCTAAAGGATGGATTAAAAGAAGAACTTAAAGGAGAAAATTCATTCGTGACTTGAAAAATATATCTAAAGTGAATGATAAACCCAACCAAACTTGACAATAACATTCTAAGTGAGGGTTTGAGAGTTGAAATGACAAAAAAGAAAAGAGAAAAATATCCATAAAGGAAATAAAGGAAATAAAAAAGAGTAGAAAATTATCCACTATATAGATTTAATGTAGTATCCCTATAGGAAACATCTTATGGAATTATTATAGTTGAAGAAAAATAACTTATAAATGATAAAAATTGACCACATTACAAGGCCATGTAGCCTAAATTAACATTTGCCTCATGCAAATTATGACTGATTCTTGGAGAAAATGAAAACACCTACAAATTATGAGTATTCTGCAGAGGCATGTAGGCTAATAATGAAACCAATGATGGCTTTATAATGACATACCCCAATATCATAACTATTATTAATTTCAACTCAGTTGAAGCCATTAAACTAACACTAGTTCCACAGGGATCTAACACCAAATTGGAGTGATTTCAAACAATACTCTATGCAACTTCATGATGGATTGTTAATGACAATGGGGAGATTCCATGGCCACATCCTCATCTGTGAGTGCTTTATGGGATGATCACCATGCACTCTCCCACTTGACATGTCTTAGTCATTCCATCAAGAGCAGATTCATATTTGTAGGTATGAAATTTCAAAACTTTATATTTAAATTTATTTAATAAACATATAATAATCTAATACTTACAATAAAATATTTTCTAAGGATGTGCACACTCCCTCTTTATATATACTCTATGCTATGCATATTACATTAAAGAAATAAATAAAAATAATAACAAAACATGTCTAAAAAAATTCTCTTTACATGTATGTAGTTATATGTATTATGAGAGTTATAATAAAATTAATAATAAGAATTTTTATAGATAGAGATGTGAAATTTATATATAATATAGATAGTATTATAAAGAACAAGCACATGTCCATCTTAATTACAAATCTATTAAGTGTGGAGAGGGATCACATTTTTCAACATTTTCTTAAACATTTGATAAAACTGGCAAAGATCTATCTTAATTCCAAATCTATAAGTGTCGAGAGGGATCAAATCTCTCAAGGTGAAAATATTTTCTTAATTTTTGCACTCAAAAAGAGGTTTACAACACTAGAAATTCAATCATTCTCTATGCTTCGTTGATTAAGAGTAAAGATAAATATTTTAATAAGCTTCTTTTGTATTTCACAAATTTAGAATAACCTAAATTAATTTTAATTTTACCTTACTCTACTTCTGTATTTTATAAAAATAAAATATACTTTCAACTTAAATTAATATAAGGTTTAGCTTTTACAACTTTATGCAATGAAAAATCATTTGACATCAAAATTAAATATTAATACAATCTAGAATATTTTTCGAGAGAATGTATTTTTTGAGATTAATCACAACAATATTTTTTGGGTCAACAATTAGAAAACATCGTCATGACATAGATGGAGGACCTAATCTAAATAAATAATGAGGAGCTACTTCAAAGAATTCAACTAGAAATCAAAGGAATAAAAAAGTCAACATTAAATAGCCAAAAACTATTAAAATAATTTTTTTTATTTAAACATATAAAAACATAAAATTAATTAAAAAAAGAAAAATAGAAGCCTTTAAAATTGTAAATATTTATAAATATGAATATATTAAAAGTATAATATTAGAATTTATTATTAAAAACAATAACATTTTTTTTAATTTGAATGAAAATATGTTAGGAAATATCCAATAAATAATGCTAAATCTTTGGGCTAATGGTGTTAAATGATTTAGTATGTATAAAAAGTAAAAAGAAAATTTAACTTTAATTAGTAAAAAAACTAATAAAAAAATAGATTATTTAAACAAGAATAAATATATATTTTTTATATAAATATAAACAAAATAAATTACAAGAAACCATTATTAAAAACATTAGCATTTTTTAAATTAAATAAAAATAAAGCATGAGTAGTCCTATAAAAAAATAAATGAGGCCAATATCTAACTAAAGTGGAAATAAAATGGTTTTAAATTAGTTATTCTATATTAAAAGTAGAAAGATATAAGAAAACTTGAATTAAATAATTAATAATTATTTTTTCTCCATTATCTCTTTTTCCCATTTTTATTTATTTATTTTTTGAATTTCCTTAGATTATCACTTTTTCCTAATTTTCTATTGTAAAATTTCCTTCATACTCTCTTTTTTCACTCTTTATCTATCTATATATTCTATCTATATCTATCTATTTTTTCTTATAACAACTACATAACTAAGGAGGCAGAAGAAGCATTTGAAATTCCAATATGTTACATTTATTCCAGATGCTTTTAAGATTATAGGGATTTTATTGTTGTGGAATGCATAAATCCATTGCTACATCTCGTTCGCCAATACAAGGGTTTAATAGATCCAATTTTGATAATACAAACATTTGCTAGAAGGGTTTTATAGATCTAGTTCACATATATAGGGGTTTTCTAGAAGAGTTTGCTAGACCTATTTTGCCGATATAGGGGATTTCTTGATCCATTTCATTGATATAGGGGTTTGCTAGATCTAATTTGTTGATAAAAGTGATTCCTATATCTAGTTCGTTGACATAGGGGCTTTGGATAGAGGATTTTTATTGTTTTTGAGTGCATATATAGATAGCTAATACATGGGTTTTAGATAAAGGTTTTTTATTGTTTTGGAATGCATATATCCATAGTTAGATCTATTTCCATGATACACATGTTTTGAAAATGTAGTTCTACCGACAATACTACATGGGTTTTCAGAAACATATTTTATTGTCATGAGATTCATATATCCATAGCTACATATATTGCTCTGATGCATGGCTTTTGACAATGCAGGTCTAACAATGATAAGAGCTCCATAAATTAGAAGCTGAAGAAGCATTAAGGCTTGAGCATCGAATTTTCTTCACTTAGTCCAGTTACTTAAGAGAATGTAGGGTTTTTATTGTTGTGAAATGTATATGTCCATAGTAGCTAAAGTTCCCTAATATAGATGTTTTAATTAAAAAAAGGTTTGAATCTATAGATTTGTAGCCACATTGAATAATTAACCAAATATTTTTCCATGTTCTAAACATATAGACACCTCAACAAGAATGGCATGGAATTTATCTTAGCCTTTTTATTTACTCGATGGCCTTTTGAATCATGAGATATAGAGATTTATATTGAATTTTTTGTTTTTTATTTGTAATGAATATGCTTAACCCATTCACTAGATAATATGGAATCATCACATCTATATTGAATGAATAGAGATTTGTTATTATAACTATCGGCATAGTACATAGTAATTCATATCATTTTTATTAATTGTAACAGTTGGCTTAAGTGCTAACTATGATTATGATATGTTGTTAAGACATTAAGACATTAATTGTTATTTTTATTTTTATTTTAACAATAAATTATGAGCAGAAATTAATCTTGATTAAATTAAATATGGAAGTGATTTCCATAAAAGAATAACAAGATTGATGGTAAAAATAAAAAATAAAAAATTCAAGAACTGAGAGTTAGTTGGACAGAATCAGTTGAAACAGTTACCCAACCTCTAAGGATAAAGGCTTAATCCAAGTGAGGTTTGGGGGTTCTATTGGGTAACTGAGGAAGGAAAATTTGTAGAGAAGAATTCCCGAACTTGTTCTAATGAGTGGAATACTCTGATTTTTTGAAAATTGTCTGGATTAAAAGAGTGGACCGGATTGTCCTGAGGTCTCTCCAAAACTTCTATCAACTCACAAAGCTCAGACTTGGAGCACAGGGGAGAGACGAGGATGTGATTTCATCTCTTGAGGTAGGGAGGAACAACATCAGTTAGTGAACTGTAGAACATATAAGTTTACTGTTATTGCGTGTTCATAGTTACTTAAGAATGGAAAGATTTAACAAAAATAGGAGTTTGAAAACTGAAGCAGCTACAATATTTAAGTTTCTGTGATATCTCAGGTTATAAATATGAATTTTTTTAGACAAATAGGATAGACAAGTGGAATTTCAATTTATACTCAGAAAATGGAAGAGGCAAGGAACCGTTAACTCAGTACCGTGAAGAAGAAGGCTCCGAGTTAGTCATTCCCTACAAATAGGGTAAACACAAACATAACGGTTCATCCATTTTCATGTTTAAGTTTAAATAAAAATAAAAATAAAAATAACTGTGTGTGAATGGGGATGATTCTCTAGAATAAGAAATATTAGTCTCTGTTGTTTGAATGCAAGTAAAATCAAAGTTTTTTCTGAAAGAAAATTAAAAAAAATACTGTAATCATTAACTTTGCACTTGAAATAATGGTCTACAAAATATTTCTTTGGATATATCTGAGTCATAGAGTACTCCTTAAAAAAATTTGATACATGTAACAAACATAAAAAAGATACAAAAAATAAGTCTTTAGATGGAAATAAGCATTACTTTGCAATTTCCATAAAAGTCACACTATATATGCAAATATATCTATATATATATATATATATATATATATATATATATACTCAATAATTTAGCACTAGAAAAATAAGCGGCCTCAGATTCAGAAAACCCCCTTAGAATAATGATAGCTGAAAATTTCCACAGAGGAGAACAATCCCAATATTCATTAAGGTTTTCACGAAATTATTGTTTAATGAAAAAACTGTATACGCGATGGGTTAAACCCAACAGAAAACATATATATATACCCATAATAAAATATACAAATAAGAAAACTTAACCATAATTATCTTCCACAATGTATAAGAGAAATTCCATAAATAACTCATAATAAACCACAACTGTAACATCAGATAAATGATGGAGCTTAGATTTAAACAAGCATAAAATATATAGTATATAAATATTTGAGTCTGATAAATAAAACGTTAAAGTATAACTGTTACATAATACTACTCGGCATGCTCATGTAGGGTATTGGCCATAAGGAAAGAGTTAACATTTTTTGATAACATAAATAAACAAAAATCAAAACTCCATAGCGACTCGTAACCCTCTACAAGCTCAACATTTTCTGTGACCAAATGGTTCACAACAAAGGGGTACCTGACAGAGTCGGAAGAAGTTAGAGGAATTGATAAATGAACTTCCTGGAGTACATCCTTACAAGAACAACAACAAGCAAACCTGCAAACCAAATATTTGCGAAGGGAATTAGTAAAGAACCGGTCTCAAATATGAGAAGGTTGAAGAATAAAATTAATATGTTGAGTTGTAGAATTACCTGTAAGTAGCTTGTCACTGAAGAATGAGGAGCAAAACCTGAAAGTGTTGCCATTGAAGGTAAGAACATCGGTTGAGCTCCAGAACAATCCCAGGAAAGATTTGTGTGCAAAAAAATGAAATTAAAAGAGAAAAATAGTAAGGGTTCACCATGGAAATTCTGGAGTTCGCCCATACTGGAAAGAGACTTCATACACCAGAGCCAAAAGAATTACTGTGGCTTAAGGGAGGGACAGTAAATATTAAGACCAAACCCAAGAATGAATCAATGAAAAGTTAACTGCAAGAAAAATCATGAAACCATAAACCTTTGTAAATTATGGGTAGAATGAAAAAACCATGACATGGCATATGCCTGCGTAAGGAGAGGTATGTTACGATAAAAAAAGTTGCAAGAAAACCCAAAAAATGAAACTTGTATAAAATTACCTTGAATCTGACTGCTGCAATAAAACCTATCAACATTGGAGAAAACCCTGACGGGGTGGTTGCAGAGGCGAAGAGGCTCTCGTAGTGGAGTAAGAGACAAAATGACTGAGAAATAATGAAAGCAGTTATGGGGAGAAGTGTCATTACCGTAACCCTAATTCCTTACCACCGTTGGATCTCAAAAGTTAGATCAAGGGCGGAGGATGCACCACTTGTCCACCATAGTGGCGATAATCTCAACAAACAAATTGAATAGCTATATTTCCTTACCAGATTCACTGTGTAGAAAGTTAATCATAAAGTTATTATTGATTGCAATGTGTATATTTATATTAAGTTTCATTTAAAGCCGATTATAAAGACTGATAAGAGATTTTCCGGAGAAGTTAAGTCATGAAATCTACCTTAGTAAGGTTTGATTATAATTTGTATATAATATATTTATATATCGAATTTGAATGTGGTACAGATGTATGACATGTGTATAGTATATATCAACTTGAATGCTACATAGTTGTGAGTCGTGTGTAGGTTAGTTAGGGTGTTTCTAATGTAAAAATGAAATAAGATGTAAATGAAAGTAGAGATAATAGTTATACAAAGTAATTTTTTTTATGAGTGTAGAATGATGCATGTTACAAGTGGTATCAGAGAAACGTTCATACGATAGGACCCTATGGGTCAACTAAAGAATTAAGATATGTGTATATTGATTCACAGAGAGAGAAGAAGTATAACAGGAGGCATTATGAGAAGGGGGAAAACACAACAACCACCCCAGAACACCGAGGAACCCCAAACCTGACCATAAATGAATCTGGAGATGTGGGTGTAGCTGAGTGTGGATGAGCACCAGGAAACAAGTAGACTGCTGGAGGAACAATAGCACCAAAATAACATTCTGCTAAATAAAATACATAAGTTAAAAGAGGAAATGGTGAGGGTGCAAAGTGATAATGCGTGTTTGATGCAAGAAAAGGAGAGGATATTAAAAAGCCTCTCAGACAAAAATAATCAAGGGATGGAACAACCCAACACTGATAGGGATATGCAAGAAGGAAATGAGCAACAAACAAGATACCATGCCACTGATGGAATGGAAATAAGTCAGTCTCAACGGAGTAATATAAATAAAAACTACAATGAGGCTGAGTCAGATAACGTGTCAGATCAGAAAGAAGTTAAGAGATAGAAAGTGGAACTACAAGGTGAATTTCGAAAGATAAAACCACCTACATTTGATGGGGTAGAGGAAGAGATGGCTGAGGTATGGCTGATAAATATGAACAAGTATTTTCAATTTTACAAATATAGTAGTAATCTGAAAGCTAGATTGGCCATTTATCAGTTGAGGGAGAAGGCCGCATTGTGGTGGGAGGTGGGAGGAAGTGAAAAATATTCGCAGTATAGATGATTAGGACGTGAGTTGGGATTCGTTCCAACAATATTTTAAGGATAAATAATTAACTGAACTCTTCTATGAAGAAAAATCGAGAGAGTTCCATGACTTAAGAATGGGATAGATGATGATGGATGAGTACATCACCAAATTCACTTTCTTACTCCGTTATGTTCCTTATTTAAGGGATGAAAAGGAAAAAGTACAGTGGTTCCTGAGTACTTTTCTGACTCATATGAAGGAGAAAATTGAGTTTGTAAATCCAAAAACTATGGACGAGGCAATCCGGAAGGAAAGAATGTGTTATCAGCAAGCTAAAGCAAAAGGAGAGCAGGGTAAAAGATGGAAGATCAAGAAGGAACATAAGGGAATCTCTAGTTTCAAGAAAAACAGAACCAGTAATTTCAAGAGTGCTACCAGAAGCTCAGTTAGCAAACAATTTGAAAGGAATCATCAAAGAATAATATGGCTTGTAGAGGATAAACCCACAGAAGCTTCCTGCAAACCAAATCAAGCGCAAAATTAGAAGCCACCCCAACAGTGCTGGGAGTGTCGTGAAGCACACTAATACAAAAATTGTCCACAGTGAGGAAGGAGAGAGGAAGTTACCAACTTACAGGAGGCCTCAAAAGTAGGAGATGTAGCCAGAAATATACACAGAATTAATGCAACCCTAGAATATCGGCAGGCAGACTACCAACTGAAAATGATGGAATTGGAAGGTAAATTACTATCTCAACATGTTTATATTTTGGTAGAACTAGGTGCAATTTTAAGCTACATAAGTCCAAAAGTAGTAGATATTTTTAAATTGAAGAGTCATAAATTTAGAAATCCATGGCTGGTACAGTTAGCCATGGGAGAAAAGAGAAAATTTTGTGCTAAGATTCCGAACTGTGCACTAGAAATTAGTGAACATAAGCTAACTATAGACCTGAATATATTACCTCTGGGATCTTATGATGTGCTACTTGGTATGGACTGTTTGGAGAAGCACTGGACGTTGGTGGATTGTAAAGAAAAAGTTATATAATACAGAATGCAAGATGGAAACCATAAGTAAATTCAAGGTATAAAGAAACCTCTACAACTGCGTCCAATTACAACATCTCAAATGGGTAAGTGCATGAGGAGAGGATGCCAGTTATACGCCATCCAAGTGGGTTTTACTAATTCCAAAGAAAAGACCCCAATGATGGAAAACATTCTGATAGTGCAAGAGTTTATGGACATATTTTAAGAGGAAATACTAGGCTTACCACCTAGAAGGGACATAGATTTTACTATTGAGTTGATACCTGGAGCATCACCAATTTCAAGGACACCATACCAAATGAGCATATAGGAATTAATTGATCTAAAGATGAAGTTACAGGATCTATTGGATAAAGGGTACATCCGTCCAAGTGTATCCCCTTGAGGAGCACCTGTACTATTTGTGAAGAAGAAAGACAGAACCATGTGAATGTGTATGGATTACCACCAACTCAATAATTTGACTGTTAAAAATAGATACCCTCTACCACAAATTGATGATCTATTTGATCAGGTGAAGGGAGCCACAATATTCTCTAAGATAGATCTAAGGTCGAGATATGATCAGATCCATATAAAGGATGAAGACATTTATAAAATTTCCTTCTGTACCAGGTATGGATACTGCAAGTTTGTGGTGTTACCATTCAGATTGACTAATGCACTAGCAACCTTTATGAGGCTGATTCATGGTATATTTCACCCATTTCTGGATAATTTTGTGTTAATATTCATTGATGACATTTTGGTTTATTCCAAGAATGTAGAAGAGCATAAAGAGCACTTACGGATAGTGCTGGAAATGCTACGGAAGCATCAGTTGTACATTAAGTTCAGTAAGTATGAATTCTTCAAGGAAGAAATAAAGTACCTTGGTCATGTTATTTTTGTTGAAGGAATTGCAGTTGACCTAGAGAAAATTAGAATGATTATGGAATGGAAGGTACCCCAAAACGTGGCAAATATCAAATCCTTTATGGGTTTGGCCGGTTATTATCAGTGGTTTATTGAAGGCTTTTCAAAAATTTCTTTCCCAATTACTTCCTTACAAAGGAAGGGAAAGATATTTAAATGGACGAAGGAATGTCAAGAAAATTTTGGAAAGTTGAAACTTTTTTTTAGTACAACTGTAGTATTAAGGGTAGAAGATCCCAATAAAGAGTTTGATGTTTGCATAGATGCATGTAAAGAAGGAGTTGGGGAAATTTTGTCACAAGAAGGTAAGGTTGTTGCCTATGAATCACGAGAGCTAAAAGAGAATGAGAAATGATACTCAACTTATGATTTGGAGCTAACATCAGTACTGCATGCACTCCGGTATGGAGGCACTACTTGCTTGGAAAACAATTTGTACTCAAAACTGATCATAGCAACTTAAATAGTTATTTTAATAAAGTTGACCTTAATTCTTGCTAGGCAATATGGAATGCTTTGCTGAGCGAGTTTGACATTGATATGCAGCATGTGAAAGGTAAGGAGAATAGAGTAGATGATGCGTTAAGTAGAAAATTTCATGGTGTTTATGAACTGTACTATAATCATGTTGAATGAAAATTTATGGAGCAAATGAAAACATAAGACGAGAAAGATCCTACACACCATTTTATGTGGCAGCAAACAGAGGAGTCCAGAAAACAAGGAAAATATGTTGATTATGGAATTAACGAGGATGGGTTGTTAAATTTTAAGGAAAGGATTTTTGTTCCAAATCGAATGGAATTGAAGGAACTGATTCTAAATAAGTATCACCAAAGTAACTACTCTAGACATCCCATGTATCAAAAAATGCTAACAACAATTAGGAAGAATTAATTTTGGCTAGGTATGAGAAGAGATATTGCAAAATATCTAAACAAGTGTTTAGAGTGCCAACAAGTGAAAGTGGAGCACCAACACCCATCCGGGCTGATGCAGCCTATACCTGTACCTGAATGGAAGTGGAAGGTGATATATTTAGATTTCATCACTGGTTTTCCAAGGTCAAAAAAGTATAATGACTCTATAATGGTAGTGGTAGATTGATTAAGAAAAGCAACACATTTTATACCTGTGCAATCCACTTATAAGATGGTGAAAATAACAGACATATTTATGCGAGAGATATTTAGAATGCATGGAATCCAAAATATTTTCATATCTAACAGGGATGTGAAGTTTATTTCAGCATTCTGGAAAACGATGTTTACAGGATTGGGAACTCAAATTAATTACAACACTTCTTACCATCCATAGACGGATGAGAAAATGGAACGAGTAAATAAGATCCTATAGGATATGCTATGGATGTATGTAATGCAATAGCCAACTAGGTGGGAAGAATATCTGCACCTAGTGGAGTTTGCATACAATAACGGATACCAGGAATCCCTTAAGATGAGTCTGCTTGAAGATTTATATGGATGAAAATGCAGAACTCCTATTAATTGGAGTAGCCTAGAAAACAAGTTGATGCTTGAACCAGAAGTGCTAGCTGAAATGGAGACAAAAGTAAAGAATATCCAAAAAAAATTGAAGGCAGCTTAGGATGGACAAAAAGTATATGCAGATAAGAAAAGGACTTATCATGATTTTGAGGTGGGAGACCATGTGTACGTAAGGATAAAACCAAAGAATTGCACTTTAAGCTGGGCCTCTTGTGCCAAGTAGGCACCAAAATTTTGTGGCCCTTTCCAAATACTAGAAAGGGTAGGACCCATGGCCTATCGATTGGCCCTGCCCAGTCATATCCATGTAACCAAAATTTTTCATGTATTGTTATTGAAATGATACGTACACGATCCAAAGAACATAATCCACTGGTAGAGTATTCAGGTAGGATATGGATACAAGACTTTATTAGGAATGATAATATTTATAAGAAATTAATTCAAAGTTTGTTGATTGCAGGTCGAACCGGACAACACGTTTCAGGTTAAGCCTCAATGTACACTCGATCGGAGAGAAATCATGCTCTGGAAATGAGCCATCACCTAGGCTAAAGTGAAGTGGAAGCACTTTGGCCCGGATGAAGCTACCCGGGAGGATGAAGGCATTGTTTGAGAAGCATATCCATAACTATTTGCTGGGGCAGAATGAGAACACCGAGGATAGTGTTCACTTCCACGGGGGAAGTTGTAACAATTGGCTTAAGTGCTAACTATGATTATGATATGTTGCTAAGACATTAAGACATTAATTGTTATTTTTATTTTTGTTTTAACAATAAATTATGAGCATAAATCAATCTTGATTGAATTAATTATGGAAGTGATTTCCATAAAAAAATAACAAGACTGATGGTAAAAAAAATAATATAATTGAAGAACTGAGAGTTAGTTGGACATAATCAATTCAAAAAGTTACCCAACCTCTGAGGATAAAGGCTTAATCCTATTGATGTTTAGGGGTTTTGTTCAGTAACTAACGAAGGAAAATTTGCAGAGAATAATTCTCGAACAAGTGCTAACTAGTGGAATACTCTGATTTTCTGAAAATTGTCTAGATTGGAAGACTAGAACTGATTGTCCCAAGGTCTCTCTAGAACTTCTGTCAACTCACAAAGCTCAGACTTGGAGCATGGGGGAGAGATGAGGACATGATTTCCTCTCTCGAGATAGGGAGGAACAACATTAATGAGTGAATTGCAGAAAATATAAGTTTACTATTATTGCGTGTTCATAGTTACTTAAGTATGGAAAGATTTAACCAACATAGGAGTTTGAAAACTGAAGTAGCTACAATATTTAAATTTCCATGATATGTTAGGTTATAAATATGATCATGTTTAGACAAATAGGACACCCAAGTGAAATTTAAATTTGTACTCAGAAAATGGAAGAGATAGGGAACCGTTAACTCAGTATGCTCAAGAAGAAGGCTCTAAGTCGGTCGTTCCATGCAAATAGGGTAAACACAGACATAATGGTCCAAACATTTTTATGTTTAATTTTATAGAAAAAGAAACAAAACCGTGTCTGAATGGGAATGATTCTCTAGAATCGAAAATAGTAGTCTCTATTGTCTGAATGCAAGTAAAGTCAAAGCTTTTTCAGAAAGAAAATTAAAAAAAATACTGTAATCATTAAATCCGGACTTGAAATACTGGTCTACAGAATATTTCTTTGAATATATATGAGTAGTAGGGTACTGCTTAAATTTTTTTTATACATGTACCAAACATCGAAAAGATAAAGAAAATAAGTCTTTAGACGAAAGTAAGCATTACTCTGTAATTTCCATAAAAGTCACACTATATATTAAAATGTGTGTGTGTGTGTGTATATATATATATATATATATATATATAGATACTCAAGAATTTAACACTAGAACAATAAGCGTCCTTAGATTTAGAAAACCCCTGTAGAAGAATGATAACTGAAAATTTCCACAGAGGAGAACAATCCCAATATTCATTAAGGTTTTCACGAAATTACTGTTCAATCAAACAACTATATATGTGATGGGTTAAACCTAGCAGAAAATGTATACATACCCATAATCGAATAGACAAATAAGAAAATGGAACCATAATTATATTCCACAATGTATAAGAGAAATTCTCGAAAGAACTCATAATAAACCACAATCGTAACATCGGATAAATGCCGGAGCTTAGATTTCAACAAGCATAAAATATCTAGTATATAAATATTTGTGTCTGATAAAGAAAACATTAAAGTATAATTGTTACGTAATACTACTTGGCATGCCCATGTAGGGTATTGGCCATAAGGAATGAGTTAACATTTGTTGATAACAAAATTAAACAAAAATCAAAACTCCATAGTGACTCGTAACCCTCTCCAAGCTCGACGTTTTCTAAGACCAAATGGTTGACAACAAAGGGGTACCTGACAGAGCCGGAAGAAGTTAGAGGAATTGATTAGTGAACTTCGTGGAGTACATCCTTACAAGAACAACAACAAGAAAACTTGCAAACCAAATATTTGAGAAGGGAATTAGTAAAGAATCAGTCTCAAATCTGAGAAGGTTAAAGAATAAAATTAATATGCTGAGTTGCAGAATTACCTGTAAGTAGTTTGTCACCAAAGAATGAGGAGTACAACTTGGAAATTTTTCCATTGAAGGTAAGAACATTGGTTGAACTCCATAACAATCCTAGGGAAGATTTGTGTGCAAAAAAACGAAAATAAAAGAGAAAAATAGTAAGGGTTCATGGTGGAAATTCTGGAGTTCACCCATAGAGGAAAGAGACTTCATACAATAGAGCCAAAAGCATTACTGCAGACTAAGGGAGGGACAGTAAAGCTTAAGAACAAACTCAAGAATGAATCCATGAAAAGTTAACTACAAGAAAAATCATCAAAGAATAAACCTATGTAAATTATGGGTAGAATTAAAAGGCCATAACATGGCATATGCTCGCGCAAGGAGAGGTGTGTTACGATAAACACAATTGCAAAAAAACCCCAAAAAAGACAACTTGTATAAACTTACCTTGAATCCGGCTGCTGGAATAAAACCTGTCAACACTGGAGAAAACCCTGATGGGGTAGTTGTATAGGCGAAGAGGCTCTCGTAGTGGAGCGAGAGATGAAATTATTGAGAAATAATGAAAGCGGTTATGGAGAGAAGGGTCATTACTGTAAGCCTAATTTCTTACCACTGTCGGATCTCAAAAAGTTAGATCGAGGGCAGAGGATGCACCACTTGTCCACCATAGTGGCGATAATCTCAACAAAAAAATTTAATAGCCATATTTCCTTACCAGATTCAGTGTGCAGAAAGCTAATCATCAAATTATTATTGATTTCAATGTGTACGTTTATATTAAGATTCATTTAAAGACAATTATAAAGACTGACAAGAAATTTTCTAGGGAAGTTAAGTCATGAAATCAAACTTAGTAAGGTTTTATTATAGTTTTTATATAATATATGTATATATCGAATTTGAATGTGGTATAGATGTATGAAATGTGTATAGTATATATCAACTTGAATGCTGCATAGTTGTAAGTCATGTGTAGGTTAGTTAGGGTGTTTCTAATGTAAAAAATAAATAATATGTAAAGGTAAGTTGAGATGATAGTTATACAAAGTATATATATATTTTATGAGAGTATAATGATGTATGTTACATTAATTATTAATTTATATTGAATTTTTATTTCATATTAACCTTTTCATTCACATGATCCACTTAACCCATTCACCAAATAATATGGAATCATCACAACTATATTGAATATCTAGATATCTGTTACTATAATTGTCAGCATGGTATATGGTGATCTATATTGTTTTGACTTGACAACTAATACAAGTGTTTTAATTATTGAAAGTCCATCTAATGGGTTCACAGATGAGAAAAATGAATTCATAGGGGAAAGGAATGCATAATTTTGATGCTATGCTTTTAAAATTCTGAAGGGAAGTACATTGTTCGAATTTTATGAGTGGTGGCCTCTTCGCTGCATGAGATATGTGAATATGTGAGGCAACATGCTATACCCCCTCCATATCTCTAGTATACATTGTGTCCATTCCCCCAGTATATGCGACGTGTCACATCTACTCCATTGGTTACTCCACCTATTTTGTCTCCTCTAACTCTTTATTTGAGGCATCAATACCAATGGAAGTAGTGAAAAAAACCTAAGATCCTATTCTCTAGGCTTCACCACCAATAGCCGTAGTAGAAACAACATCAAATCCTATGCCTAAGGCTTCACCACCACCGAAAATAGAAGAAACAACCTCAGATCGCTTCACCACCACTAGCAATAACAAAAACATTTTTAGCACTTGTAACCACTCTTTACCATTAGTTTCTAACTTTGAAAGGTCAAGCATCATGTGTATAAAATCTAAAGTATATGGAAACCTTTAAACTCTTCTCCATATCCCAGTTATTTTAAAATGTCACTAATATTATGTATATGATACCGACAACATTTGGTATAAAATTGATGTATATGCTACCAGTGATATTTGGTTACAAAATTTATGAATATGATACTCCCAATTGTATGTTCACGCTTTCATTTGTTGAATGATGTTTTGATCAAGGCTCACAACCTCACTTTCTGTTTAGGTGCTCTTCTAACCACATATCAATGTTAAAATTTGCAACAATAAGAGGTTTATATTTTAATTTTACCTTAATTAAATGAGAAGTAAATTGTAATTCCACATCACATGATAACTTGCACAAGTTAATTAAGTCCGAAAGAATTAATTAGTTCAATTAATTCGAGTTGAGAGTCAAACTAGAGGCATGTATAATGTCTCCTACTTTTTAGGAGCCCTAGATGAGTTTATTTTGAGTTGTAATTAATTAACTTAATTATTTTAGTTAAAATCAATTTAACTAGTTATAGCTTATGGATGAACTATTGGGAGGTCCAGGGAATTAAATCTGATTTAATTCACTTGCAGTGATCAATCAAATAAATCATAATTCGCTAAAAATAACTCATGCATGTCAGTTCTGAGGAAGACTCAGTTGAGATTGGAGTTAAAGGGAAGTGTAAAATTAGTTGTATAATTATGAAATTTTATAGGTGGTGCATGGAGTCAGAGGAAGAGCATTGATGTATTGCACAAACATTATTGGGCAATTTCCTAATTAATAGGGGGCTAATTACCTAAGAAATTTCACAACCAAATAGGGAATCCTGAGGAAAAGAAACTGGTTAGGTATTGAACCAAGCTATCTTGGGAATCAGTAAGACCAAAAAAGATATTGCAGAGAGCTCTCAAGCCTGAGAGAAGAAGTGTAATGTTCTCATATTTTTTGACTTATGAAATATATAGATAACAAGGTTTTTAGCTGAGGCTTTCCCCAAATAAATATTTGTGTTGTGCAATTGAAATTATATCTCTTTCTTGTTCATGGGATTTTGTGATCGCAATTGGCTTCCATGATTTGTAGAGTAGATTCAAGTATTTTGTTTTAACATATTACAAATATCAGTTTCAATCTATGTATATTTTCTACAATCACTGTATTATAATATTAAATTTTATGTCTTATGTATATTTTGAAAATTATTAGCATTATTTTGATGGAGAATTATTATATATGATGACATTATTATCTTTGGACAGATGTTTTGAATTTACCTTAGAATATTGTTATTCATGAAAGTTTTTGATAAGGTGATCACACATTTGAATTTTAGTGTAATTTATTAAACATGACGATGATATTATTAGTATTATCTTTTTGCTTTATCTATGTTTTGAAAATTGTCAGTGATTTTATGGAGAATTATTATGTATGATAGCATTACTATTTTTGGATGGATGTTGTGAATTTACATTAAAATAATGATATCTATTATAGGTGCTGATTTGGTAGTCATTTATGTATATCGAAAATTGTCAATGATGTTCTGATGGAGTATTATTATATATGATGGTACTGTTATTTCTCAGATGGATGTTTTCAATTTCCTTTAAACTTATTTACAAACATTATGTTATCAATTTGAATTATGATATTTTATTTAATGATATTTAGAAACTGTAATAAATTACACTAGGTAATTGAAATCAGTGAAATTATCCTATAAAGGGGGTCATATATGGAAAAAAATACACTCTAAACAAGAAGCCAAATTTGGATGTAATCGTAAATTGCAAGTAGAATTGGATATTAAACAATGCATGAAGGGAAGATGCAAACAAGGACATAAAAGGGTTTTAAACTAGAAGTAAAAAAAGGTGAAATACTAGACACATAAGGGAACAAAATATGGTATAAAAAAGGATACCAGACTAGGTGCAAGCAAGGTTGCAAAAATGGACACAAAACTAGATGCAAAAAAGGAAAAACAACTAGACATCAAATTGAATGCAAAATGGGATGCCATGTTGGGTGTTAAAAAGAAACAAAAAAGGATGCAAAATTAGATGCCAAATGGGGATGGAAAGCCTTGGTGTAAAATTGGGATGCAAAATTGGGCTAAAAAAAGGGGGAAACTAGGGACACGATATTCTATGCGAAAAATTATGCATTACTATACGCAAAATTACACTCAAACCTAGGCCCAAAATGAGATGCAAATGTGGACACAAAATGAGGAAGAAAAAAGAAAGAAAATTTGGATTTGAAAAATTATTCCAAATTAGACACAAAATAGGATGCAAATTTGGATGCCAAAATGGTGCAAAAATAGGCACAAAAACTGGAGTAAAACTAGATGCAAAAATATGTAAAAAATTAGAAGAAAAAAGGCATAAAATTACATGAAAAATATGGTGTAAAACTTTATGCAAATGATGGCATAAACTAGAAGCAAAGAATGGCACAAAAAAGGAAGAAAAAAATGATGAAAAAAAATATGCAAAAAATGGCGCAAAATTAGAAGCAAAACCTGTCGTAGAAAAATATGCAAATATTGATGAAAAAAGTGGCTTAAAAAAGGACACTTTAAAAAATGTTCAGTAGAGCAAGGTTTAGCACTAGGTTGCTCATCCTAATTGGAAAAAAATGCAATAAAATCTAGTGCTAAGTCTTGCACAAATTTCCTATTTTGTTGTAATGAATGTTTTTCCTGAATACATAAAGTCTTCTTAACCTTGATTTTGTCTGGAATTATATGGATATGTGCTATATTCATGAACATGTATTTGAGAGGTATAAAAATTGGTTTCCAATATGGTTGGTTTCGCTAAGGATTTGGATCCCTTGAGAGATGATATATGTATGTGTTCAGTTACAAGGTAGTGTGCTTGGCATAACAAAGTAACATAGTAGGTATATTGTATATTTATTTATGCACTAATATCTATCTATTTATGGTAGTATGATGCAGGGAATTACATGGTGAAAGAGACTGCCATGAAATATTTAAAAAGGCTCAGGTTAAGTTTTTCCTTAGAAGCATTAGGAACACATGGGGATTGAGTCATTGTGCATGTTGAAAGTTTTGTGCTTTTGGTATTTTGTAATTTTTTTCACGCTTGATTTTGTGGTTTATTTTATGTCTGGAGCATGGCCATGCCAATTTTTTTGTGGTGTCATATTGCAATTTCCTTTTCATGGTTTTCTTCTTGTTTGTTTCTTGTTCTTGCCTTTTAAGTTTTGAGGATATCGTGAATTGGTTGGGGAAAGAGGAAGTTAACGGAGCATGGGGAGAGCTAGATGGAACCCAACATGTAATATGGGACCCAGATGAAGTCAGTGCATGAGTAAGGGAAGCTAAAGGTAAGAACATCATAGCCATTTGGATTGGTTGAGTCTATTGGGGGAAATGGATGGTGGCATGAAAATCATGAGAAATTTAACATGAATGGAAAAGTGAATGAATTTGATACGTCAAAGGCCTTGGCTATGTTGGGAACTATTGTTCTCAATGTTGTGCATGTTTTGCATGGATAAAGGAAGTTCTCTTAACTTGACCTTATGATATATAGTAATTATGTTGTGATCATGATTATTCTAATGCTTTTGTGTATATATGTCATTTCTTGACACGGTTGTTAAGGATAATTCTTGTGGAGGAATGATTGCTTATGCAAGTGAATGGTATGAAGAGGTTCCTGGCATCAAGTGGGAAGAGTACCCTTGATAGATATATGAGGTTAGTATCATGTGGATATCAATTGATATTATATGGTTACTATGTCCTTGTTTATGTTATGGATAGGATAGGTTGAGGGATACATTAGATGAATGAAAGTAGTGCAATCTGCGACATGATGGGAAAAGCATGGATAGTGGAAGGACACTAGAAGCAAGGTTGCTTGGTAGAGTCAATGTGGTCTCTGGATGTGCAATACTAATGTTTCATATATGCTGTACATGTTGTATATGTTGCATTGTGTACATATGGTGTTGTGTACATATGATGTTGTGTACATGTTGTATATGTAGTGTTGTGTACATAGGTGCTATGTAGACGTTGTGCGGGTGGTGTTGTGTACACATTGTGTAGGTGGTGATGTGTACATGTTGTATGTGTGGTATTGTGTGCATGCGCTGCTATGTACATGTTATACATGTGGTGTTGTGTGCACTTTGTGAAGGTGGTGTCATGTGTATGTGGTGTTGTTTACATGTTGTGCAGGTCGTGTTATGTACACGTTGTGTAGGTGGTGCTCTGTACATGTGGTATTGTGTACATGTTATGTAGGGTGTTTTCTGTACATGGAGTGTTGTGTACATGTTGTACACGTGGTGTTATGTACATGTTGTACATGTGGTGCTGTGTGCATGTTATACATGCGGTATTGTGTACATGTCATGCATGTTGTGTTGCATACATGTGGTATTGTGTGGTCATTGTATCATGACATGTGTATTTGTTTTTGTTGTACTTTGTGTATGTTTATGTGTTGCCTTATACATCGGGTGTAGGTGTACGTATTGTGGTACACGGGATATAGGTGTATGTGTTGTGATGTACACTATGTGTATGTGTACGTGATTGAAGAGAAGAGAATTATTGGGTGCTTTCCATACGTTGCATCTAATCCGATGTGTGCGAAAAGGTCACTAGAACAAAGGTAGAAGAAAAGGACCAATTGAAAGATAAGAATACATATTATATTTCAATTTTATTTATGCATGTGATATATCACTCTGATTTATGATGATTGCATGTGATCTATGATTCTAATTTAGGATGGTTGCGTTTTGAACTAACTAAATGTAACATGTTTATACATGATGACTTGATCAAATAACTAGTTTCACTTGTTGTGACAAGAAGTAAACAAAATTGAATGTGTACCTTATTGAAGTTCCACCAATGAGGTATGATTTAAATTAACTTCAATTCATTTTTAGTCTAATAGCAATTATGTGCTTCGTACAAGAAAGAAGGAAATGCACAGTTTGGGCAGTTGAAGCTTAATGCAAGAATTTGTAGCAACAGAAAAAATAATTGGAACATGCAATAGTTTGATGGTAAAACATTCAAAAGTATGGCCATTGTGGGGCACTAGTACCCAATAATGTTTTTTATCGCCAGTTTGACCCCAATTAAATCTTGGCTCATTATATTATTTCTTCCTTGCGCCTCCTCTCATATTCTCATGATTGAATTTATTGCTCCTTTAAATTTTCTCATCTACCTTGCATTAAAATGATTGTTATAGTAATCATTATAACTTATAGAAATTATTCCATTAACTGAAATAATTAAATTCTAATCTTAAATTAATTTCTTGCATAAAAAAATGCACTTACTAGAAGTTATAATTTCCATTATAATAATCATTAGTATTAAAAGAATTAAAAAAAATTAAATATTAAAAAAGTATTATTGAAATAAATTAAAATTTCAAAATTAATCATAATAATTAAAAAACATAAATTATAATTTAAATAAAATTTAATTAATTAAAAAAACAGAGATTAAAAGAAACGTAATTAATTAAATTATTTAATAAAAAAAAAATCATGAATCAAATAAATTATAATAATTAAAAAAAAAAAAAATTTAATTAAAATTAATGAAATAAGAAAATTAAATAGATTAGTATTAATTAAATAAATTAAAATATTAAATAACCTACCTCACCTCCAAAAGAGGATTGGGTAAAAAGTCTCAAAAGAATAAACAACCATCTACTAGTGCTACTGGCCCTACTGTCACAGTCAAAACTAAGCCTAGACGTGCCTACTGTAATTCATCTTTTCATAAAACTGCTGACTATTCTAACCGTTCTAGTCTCCACATCCAACAACATGCAGAACAGTCCTCTGCCTCTTCCTCTTCCGATGACTATTCCTCCTATTCTTCCGAGGAACAAGTCAATATGTATTGTCAATGTTTTGACTCAGACGCCTATCATTGTTCTGAGTCTGATTCTGATTCCTATTCTTCTCTTGAAGAAGAACTTCCCCATGTTCTCATGGCTCAAGTTTATGATGATGATCTTAAATTTTTTGCTCAGATTCGAGCCATGGATGAAGGTGACCTCAAAGCTCCCCTTATTGCAGCTTACATGAAGAACATGCCTGGTTCTTCCAGTTCTTCTGCTAGGAAGCCCAACTTTGTTGAAGCTTCTTATGAAAGAAACACCAAAACGTATCTCCAACACAATTCTAGCAAAGCTCGTGCACTCACTTTGGGGGAGGTGAGTAAGGAGATACATGATTTAAAGACAGAAATACGTAGTATGAAAAATGAACTTTCTATCCTGAAAACACAAGTAAATCAGTCTACGTCTTCTTCTACAAATGTTTCAGGCAAGTAGACAAATTATACACTGCACACTGCTCCTAAAGCCGAGGTACAGTTTGCCACAGGAAAATTTGATCCTTCATCTGGCTTTAGTGAAATCGGGGACATGCAAGTTCTCGCCATTCAATACCAACAACACCATGTACAAGTAAATCTCTGTTTTTCTGGTCATGTCTACAAGGTTACTGCACTCATTGATTCTGGATCAGATATTAACCTTGTGTCTAAAACACTAATCCCTTCAAAATACTGGACCACAGCCAAGAAGGAGGTAATGGGATTAGGAACAAAGAAGTTGAAATTTGAAGTCTCCAAAGCTGTTGTTTGCTTTGACTCAAAATGTGTTAAACTTTCCTTTGCAGTATCTGATATTCCAGTTGATTGTATCTTAGGAAATATATTTTTAGCAGCAGTAGAACCACATGGGTCTTTCAGATTCCCTGACAAAACTTCAGGGTATTTTATTACTGTTTCTGGAGAAAGAATTGAATTACCTTATATATCTAGACCCAGAATTTCACCCATGGTGTAGGCTATGCAGGAGATTCATAAAGCTGAAAAAAGCCTGGCGGAACTCAAAGATCACAAAGGAAGTATCAAGATTGAAGAACAGTTGAGTTCTCCCAGTATTCAGAAGAGGATCTCAGAGATCCAGAAAGAATTTGAAGAGACATGCTGCTTATAAGAGCCCAATGCCTTTTGGCATAGAAAACAACATAGTATTGAGCTACCTTACAAGGAAGGTTATACTAGCAGAACTTGTAAGTCAAGAGCCATTTCCATGTCTGTTGAACACAGACAACTCTGCCAAAAGGAAATTGAACATCTTCTTCAGAAGAAGCTCATCAGAGAATCCAACAGCCCTTGGAACTACTATGGGTTCTATGTTAACAAGAGAAGTGAGCAAATCAGAGGAGTTCCCAGATTGGTAATAAAATACAAACCTCTGAATAATGTTTTAGCAGATGACACCTATTCGATCCCTCACAAAGGTGATCTGATGAGAAGGATTTCAGGAGCCAAGATCTTCTCCAAGTTTGATCTAAAGTCTGGCTTCTGGCAAGTTGCTATTGCAGAAGGTGACAGATGGAAGACAGCATTTAGTGTTCCCCATGGACACTATGAATGGAATGTAATGCCATTCAGGTTAAAGAATGCGCCTTCAAAGTTTCAGAAGGTAATGGACTCCATGTTTAAACCCTATGGTGAATGGTTACTTGCCTATATTGACGATCTGTTTATTTTTTCCAAGAACTTACAGGACCACTTCAGACACCTGAAGATCTTTATGAAATTGGTCCAGAAAAATGGTTTAGTCTTAAGAAAAAAGAAGATGGAACTCTGTAAGACTAAAATCAAGTTTTTAGGACATGAGATTGAAAATGGACAGATTGCTCTTCAGCATCATGCACTGGAGTTTGCTGACAAATTTCCCGATGTAATATTAGGCAAAACCCAGTTGCAGAGATTTTTGGGATGTCTAAATTATGTGAGCAATTTCTACCCCTCATGTGCCATTGACAGGTCTCTGCTCAATCATAGACTCAGAAATAATCCGAAGCCTTGGACAGAAGCACATACAAAAGCAGTCCAAGAAATCAAAACCAAGGTTCGGAACCTTCCTATACTCAATGTTGCTGATGAAAATGCCTTCAAAATTGTTGAAACAGATGCTAGAAACATCGGTTGGGGAGGTGTCCTCAAACAAAAGCCAGAAAAAGACAGTTCAAAGGAGCAAGAAAAGGTTGTACAATTTGTTTCAGGAGTATGGAGTAAAGCAGAGCTAAATTATGCTCCAATAGAAAAAGAGGTAAAAGCAGCCTGGAATTGCATTAAGAAGTTTTCAATTCATCTGGCTAACAAACATTTTATTTTGAGGACTGATGCTAAAGCTATGGAGAAAGTCATCACTAAAGTCATCAAGGACCCAGAAGATGCAAAGTTTGCAAGATGGCAAGCTTTGTTTGCATACTTCGATTTTGAAGTAGAACATATCAAAGGGTCTGAAAATTGCCTCCCTGACTTCCTCAGCAGAGAGTATATCTAGCACCAAGAACAGAAGAATGATCCTGAGAAAGAAGAAATACATTGTATGGTCATTCATACAGAATGGAATCAGGCCAATCAAAGAGAAGAAATCAGATGAAGAATCATGGCCTGTTTATGCAGAAAAATGGAGACCGACATGGCAACTCCGAAACACACAAGTGCTCGATGCAAATCTACAGAGTCATAATGACATCCAGCATTTTGTGCCTGAGAGAAGAGTGTACCCTAAAGGAAGTTGGTGGATACATGACATGATGTATTCACATAGCATGGCAGCTTCAGAAGAAGCAGAACAGTCACTCTCCCAAGACTTTTGGGACCTCTCCGTCATTTGTACTGGTGGTGGAGATAGATCAAGAGTTTACTATAAGTCTTATACCATAAACAGGACAAGGAATCCTGGCCAATATACAAGTGGGAAGTTTCAAACATGGCCAGAAAAAAATCCAAGCCTTATTTTTCCTGACACTGTTTATGATTTTGCAGGATATAGAAGATTGTGGTGGGACCTACTAAATAAAGATGGACGGGACGAGACCCACTATACAAAATTGAAATTTGCTCCTACTTGGATAAATTCGAGAGAACCTGCTGTACCCTGGATATCTGACTGGTGGCATCATTATGGGGTCAGTCCGTTCAGCATGGACCCAAATTATTATGAAACCTATTGTCATAGGTTTTGCGATGAATGCCTCAGTGGACCAACTGGCGAATGTTTCCACTACCCCTGTCAGAAAGTAGGTGAAATTACAGGACTTGAATACAAAATGATAAATCCTATATTAAAGTCCTACATGCAGATGCACTATCAGTGGCTCGTCATGACCAAGATCAAGCACCAAATCATCCTCAACAAGCCTATGATCGTCCGACGAATCTACACCAAGGCATGGGATGATGAGTTTTATAATCTAAGATATCCTGGAATTACCATCTTAGATCCGCCTGCGACATCAGCCAGTAAAAGTGGTTCTCAGGAGCCCCACTAAAAAAGCTTTCCCTGTGTAATAATGATACCTAGTCACGGGTCCATAGTGACAGAGCTTTTCACGGAGGCTTTTCATCTGTCTGAAAAGTATCTCCTCTGTATCAAATTATTATATTTCCTCGTGGGCCTTGTACTTAAAGGCATCCACAGTGTATATTCACCCACTTTCACATGTATGTGTCAGTAAGTCGAATCTCCGTGCGGATGTCACCTCTCGGTGTTACCCGAAAACGATGATCCGCTTGCCAAGTGTCAATAATCAGATGGGCTACAGGAATGTTTGTCCCCTCTTCCAATCTATATAAGGAAGGGTAAGGCTCATTCGTAACCATCGGCATTTGGAGTTTGAGTCTTTGTGTTTTTGGGTCTGAGTTATTGCTCCCTGCTCTGCATCTGCGCAATACCTGCGATCTGCTTGCATCACAGAGTCTTGACTCACAGTCCATAGGAGAACTGAGAAGCCTGCAGGTCTATGTGCTCAGCATAGATCAGAACCTAAAGTGGCCAGTTCTTTAGATCGATTTAGTATGTGTGTTTATGTTATGTATGCATAAGAGAAGCTCTAAGACAGAGTCTGTAATTTGGCCAGGAAGCCTCCGGTATCGATCGCTCTTTATGAGTATCATAAGTCCGGTAAAAGCCATTAGAGTCTATCTCTGATACAGACGCTTGAATCCATAGCTCTGTAATTTGATTGGAAAGCATTCTGCTATCAATAAAGAGAGAAAAACGTTTATCATTTCCGCATTTGAGTACTATCACTCTGAGTTTATATAGCTGTTAAGATACTTGCATTGCTTGAAAGTTTGCCATAAGTTCGCCCGAGGTTCGCGAAACAAGTGAGGGATGCCAAGGCCGTGTGAAGGCGAGGGAAGCCATTGCAAAAGGCCGTCAGTTGCGTGAAGATTTAGTAGGTTCGTGTAGGGGTTCACAGTTGGGTTCACATAAAGCAGTGTTCAGAGAAACTTAACAAGGCCAAGTCTGCCCATTGAGGACAGCAAGCAAGCTTTTGAAAAGCCTCTGCTACAAATTGGTATCAGAGCCAGTAAGTCGATGTCGCCGGTTCGTAAAAGGTCAGTACTTAAACCAGTCTCTCTTTGAAAAATATAAAATGGATTCATCTATGTCAAATTCTGTATCTTACAGAGAATTATAAGAGAAAGATAGAGCTGAACAAAACCCATTAAGGGATATGTTTGCTAGTAGCAGTAGTAGAGTAATCAATGAGTCTGATCATCTCTATGAAGAAGTTGAACCTCAAGCAAGATGGGTTTTGCCTAGAATATCCGCCTCTCAAGTCTATAGTGACCTAGGTGTCTGGCATCTGAAAGCAACCACTAGGATCACCATCAAAGAGTCAGTCAACTCTATAGAAGAGAATAGTGATCATGTATAGTTAATCCCTATTCTAAACCCGAAGGAACTTCAAGCAGAAGCACGGAAGCTAGGAACCCAATTTTTGCATTTGGGTTGTGTAAGAGTTGGAATTCATGCATTAGTACATCCGGGTGTTGATGCTTATGTGCTTGCTACTGTCAGAGATCTGACGCACAATAAGTATACAGATTCTTTAATTGGAGGAATTGTTGCTCCATTGTCTAATGGACCGGTATGGTTTGATTGTTACCCAAACTTTTCGGTATCAATTACAGATGAAACCCTGGCAGATATATTGCAGATTCAAATCCAAACAATGGGATTTGATATGAGGAAGAAACGACAAAATATTTCCATTCAGTTTCGCGGATGTTTCCGCCATACTTCCACAATGTTTCCTGTAGTCCTCCATGCACCCAGTCGAGAATCCAAAACCAGTGTCGTAGTCCTGACAGATCCCAAAAATCAAAATATAGAACATCAGGCTATTAAATGGGAAGATCTGACTTTCCCAGAACACTAGACAGTTCCGAACCCCAAGCCTCTCACTGTACAGAAAATAACCTCTGCCAACATTACAGAAAATCAATCCTCAGCTACCCTGTCTTTTCCCAGAAGGTCAACCATAGACAGAAGAAGGATTGAAGAAGCCTGCGAGAAGTCTCCTATGTACATACCTCCAGATTGTATAGATACTGGTTGCAGTTCAATTGTTTCTAATTGTAAACATGTAGCTTTGTTTGAGTTTGCTCAGTTTGTTAATTATCAGCCCCTGAGTGTCCAATGTCCGCAATGTAAAAAACAGGTCAATTTACAGAGTCTAGCCTATATTATTCTTCATGAGAACCATAATAATAGGACTGGTGAAGCCCCTCCTGCGTCTTCTCCACACCCATGTCCTAATCCAAAATGCTCTGACATTCCTTTCCCACATGAGGACGAGCATGTTCTTATGATGCATCTCATTCCAGAGTTATAAAATGAATATCCGAGACTCACAGAGATTCTGATGAATCAGAGACCAGCAAATAGTCCAAGATATGGATTGGGCTACATTGAACAAACTAATCAGTTGATCCCTGAATGCAGATTTAGAGATTTGCCTCCGGGAACTAAAAGACCATCAGTGCCTAAAATCCAAAAGTTTTATACTTTAGTGGATGGTTGCTTAAAACATGAGATCCCTACTAAATGGATGAAGCAAATGTTGAACTGGGATCTATTCACCAATCCACAGGCTGATGCGTTTGCAGAAGTTTTCCCAAAGGAAGAAAAAATGAAGATGGCTGAAGAATGGAAAACTTTTATGGAAGAAGAAGGAGTTTGGATTTCATTCTATTCATGGAAGAAGAAAATGGAATCTGATGTAGTTTTAATGGCAGATTCAGTCGCCTCTTCTTCACATTCCTGGACTGCACCAGATGGCAGTAAGATTGAGACCTCCACTGCCTATCCTCCTTTCAAAAGCATTGTCCTAGGAGAAGGACAAAGTCCGGCACATGCATATCCTCTAGTTCAGAGAGATCATGCATTAATGGGAACAGAGGGTAGAATCCAAAAAGTTTCTAAGCAGGTTAACTGGACAAACACTGCTCTCACAGGTCTAGAGAAGAATGTTGCAAAAACTGTCCTGGTTAAATATCAAATTGATTCAGTCAAAGTTTCTGTAAATGATGTACATAGAGTTTTAAATTCTGTTCAGTGTGATTTACAAGTAGTTAGACATATTTCAGAAAAATCATTTGAAAAATTTGAAGATGTGGAAAATTGTATAATAGAACAGTCTATTTTCACACGGGAGTCAGTCACACATCTGTCTGACAAGGTTGACAGATTAAATTTAAAGAAAGCAAACAAGCCTATTCTGCTTTCTTTCTTAAATAAAGGAAAGAGTGTACATCCTCATGAGTTTGAAAATCCCATCTCTGAATTTCCTCATCTCTTTCCTAAAGAAGTGCCTCAGTTAACCCAGCAGTCTGAATCTAAGCCAGAAGAAAAGTCTAAGAAAATAACCATAGCTCAAGCTCTAGAAATCTCAGATTCTGAAAAACATGCTTTTCCTATATATGAGCCTCTTGAACCTCAATTTACTAGACATGCTGCCCCTGACCTATATGGTGTAGGAAAAATTCCAACCCGAGAGACTTTCCATGAAGGCAGCCATAAGGAGTGGAACATTGATGGTTTTTCTATAGCACAGATCAGGCAACTGCTTGATCAAATGATTATTGGATATAAACTGATGTGTGTAGAAGGTAAAAGTGAAATAGAAGCATGAAAAACACTTATTCAGTGTTTTACTGGCACTCTAGCTAGATGGTGGGAGCTAGAGTCATCCCCTGTTATGTTGGATAAAATGGAAAAAGAAGTTTTAAAAGATGAACATGGTGATGTCAAATTTAATGATGATGGCACAGCACAGAATAACATGATTGGTGCACTCACTGTAGAAAAGGAGGTGATGTGTTATTAATAAACTTTATGGTAGGCCTCCGTGGTAAAGTTTAATGAACACCATACACCTTACCTTAAAGCCAACGCATAAACACATTCCTCGAAGACCAACATGCCCACCACAATTTAATAAAGGTTTTGACTTGTATTAAGCCATCAGACTATAATCACAAATTAAAGAGCTAGTCATTTCAGACCCGATAGAAATATTAAATGCGATTAAGAAGGATTTCCAATGAGATTTAATACATATATTAAAATTTTGATATGATAAGCATATTATATTTACTTCCTACATATATTATATATGTATTATCTTCAAAATATATCTATGTATTTATTTGTTAAAATTTTTAATTATATATATAATTTTATTTGAAACTTAAATTCAGGCATTTTATATTATTATTGAGATTTCATACAAGATTATATTGTTTAAGTTATTTAAAAAATTATTTAAATTTTATGGAAAAATAAAAATTTGGAATTTATAATCAAATTTTAATATATATCTATCTATCTATCTATCTATATATATATATATTTCATTTATTTAAATTCGAAAGGGGAAAATAATTTTAAATATAATTTACATTTAATACTTTGGATTTTATCTTTAAAGTAAAATTTTATGAGAGAGTAAGTTATGTAGATAAAAGTACTTTTGGATAAATCATATCATTAGGATAAGACCTAATCCTAATGATGTGATTTATCCGAAAGTACTTTTATCTACATTATGGATCACAAAAGTCTTAGATCTAACATAATTTATTTAGATGATTGAATTTTTATTTTGTTTAGTTACAATAGATAATTATTAATCTAATTTTACTTGGAAGTTACTAGAACTAAATGGGAAACAAATTCCTAGAAATATAAAAGAGCATGCAAGGGTTTATTTTAAAAGCCTTTTGGGAAGAAGCCTTTTGGGAGAAGCTTTTTTTTTTGATAGGTTGGAGGAAGGAAGCTTAGAGGAAGACAAATTGAGCTATTACAACCATATTGTGTTGAAAATTGACATCTATGGGATGAATTTCCTTGAATAAAATTTCATTTTCGACCTTTCTAAAGTGACTTTCTAAAAACAGAAAGTCATGTGTATCTGTGCAACCATGAATTTCCAAAAATTGTAAATCACTTTAAGTATGAGGGGTTTCCGCAGTGCATTATATTATATATCATTCATGAGAGGTAGTCTTAACTGACTAATTTCTCATGATTTTTGAATAATCCACTTAGCACTCATTGCATCAGGTGATGCTCACAGGGGTGAAAAAGTGGGATTGAAACTAGTGAAATGAATCAAAAAGCATCAATCATCACTTCTGGGGCTTGCACCTGATAACTAGGACTTCCCGGGAGGTCGCCCATCTCATAACTCCTCTGGCTCAAGCACGCTTAACTGTAGAGTTTTCCCCACAATGAAGCCCACTTATATTGCTACCCCATTTGCAAAACCTTAGCAAGTATTGTGCCTCATGAATTCAAGAAGATATCCCTTTACTCTTTGTATTTTAAGTATGAGGGTTTTCTGCAGTGCATTATATTATATATCATTTTTGGGATTCAACTGCGTTAAGTAAGTCATTTATCTATGACCATTTTCATGAGAGGTAGTCTTAACTGACTAATTTCTCATGATTTTTGAATAATCCACTTAGCACTCATTACATCAGGTGATGCTCACAGGGGTGAAGAAGTGGAATTGAAACTAGTGAAATGAATCACATAGCATCACTCATCACTTCCGGGGCTTGCACCCGGTAATCAGGACTTCTCGGGAGGTCACCCATCCCAGAACTCCTCTGGCTCAAGCACGCTTAACTATTGAGTTTTCCACACAATCAAGCCCACTTAGCTTGCTACCCCATTTGAAAAACCTTAGCAAGTATTGTGCCTCATGAATCATTCAAGAAGAGATCCCTTTACTCTTTGTATTTTAAGTATGAGGGGTTTCCGCAGTGCATTATATTATATATCATTTTTGGGATTCAACTGCGTTAAGTAAGTCATTCATCTATGACCATTTTCATGAGAGGTAGTCTTAACTGACTAATTTCTCATGATTTTTGAATAATCCACTTAGCACTCATTGCATCAGATGATGCTCACAGGGGTGAAGAAGTGGGATTGAAACTAGTGAAATGAATCACATAGCATCAATCATCACTTCTGGGGCTTGCACCTAGTAACCAGGACTTCCTGAGAGGTCACCCATCCCAGAACTCCTCTGGCTCAAGCGTGCTTAACTGTAGAATTTTCCCCACAATCAAGCCCACTTATCTTGCTACTCCATTTGGAAAACCTTAGCAAGTATTGTGCCTCATGAATCATTCAAGAAGAGATCCCTTTACTCTTTTTATTTTAAGTATGAGGGGTTTCCGTAGTGTATTATATTATATATCATTTTTGGGATTCAACTGCGTTAAGTAAGTCATCCATCTATAACCATTTTCATGAGAGGTAGTCTTAAGTGTAAATCACTTTCCATCAATTTGTAATCATATCTATATATATATATATATATATATATATATATATATGATGATGATGAAAATAATTTAACTTGTCCTTAATCAATCTCAATTGTTTAATATTTAACGTAATTATGATTATTAGTATTGTTATTACTATTATCCTCTTTATAATATTATTATATTATTATTAAAAATAAGTTCAAGTCTCTCAATCATGTCATATGTAACTCCCCTCAATTAATACATATGTTACTCTCTCTCTCTCTCTCTCTCTCTCTCTCTTAAGGGATTCATTCCTCTGTCTCTTTAATTCTATTACACAACTGTTACATTGTCTTACACAATTTAATTGCTCGTCATAAAAAGATTCCTCTTACATCTCTTTAATGCATAAGTTATAGTCCTCTCCTTTATGGAATAAGTTACACTCCTATTTTGGCATATGTAAATCCTCCTCAAGGCATAGGAGTTACTCCCTCATGAATTTTACCTCCTTGTTGTTCCTAAATATGTGTGCCTCTCATCCTCACTTGACACACTTGTGCTTGTGAGATGACTATTCGAACCTAAGAAATAGAGAGTTGGAGAGTCTAGAGGAAGATTGAGAGAGAGATATAGAGTCTTGAAGAGCAATAAAAGATATTGGAGAGCCAAAGTGATTTAGTGTTTGCATCATCTACTACTGTTAGAGTTCTTCTACAAATTTGGGTGAACTTCTTCATTCTCTCATTGTACTTTATATCTCTGCTAAAAAATTTATTTTAATTGAAGAAGAATTTGTTTGGGTATTCACCTTCTGGGGTTTTCCATGGTCATTTAACTAACTGATCTGTTTCTCATTGCATTCTTCATTGTCTTCCATTATGAATATGGTTTATTTTTTATCTACAATTACTACACATATTTTGTAGCATAAATAAATTCTGGATTTAAGTGATTGTAACAACATAGAGCATTGAAATTTCCAGATGGTATCGTAGCTTTGGTGAAGACAAGCTCGAGAACTGAAGCTCCATTTCTAGCTCTCTTTCTATTTTAATATCACTTGTTGTCAACTCCATTTCCATCTCTCTTTTTTCCAAAATATAGCTTGTTGTCTACTCCATTTGCAACTTTCTTTTTGCTGAAATATAGCTTGTTGTCCACTCCATTTACAACTCCTTTTCTTCTGAAATATAGATTGTTGTATGCTCCATTTGCAACTCTCTTTTTGCTGAAATATAGCTTATTTTCAGCTCCATTTGCAACTCATTTTATGCTAAAATATAGCTTGTTGTCTACTCCATTTGCAACTTTTTTTTTTAAATATAATTTGTTGTATTCTCCATTTGCAACTCTCTTTTTTTTCTGAAATATCTCTATTGTTTGTTCTATTTACTGTTCATTTTCTACTGAAATTTATCTTCCATTTTGTTGTTGAGATATCTCATTTATAGCTGAAATGTCTCTTGGTGACCCTTTCTATTTGATGTTGAAATTTTGAGTAGATCAAGATGTCTTCATCCTACTTTAAGAATGAAGAGAAGTTGGTTGATGCTTGAAAATTCTTCCATTGGAAGGCTAGGTTGGATATTACTCTTGAGGAACATCATGTTCTAGAGTATGTTGAAGGAGAGGTAGTAGAACTAGCTGAAAACTCCAACGAAACTCTCAAGGCCATATACGAGTAAGGAGAATTCAAGGGTAAAAATATTACCCTTGACTCTCTTGGAGACCACTTCATCACTTATGTTTCTAATTTGAATAAAGCCAAAGAAATGTATGTCAAGATGATTAGAATGTATCAAGTGAACAAATCGAGTCAAATTATTTCTCTAAAGAATCAACTTAAGGATTTTTAAGATGAACAGAGGAGAAAACATTCAAGCATACTTCATGAGGATATCAAAAATAAAAGATCAACTCTCAACTTCTAGTGAATTTTTTTTTCCGATAAAGAATTGATACTGATTTCACTTGGAGGTTTTCCTTCTTCTTGGGAAAGTTTTATTACTACCATGAGTAATAATGACAAGTTTCCTAAATTTGATGAACTCCTCAGAAAGTGCAGTCAAGAAGAATATAGTATGATTTCCAAAGGGATAATTCCCAAGCACGAGGAGGGAGAACCTACTTCCTTTGTTTTACAAGGAAAAAAAAAGAAAGGAAGAAGAAGAATTAACTATTCAAGAAAGTTTTCTCCCAACAAATCCTCTTAATGGACCAAAGACTTATCAAAATTCCAATACTACAATTATCACAAGCATGGTCACTATGTTCATGACTGTTAAAAAAAAAAGAGAGGATCAAAATGAAACTTGAACAATCACTTCAAAAAATCTGATTACAGAATAAGAAGAGAAGATACTTATGCTCGCATGGGAAAATATCATTCCTCAAGGAACCAAAGGTATGATAATAATGCAATTGAGACTCAATCATCGTACTTTATTGTTTTTTCTCTTTCTAGTTCGTCTGTTGCAGATTCTTGTTATAGCTGGTTTGTTGATAGTGGTGCTTCAAGGAACTTTACTTGTTAAAAATAAGTACTCTCTAATCTTGTTGAGAGGGAGAAAAATTTGAAGATAATTCTTGGAGATAACTCTACATATCCCATAAAGGGATCTGGTCCAATTTCTTTCCATATGGATTAAGGTAAAACTTTGACTCTTCAAGAAGTTTTATATGTGCCTAGTTTAAATAAGAATCTCGTGTCCATATCAGATTTAAAATATAAAGGAATGAAAGTTGCTTTCATGAATGGTAAAATTATCACTTTTCCATTGAGATCAAACATGAGAGACGTCATCACTCTAGGATCTAGATGTAAATTTCTGTAAAAAAATAATGGAAGACACATTCATGCACTAATACATGAAATCAATCATCAAATGAACTTTTGCACTGAAGGTTTGCTCACTTTCACTACAAATAATTACCTCATGTGATAAATATGGTTTTTGGAATGTTGGAAATCATATCTGATCATGATTTTGTTTGCCAAGTGTGCACAAGTAGAAAGAAAGTGAAGGGACCATTCCCTTCAAGCAAAAGTAGAACTAACTAGGTATTGCATATTGTACATTCCAATTTATGTGGACCAATCCATATAATTTCTCTTGGTGGTTACTTATATTATATTATCCTTGTGGATGTTTTTCCTCATAAAACATGGATTTATTTTCTGAAAAATAAAACTCAATATTTTAATATCTTCAAATATTACAAAGCTCTAGTAGAAAAAAAAACTAGAAAGCATATCAAAATTGACATCTGACAATGGAGGAGAGTTCACTTTTAGTTATTTCATTAACTTATGGAATGAAGTTGGAATGAGAAGAGAGGATATTGTACCATATAACCTAGAACAAAAAGGTGTGCCTGAGAGAAAGAATAGAACTATTATGGAAATAGTCAAATGTATGTCACATGATCTAAAATTGTAAAAGTTATAATGGGGAGAAGCTGCAAGCACAATTTTCTATGTTCAAAATAGATTTCCTCACCATTCCATAAAAAACAAGACTCCTGAAGAAATATTCACTGGAGAGAAGCCCAAAGTTGGGCACCTAACGAACTTTGGTTGTCCTATCTACTTTCATGTCCCAAAAGAGAAAAGGAAGAAGTTGGAAGCTTCAGGTCAGAAAGGTACATTTGATGGTTATTGTGATAATTGTAAAGCTGATAGAATATATGTACCCAATCAAAGAAATATATAATTTAGTAGGGATGTAACATTTGATGAAGATGCATCTCTTGGAAAAGCAAGAGACACTCCTCTTCCTCCTGCTAATGTTGATAGTCAATATGATGTATTTGAAATACAAGAAGACCCTTAAGCTAAAAATGATCTTGTTGATGAACCCATGGAGCCCATGGATCCATTGGATCCTCCTCCATGTGATCCTCCTAAAAGGAGACCTTCATGGTTTCGTGACACTCTTCAAGATGCTAATAAACCTGCTACCCCTAGAGGAACTTTCATAGAAAGTAAGAAACCTTACCGGTTCCAAGGATATGTTGTATCCATGAGAAACATTATTTAAGTTGAGCCTTGCACTTTTAAAGAATTTGTAAAGGCCCAAGTGGGGAAAGATGCAATGGATGAAGAATACAAATCCATCACTCATAATGATGTATGGGAATTGGTTCCAATACCCCATGGTAAATTTGTTGTATCTTATAAATGGTTGCATAAAATTAAACATGGCATTGATGGAAATATTTAAAAATATAAATCTAGATTTATGGCTAGAGGTTTCTCTCAAAAAGAGGCAATAGATTATAACGAAAATTTTTTCACCTATTGAATGCTACACCACCATCCGATATATTATAGCTCTAGCTACTAGCGAAGGATGGTATATTCACAAAATGGATGAGAATAATGCTTTTCAACATGGTTTCCTTATGGAAGAAGTATTTTTGGAGCAACCACAAGGCTTTGAAGTACATGATCCAAAAGCTCATTTGTGTAGGTTAAAGAAAGCCCTCTATGGTTTGAAGCAAGCTCCAAGATCTTGGTATCCTCACATAGATAACTTCTTGTTGAAGCTTGGTTTTAAAAGAAGAAATGAAAATCCAAATATTTACTTTAAGACAATCCAAGGTATGCCTTTGATTTTGGTATTGTATGTTGATGATTTATTTTTGACTAGTAGTGAACCTCTTATTCTCCTATGTAAGAGGGAGTTACTTTTGAATTGGAAATGAAAGATCTTGATTTGATGAGCTAATTTATGGGACTGGAGGTGTTGGGCCATAGAATTTTCCTTAAAAATACATCCACTTTCACCATCATTTCCATTATATCACCTCCATTGCACCTCCATATCACTACCATGCCACTAAATTCATCCAACTTTCACCATTATTCGGGTTACCCTTGTGTTTTCCAAACATTATTAATTTCTAGTATTTTTAAGTTAATTTGTGATAAAAAGTTAGGAAAGAATATGCATAAAATTATACCTTAAAAGTGGAAAGAGTTTTGTGACATGTGTAGGTTCATTGGAAGCTTCCAAGGCCCTCTTATGTGGCTCCCAAAGATCAAATTCGAAATTATCTTCATGATTTTAAGATTTGAAGGAGGGATATGTGGCCTATGGTTAGCAAATTGGTTGAGAATATTATGGGTCAAAGGAGAAGAAGAAGGACCCTCATTAATGAGGAGGTTGCATAGGAATTTGTATAAATAGGAGAAATATCTCCTTTATTTGTAACTTAATCTTGTTAATCTTATCATTTCTTACTTTGTAATTTTGGAGATCTTGAATAAAGCTTTGAGGTTCCAAGCATGGAAGGAGATGTGAAGTAGGAGATATCATGGAACATATTAGAATGTGAGGTAGAGTATGTTTTATTTTGTAATTTTGTTTTGATATTAGTTTTGATTTCATTGAAGTATGCCATTTCATTTTTTATGTTATTTTCATTTCATTGAAAGTTTGATATTTTAGATTTTCCATTTATGCAAGTATAATTCATGCAAGTGTGTTCAACCGGTTGATTGTAGATTGACTTGACTGTGTAATATTATGCACAATCATCTCAAGAAGGTGGCTCTGCCATTTTCCAATTGGATTGTATTTGGGTATTCGGTCATACAGTTGTCTTAGTTCCTTTTACATGTTTTGCAAAGCTTTCTTAGATTAAATTTCCAGTTAACTGTGTAATCGTATGCTCATCAAATCGTCTCAAGAAAGTGGCTCTGACATTTTCCAATTGGATTGTATTTGAAGTATTTCGTCATATAATAGTCTTAATTTCCTTTTACATGATTTGTTATGCTTTCTTAGATTAAATTTACAATTAGCTATGTAATCCTGTATTCACTAAATCATCTCAAGAAATTGACTTTTTTATTTTCCAGTTGACTTGCATTTGGGTATTTGGTTATACAACAACATTTTTTTACTTGTCTTTGATTTCAATACAATAATTCTAGATTAGAATGCAAGTAGATTAAATTTTAATTCCTGAATGTAAAATAGATTTTCAAATTAATGTAGGAATGGTGTGATCAGGCTACTTTTTAGTTTTCATAAACTGATCCCTAGCATATATTGTGCATGTATGTATCACAACTCTTATGGATCCCATATTGATAATTTATGTTAGTAATCTAATACAAATTATTTTACTCAACATTTTGGCATCGTTTCTCAGGAGACGTACATAGGGATTAGTGTTAGTTTAGAATGTCATTTCATTTGTTATCTTAGTTTCAATTCCATAGAAATTTCATTTTCGCAATTTTAGTTTTTCGTTACTAGATTAATTTTTCGTTTTACCTAACAATTTCATTTTTTTTATGCAATTTCATTTTCATTTTTTTCTCAATTAATTTCATTTTTTTTTAAGAAATCATTTTTTTTAGTTTTTAGACTTTGATAAAATAAAATTATTTTTTAGGGTTTGAAAAAATAATTTTTTTTCAAAATCAAGTAGAATACAATAAAAGTCAACGTTGATAAAATTTTAATTTTTAAAAAATAAAAAATTTTAAACCAAGAAAAATCATTTAAATACAAAAACAATTTAAAAATAAAATAAAATAAAAAAATCCTTTTTTCCAAAACAAATCAAAACAACAACGTATGCCATGACCCTTTCGAAATGTCTTAGGAGTTCGCCTTATTACAGGAGATATTCAAAAAAATAGATCCAACTTGGCACATGAGCATTCTCTTACCAATCCTCTATTAAATTGCTTCAACTGGGCAGATCTCTTCACGAAATCCTTAGTACCACGCTCTCTCAAGCTATATGGCGTCACTTTCAAATCCGTGAGAAAATATGGTGTTGTCGACAATACCCTGCGATATGCAGCAAATGCCAAAGATTTTGAAGAATAAACGGAGTTCGGACAATTGCTCAGATACTGGTATGGGAATTTGAATTAGAGAAAAGAATGCTTGGCAACCTGCATTTGGAGGTTAAAGAATGCTGCGAGTGCATCTCTCCATGCTAAAGCTGTCAGTCCTGTACCACCTTTGAAATTGCTAAAGAGTTTCCTTTCAACAAGCACACTGGCCGGAAGTCATCTAATTCATCTCTACTATTTTATTTCAGATCTAAGATCAAATTATTTTTCCATTGTCGCAGCAAATAATTTCATTTTCTAGAAAACGCTGCAATTTAGATACATATTTTTAAAACGAATTTTCTAATTGACTTAGGGAGAATTGGAAAAAAAAATACATGGGTATTTTTTGGAACGGGGTGAATTAAGTAACCTAGAAACGGTTTCCTCATATTCCTAACCATTTGGGATATTTTCAGAGATATTTTGAACCCAATTTTGCAGAATGCATGAGTAAAATGGTTTTTTTTTTTATGAACAGTGAACAGTTTGAGTGCAGCACGCTGAAAGGAGGAAGAATCCAATCTCCCTAATTTACAGGAGGAAGATCTGCCGTGGAGATGGGCATCCAAGGGAGTGGTTGCATTGATAAAGTTGTTTCTTCAAAAAAATTTATTAAAAATAGAGACGACAAATGATATAGAACTTAAGGCTGTTGCACATTTTTTTTTGGCACATTGATATGTAGTGAAAAAATTATTTCTTACATAAAAGATCATTGTCATGATGCTTATTACAAGTTGTAAAGGCATGAAATTTTATATTTAATGGATATATTGCTTATGATTATTTGGAAGAAAGTATGCCTAGAAAGAGAATTTATTTTGGTATGTTAGGCAGTGATCTAGTTGTAGAAAAGGCACTTTGTTGCGTGGTGGCCTAGGTTCAACCCTTGATGGGAAAAATTAAGAAGACACTGCAAATGTTAAATCTTATGATTTTTCATGAAGGTAATATCGATACCTTGACTTTTATTTTGGACTCACTGTAATCATTACTGTAAGCAACAAATCATGTTTGATTGAGGCATTTTCTCAAAACAATTTAAGAGCCTCATCAATATACCCATGTCGTGCATACCCAAAAATTAGGGCATTATATGACACAACATTTCGTTGTGGAATTTCTATAAACAATTTTCGATCTTCATATTGTTGTGCATATCCTGCAACTGTCACTACATGCATTTTGTTAAATAATTCACAAGTTTTATCAAAGCTTTCGTGCATTTTTTTTTAAATTGTAACAATAAAGTAAATTCATTTTTTCATATTATTAAAATTTCACTTAAAAAAAAATTGTTTACAACATCAATAAAACTGGGGATTTTTTCATTTTGCTGGGGAAAGGTATTTATTAAATTCAAAGATTGGATTGATTATTTTCATAGTTGTGTGTACTTAACTGTCGGTGTAGGATTTTAGCTACAGAACTGCATAATTCTGCAACTGAAAAACAATTATGCAACACAAAACAATTCTGCAGCTGTTTTGCAAATTAAAAAAATAAAATTGAAATTGGACCTCAAGAAACTTTGATGGGGACTCTAAGATGCATCGTTTTCCTGAAAAAATGAAGTGCATTAAATTTTATTTTATTTCCTTGGAATCTATTTTATTTGGCATTAATTATGCATTTTTTTTGCGTATGTATCAAGAGAAACTCATCACTTCTCTATCAAATACTCTTACTTTTTATTGCAATGTTAGTGCCAAGTTTTTTCAGGTTACGAGATGTTCAAAGAGAATCAATTTGTGAACGATTGGTTTTAAAAGACCAATTTCAAGAAAATAATTAAGAAGAAAAACACATTTCTATGGCATCCATAAATGCCATTATTTTCCGCCTCTCAACACTTACAATTGATTCAATAATTTTCATCACCTTTCCTTGCAAGAGTAGCATGTTCCCTTCATATTTTCGATTCACATTCATTTCTCATTCACGTTCACTGTCTATTCACATTCATTTACTTCCATCCACCCTTAATTCATGAATAAAAGCAATCAACTCAATTACCTGCTGATTATCTTTCTCCTTTTCATGTTCATTTTCCTTCCCAAATAAATCCTGCTTCAAATAAAATTGTATATCTATAGTCCTTTTTGAGTTTTAATTTTTTTTTCAAAAATTACCCTGAGACTTGCATGCCTTAATGACAATTTATCTTGCCAACAAACAATGGGAATACATTAATTTCCATTGTTTGACAGATCTTCTAGGTGACTCTACATCAACAAACTTATTCGTACCTAGAAAGATGTGCTTAGGCATCTTGAATCTCATTTTCATCAATGGTGAGAGGTCTCATGTTGATTAGTGAAATACATTAATGGCCACTAATTCAACAATTTCTTACTATGTTCAACATCAAAAAATTCATTCACATAGATACGAATTTTTCCAATGTGTCATAATGACACAAATACTATCAGATCCATCGTTATTCAACATTTGTAGCAAATGTAGCAAATTCAACAAATTCAGTAGCAACAATAAAGACTCACTTTCACAACTTCATCCACCATTTGGACGGCCAATGGAAGAAGCATCAGATAATATTTATGCAGCAACTACATAAATATTATCTTCATATCTTCATAACTTCATAACTTCATAACTTCATCTTTATAGTTGGTTCTTAGGTGACAACCAAAATTTCATTTTTTTTTTATGGCAATCCAATGTATTTGAAATAAAAATTTGCAAAAAAAAATTGAAGTTATGAAATTCTATCATAATGCAAAGTTAAAGGAGAATTAATACAAGCCAAGCTCATTCAAAAGCAAGACAATGCAAAAATCAAGTGAATCAATGTAATAGGTTGCATGAGGACATGCAACAACTTCAGTTAGGGGGTATGTTGGGTCTCAGAATTGTCCTTAAAAAGACATCCACTTTCACCATCATGTCCATTATATCACCTCCATTTCGCCTCTATATCACTACCATGTCACTACATTCATCTCAATTTCATCATTATTTGGGTTACCCTTGTGTTTTCCAAAAAATATTAATTTCTAGTATTTTTAAGTGAGATTGTGATCAAAAGTTAGCAAATAATTTGCATATACTTATATCTTAAAAGTGGAAAGAGTTTTGTGACATGTGTAGATTCATTGGAAGCTTCCAAGGCCCTCTTATGTGACTCCCAAAGATAAAATTCGAAATTATATTCATGATATGAAGAAGATTTGAAGGAGGGATATGTGGCCTATGGTTAGCAAATTGGTTGAGAATATTATGGGTCAAAGGAGAGGAAGATTGATACTCATTAATGAGGAGGTTACTTAGGAATTTGTATAAATAGGAGATCTCTCTCCTTTATTTGTTACTTAATCTTGTTAATCTTATCATTTTTTACTTTGTAATTTTGGAGAACTTGAATAAAGCTATGAGGTTCTAAGCACACAGGGATATGTGAAGTAGGAGATATCATGGAGTATATTAGAATGTAAGGTAGAGTAGGTTTTGTTTTGTAATTTTGTTTTTATATTAGTTTTGATTTCATTCAACTATGCCATTTCATGTTTTATGTTGTTTTCATTTCATTGAAAGTTTGATAGTTTAAATTTTCTATTTATGCAAGTTTAATGTATGCAAGTGTGTTCAACTAGTTGATTGTAGATTTACTTGACTATGTAATCTTATGCTCAATCATCTCAATAAGGTGGTTCTACCATTTTCAAATTGGATTGTATTTGGTTATTAGGTCATATGTCGGTCTTAGTTCCTTTTACATGTTTTGAAAATATTTGTTAGATTAAATTTACAACTAACTGTGTAATCTTATGCTCGTCAAATAATCTCAAGAAAGTGGCTCTGCCATTTTCCAATTGGATTGTATTTGAATTATTTGTTAGACAATAGTATTAGTTTCCTTTTACATGCTTTGTCACTCTTTCTTAGATTAAATTTACAATTAGTTGTGTAATCCTGTACTTGCTAAATCATCTCAAGAAAGTGACTTTGTAATTTTCCAGTTGACATGCATTTGGGTATTCAGTTATACAACAACGTTTTTTCCTTGTCTTTGATTTCAATACAAAAATTATAGATTATAATGCAAGTAGATTAAATTTTGATTCCTGAATGTAGAATATATTTTCAAATTAATCTAGGAATGGTGTGATTAGGTTGGTTTTTAGTTTTCATAAACTGATCCCTAGCATATATTGTGCATGTATGTCTCACAAGTCTTGGCGCAAAAATGTTGAGTAAAATAATTTGTATTAGATTAATAACATAGATTATCAATCCAAGATCCATAGGACTTGTGAGACATACGTGCAGAATATATGCTAGGGATCAGTTTATGAAAAATAAAAACTAACCTGATCACACCATTCCTACATTCATTTGAAAATATATTCTACATTCAGGAATTAAAATTTAATCTACTTGCATTCTAATCTAGAATTGGTATATTGAAATCAGAGACAAGTAAACAGATGCTGCTGTATAACGGAATACCCAAATGCAAATCAATTGGAAAATGAAAAAGTCACTTTCTTGAGATGATTTAATGTGTACAAGATTACACAGCTAATTGTAAATTTAATGTAAGAAATCATGAAAAAGCATGTAAAAGGAAACTAATACTACTGTATGACAAAATAATTAAAATAGAATCTAATTGGAAAATGGCAGAGCCACTTTCTTGAGACGGTTTGAGGAGAATAAGATTACACAGTTAATTGGAAATTTAATTTAAGAAATCTTTTCAAAACATGTAAAAGGAACTAAGACCGCTGTATGAACGAATACCCAAATAAAATATATTTTGGAAAATGGCAGAGCCACCTTCCTGAGATCATTGAGCATAATATTACAGAGTCAAGTAAATCTACAATCAACCAGTTGAACACACTTGCATGAATTAAACTTGCATAAATGGAAAATCTAAACTATCAAACTTTCAATAAAAGGAAAACAACATAAAAAATGAAATGACATACTTGAATGAGATCAAAACTAATATCAAAACAAAATTACAAAATAAAACCTACCATACCTTACATTCTAATATGCTCCATGATATCTCTTACTTCACTTCTCCGTCCATGCTTGGAACCTCAAAGCTTTATTCAAGTTCTCCAAAATTACAAAGTAAAAAATGATAGGATTAACAAGATTAAGTTACAAATAAAGGAGATAGATCCCCTATTTATACAAATTCCTAAGCAACCTCCTCATTAATGAGGATCCTTCTTTCTCTCCTTTGACCCATAATATTCTCAACCAATTTGCTAACCATAGGCCACATATCCCTCTTTCAAATATGCTTCATATCATGAAGGTAATTTCGAATTTGATATTTGGGAGCCACATAAGAGGGCCTTGGAAGCTTCTAATGAACCTACGCATGTCATAAAACTCTTTCCACTTTTAAGGTATAAGTATATGCATATTATTTCCTAACTTTTGATCACAAATTCACTTAAAAATACTAGAAATTGATAATGTTTGGAAAACACAAGGTTAACCCAAATAATGATGAAGGTGAGATGAATGTAGTGACATGGAGGTGAAATGGAGGTGATATAATGGACATGATGGTGAAAGTGGATGTATTTTTATGGACAATTCTGAGACCAAACATGAGGTATGGTAGAAATATGGTGAGATTTTCATTTCTTAAGGAAGCTATGATGTCAAACTACTAGAAAGGTTTGGCATGACTGAGTGTAATTCCATAAACACTCTAATGGAATGAATTTCAAGAATATTTGTGGAAAATTTGTAGGACCTGATTTGGATAATCATTATGAGTACTGTAAACTGGTTGGGGCACTGATGTTCTTAGTTAACACTAGACTAGATATATTCTTTCCAGTCAATACTCTGAGTCAATACATGATTAAGCCTGCTCATGCACACTGGGTTTTTGCAAAGCATGTGTTGAGGTACCTGCATGGGACCATTAATATTTGATTGAGATATAGTGTTGAATATTTAAGGCTACATGGATACTCTTGTGCTGATTGGGCCGGTAACTCTACTAATCGAAAGAGCACATCAAGGTGTTTCTTCAACTTAGGATCTACTGTGATATCTTGGATGAGTAGAAAGAAAAATTTTATTTCCCTTAGCACGAGTGAAGCAAAATACATTTTTTCTAGCATGGATAGCTGTGAGGAAATATGGATAAGGAAGATATTTGGATATATAATTTAGAAAGTATTGGATACTAGAATAATTTACTATGACAATAAGAGTGGGATTGGACTTGCTGAAAATATTGTGTTCAATTACAAGTCTAAACAGATTGAGATAAAATATCACTATATATGGGATATGGTGCAAAGAGGAGCAGTAAGAGACCATCATATATCATCTAATGGCCAGATCATTGACATTGTTACCAAGCCTTTGCCAAAAGGAAATTTCTTGGTTTTCAGAGAGCAACTTGGATTGATAGATGTGACCTTTCCTAAAGAGGGTGGTCATGGATGATAATCCTTGGATGAGTGAGATCCTTGTCATATGTTGAAAAATGGATCCCCCCCAAGAAGTGATGATCCTTGGATGAGCGAGAATATTTTCATGTATTGACAATTGTATCCCCCCAGGTAGTGTTAAGCCTTAGATGTTCAAGATCTTTGTCATGTGTTGATAAGTGGATCCCCCCAAGTTGTTATGAGCCTTGGATGAGTGATATCCTTGTCATGCGTTGAGAAGAATTAGTGTAATTTTTAGGTATAAAATGGGCCTCCTAAGGAAATTATAAAATAATAGTGGAAATAATAAAATAATATTAGATTACATCATCAAATTTTAGAAGGAAAAAAGAAAAAACTACTTTTCCAAATCATATTTTCAACTTATCTCCCAATGGGTTTACTCAAATTTCGAGTAGGAACACTCCTTGGATGTAGAAGTTGATTCCTCATCCAAGGAGTACCCATGTTGCATACTTTCGATGGGGCACGCTACACGAAAAATGAGAAATACATGAGAAAATATGATTGCAATCATGTTTTCTCATGTATTTCGCATTTATCATGTATCATGATCCATCGAAGGTATGCAACATAGTTACTCCTTGGATGAGGAATTAAATTTTGTATCCAACAAGTACTCCCACTTGAAATTCGAGTAAAACCTTAGGGAGATAAGTTGAAAAAGTAGTTTTATTATTTTTTAATCTGTTTACTTTTTTATCGAAAAAATGGTGAGTTGTTCCCCATGGTTGACATCATTATCTTTAGTCCTATTGGTTCTAATAAAGTTTATTTTGGTTGTAAATTTTTCTTAGGAGGCCCATTTTAGACCTCGAAATTTCTCTAATGTGGATCCCCCCAAGCAATGATGAGCCTTGGATGTGTGAGATCCTTGTCATGTGTTGAAAAGTGGATTTCCCCAAGTGTGTATAGGGTGATGGATGTATCTCCCCTATGATGATTCTTCTTCATTAGATTGTAACATCATTGTTCCAAAGCAGAGAAAAAATAGATCCTTGTATCAAAAATAAATTACTCCCTAGCTAAGAGGGAGTGTTGAAAATTGACATATATGGGATGAATTTCCTTGAATAAAATTTCATTTCTAACCTTTCAAAAGTGAGTTTTTCAAAATAGAAAGTCATGTCTATCTTTGCAACCATGACTTTCCAAAAATTTTAAATCACTTTTCATCAACTCGTAGTCATGTTTATATGATGGAAAATCACTTCACCTATCCTTAATCACTTCACTTGTCAATATTATTATTATTATTATCCTAATTATGATATTATGATATTATTATTGAAAATAAATTCAAGTCTCTCAATCATGAGACTCAATCATGTCACATGTAACTTCCCTCAATTAATGCATATGTTATTCTCTCTCTCTCTCTCTCTCTCTCTCTCTCTCTCTCTCTCTCTCTCTCTCTCTTAATGGATTCATTCCTCTCTCTTTAATTATCTTACGCAGTTCTTACACTCTCTTACACAATTTGATTACTCGTCATAAAAATATTCCTCTTACATCTATTTAATTCATAAGCTACACTTCTCTCCTAAATGCATAATTTACACTCCTCTCCTTTATGGCATAAGTTACACTCCTATTTTGACATATGTAACTCCTCTTCAAGGCATAGGAGTTACACCCTCATGAATTTGACCTCCTCTCTCTTCCTATATATTTGTGCCTCTCATCCTCACTTGACACACTTACTTGTGCTTCTGAGAGGAGAATTTTAGCTTGAGAAAGAGAGAGTTGGAGAGTCTAGAGGAAGATTGAGAGAGAGAGAAAGAGTCTTCAAGAGCAAGAGTAGATATTGGAAAGCCAAAGTGATTCATTTTTTGCATCAACTACTGACGTTCGAGATCTTCTTCCGATTTGGATGAACTTATTCATTCTCTCATTGTACTTTGCACCTCTTTTGAACAATTGATTTCAAATAGGAGAATAATCTGGTTGGGTTTTCCATTGTGAGTTTTTCCTTGTTCATTGACCTAACTTCTCTGTGTCTCATTGAGTTCTTGGTTGTCTTCCATTCTACATATGATTTATATAGTTTATTTTATATTTACAATTACTTAAATTATTTTGCAGCATAAAGAAGTTATGGATACAAGTGATTATAACATCATAGAACATCAAAATTTCAACATCTTGTACATGGCACAAATGGTCTCTTTCGCTCTGTCATGGAGGTTTTAGTAATAATACTATTATTCAATTCTTTTATTTTCTTCCTTTGTTTATTTTTAATTCTATTTTTATGCACTTGTTCATTGTTCCATAATGTTGGCTTAACTTGATTATGAATTATTCTTGAATATTTTAAATGATTTTAAATGCTTTGGAATAATTGATATCTAGGGTTTTAAAATAATATTTTTAAGTTATTTGTTGTAGTTTTAATCCCATGAATACATGATATTTACTGTTATGCGCACTGTAAATTCAAAATCCATAAAAATTAGTTCTTTAAATTGTATTTTTTTTAATTTTATTCTCATTTTTACTAGTTCCGCCTCACTAGAAAACGTGAAATTATTATTCATTATTTGACTTGTTTATATAGTCTATTGTTTCACATATTACATTTATTTTAACGTTTATATAATATTAATTATTGGAAATTATTAAATTAAATTATTTTAATTGTTATGTAGGTTTAATAATGATAATATTCGATGTTCATGTTATTTAAACCACATAGCTCAATTAGATGTATCTAACACCAGTGAGATTTAATTTTCTTTCTTTTCTTAAATTTAATTTTTTTTCCCACTAACTTTTGTGAATTATGATGTATATTAATTTACTTCATTTTTCATTAATTAAGTTTTAATTTAATAATATTTCTTGAGTTATGAACCTACCATCTCTTTTTTCCAAAAAAGATTATTTTATTTAAAATACTCTTTATTCAAACATTTGTCCTATTTATTTGTTTAATTAGAAAATATATTTATTTCACACTATTTTACAATGACGATTGAATTTTGATTATCACCAGGGAATACCCCATGTTGATAAAGGAAGACCAACCCTGGTTTAAGGTTATCCCCTGTTACCAGAGCACTTTGAGCACTAACATCGTTTGGCGTCATTTCTAGGAAGCGAATTGACAAGTTTTGTTTTCTTGATAACTAGATCAATCGGTTAAGTCAGTGACCTGCTGGTGAACATGATCAAAAATTCATGTGCCTTAAAGGTTTTAAAGCATATATTTCTTTATTTTATTCACCTCGCGACTCCTAGATTATATATATTACTTTTATTTTCCAATGGATTTCTCTTGGAATTATTTGTAATCTAAATTATTTTCTAATACACCTGGAATGTTTCATGTTTTTTATTGTGATAATACTGATGATTATGAAGAAGACAACTTCGAAGTAGAATCATGGTTATTCGACCACCAAGAAGAAGAGGTATGCGATGGTTTTTTCATTATATATGATTTTGATTAATTTCAAGTTCATGTTGATTACCCAAAACCTCCTATGTATGATGAATATGATAATGATTATTCACTTGTAGATTTAAATTCAAAAAAATCATACAATTACGATGTTTTTCGTATAAATAACCATGATAAATATGACCATGTAACTAACAATGAACCTATTTATGATGATTATGCACATAATAAGGTTATTTTAAATGAAAATGGAAATGAATTAATTCTAAACATTATGTTAACTAATATTCATTTATTTAATTTTCCCTATATATCATCATTTCAATAACTATTTCCAAACAACACGTAATTATTTTTCTCATTATGATGAACATGAGTTTCAAAAACATATAAGTTTCCACATGAAAAATCCTAGCATGATTTTATATTACTCTAATAAGGAAGTAAGCAATGAATATATTGCATATATACGTTAATGTTAGAAATTTTTTATCATTTAAATAATCACACAAATTATTATGATTTCGGAGAAGATTGGACAAGAGAATTCTTTAAGAGAACATCATTTTATCATTGTGTAAACATCAACTCCCTTTTAGGAACTAAAATGACCAAAACACCTTACCTTTTCTTACGATTATTTAACATATTACTTTTTTTTTAACTTAAAGGTAAGAGTCTTGGAGTTGAAAAACTATTGTCTTGGTTACATTTGTTATTTGAATTCTTTGAACACTTTTGCTTCTGAAAATACACTGTATATAAATCATGTATATATAAATAAAATTTTGTTTACTTATGCTTCCTAGGTTTAGAATGAATGAAGGTGAAGGTTTTTTTGCACCTTGAAGAATCTTTACGTGACCAAAGTAGAATGGAATACACATATATGAGTCCTTAGTATGAACTATATTAACAATATTTTTAGATACATATTTAAAGACTTTCTTTGTAAATCATGTTTGAGGGGTAAAAATCTTTAAAGGGATCAAATCTTAATTTCTTAGTAATTTCACCTTCATATTTAATATTCCTCACCACATTCCTCTTCCATAATACTTAAACATAAATACTAAGTGATAAAATTAAATCATAACGGCTAGACCTATCACTGTAAGATTGAGCTTTCATAAAATTAAATTGAAACTTTGGTAGCACTAATTACATTATAACCATGCATGAGACTTTCCTTTATCGCCATACTACCCTAGGGGTAAGAACCGATGTTTTCATGGTTGGGGCACGTTGGTATCTCCATCTGGGCTATAGATGCTAACTTGTAGTGGAGCAAGAGCAGTGTCACTAGATTAAAATCTAGTGTGTAATCGTCCCACTCCTTCCATTGAGGTAACTTTCAATGGGGCATGCTAACATCTCCACTAGGGCTATGAACACTTGCTGGGAGTGAGAAAGGTAAGTGGTATTGGACTAACTCCATTGCATAATACTCCCATCCTGTGAAGGCTATATTTTCTAAATAAATTGAATGAAGGACCTCTAACATGAAGAGAAAATAAGAATCCAAGAAGTTCCACATCTCTGGATAGTGGATGAATTTAGTGGGGCTATGGACGCTAGCTGACAACAGAGCTACATCCGATTATGGAAACTCATGTTATGGATAAATAAGGAAACTAAAATCACTAACACCTAACCTCCTTAGATTCAATAAACTCAAAAATGGAAGTCACTGTTATGTATCTTAATTAGCTCCATGGTTTATATTATTTCTTAATCATTAAGTGTAAGTAGGTATGACTTGTTATGGTGTTGGATGTTCTTATGAAGTGATACATTTATAATCTTTGAGATCACGTGCCTTAAAAATTATCATAGCTACCCCGATTTACTTAGTATACAAACAAATGTCTTCTATGTATGTAAATAATCGTAAAACTTGTTAATCTATACGCACTTGGATCTCACATTTATTCTTGTTTTGGTAATTTCTATCGATTGACTGAGCCTTTAAGATGTAAAATATTTTCCTTTTATTAATTTTTATCTCTTCAGTCTCCTTTTTCTATTCCATTCCCAATATGAAGGCTTCTGGTCTATGTTCTTGATCCTCCTCACGGGAGCATCACCCCGAGTTGGAGCCAAATGTTGTCACCAATTTGAACCCAATTAGATCTTGGTTCCTTCTAATAGTTTTTCCTTGTGCATCCTCTCATATTCTCATGGTCAAAAATTGCTCGCTTGAATTTTCTCATTTACCCTCTATTAAAATAGTTGTTATAGTAATCGTTATAACTTATAGAAATTATTTTACTAAATGAAATAATGAAGTAATCGTAAATTAATTTCTTGCATAGAAGATACATTATAATTTTTATTATTATAATCATTATTATTAAAATAATTAAATAAATAAATATTAAAGAATAAATCAAGTACAAAATTATTATTGAAAAAAAGAAAAAAGAAAAAATAATCGAACACAAATTATAAATTAAATAAATTTTAATCAGAAAGTGAAATTAATTAAAATACAAAATATAAGTTAAATTAAATTAAATTAAACGTAACTAATTCATAAAAAAAATTAATCATGAATTAAATAAATTCTAATAAAATCAAAACAAATATCAATTAATTAATTTTTAATTAAAATTAATAAAATAAAAAAATTAAATAAAATAATATTAATTAAATAACGTACCTCGCTTCTCATTACAATCAACGTTTATTAAAGGAGCTCATATGTTATGAACAAAATTTTGGGTAGGCTTCCCACGTGAAGTGTAATGAATACCATACACCCTACCTTAAAGCCAACACATAAAAACATTCGTTGAAGATGAACATGCCCACAACCATTGAATAAAGGTTGAATTTAATCACAAATTAAAGAGCTAGTCATTTGAGACCCAACGAAAATATTCAATAGGATTAAGAAGGATTATGAATGAGATTTAATACATATATTAGAACTTTTATGTAATACATGTGTTATATTTAATTCACATATATATCTATGCATTTATTTGTTAAAAATTATAATTATATATATAATTTTATTTGAAACTTAAATTTATGCATTACATATTGTTATTGAGATTTCATACAAGATTAAATGGTTTAACTTATTTTAAAAAATATTTAAATTTTATAATAAAATAGAAATTTGAAATTTATAATTAAAATTTAATATATATCTATATCTATATATAGTGAAGTTGGGTTACACATTTTGTTTTTTTTTTGAAAAAAAATTCATTTTTTTTTTTTTTTTTTTTTCTGTTCTTCAACTTTTTGCAAGCCAAACAAATTTTTTTGTTTAGAATTTCATTTTGCGATAAAAGTAAAAGTTGTCAGAAATTTCATTAGCTTTCTATTACTTATTTTTTGGAAATTTTTTATACACATTTGATATGTCAACTTTGCATTTCCTTGAGTGTGTGTTTTCTAACAATCAAAAGATTCATAAAAGGTCATGTTAATATGCGCTGGTGTATTCTTTGAAAACTGTGTTTTTGAGAAACAAAATGTGTTACAACAATCTAGATAGATTCTACTTTGGTTTCGTTATATTTAGGAAACCAATTGATGCATATCATAATTACTAGAATTTTTTGAACTGATCCAATATGAAAAAACTGCATATTTTGAATATGTTTTGGGATGCACGAAATTTCTCAACATATAAGTTATAAACTAAAAATCTAAAAAGTACCCATTACAGACGACGGACCAATGTAATGCACCATAATTTTTTCAATTTTTTTTACAGTGTATTTTGGAAGATACAAAATATTGATTTCACTGAATCATAATGACCTTCAGAAATTGTTTGCACCCATTTTATTACAAAATTAATTAAATTTAGTAAATATTTATGAAATTGTATAAAATTTATATTTGCTGAAAGTAGATTGAATTCTGCAAATTCCTGTCTTAGTTCCAATAGTTAATTCAAAAAGTTTCATGGAGTTTAGTTAGTCAAAATTTGAATAAATGTCTTCAGAGCTCAGTTCTGCATAATTGTAGACGTGTTAGTTCGGCCGAACTTTTAAAAAAAGTTCAGAAAATTTGTTCTTTGCTCAGATGGCCCGTCAAGTCTAACGACATGAAAGTTCGGCCAAACTTTTAATTGACCTTCCGTCGGCCAGAAAATTCAACGAAGCCCCTAAAAAAAATGTTTCGCGGCAATATAGATTGACGTAAACACATTCATCATTTTCGCATGATTTCACACAGTTCTTCATCTGGTATGATTTTGCAAAGGTCTGATTTTGCAAAGGATTTTTTTGGGTTTAAGGAATCTTTTTGGTATAACATTCAAAGGACATTTCTTGGAGGTATGCGATACATTTTTTGGATGTTTTTTGGGCTTCATTTTTTTTTAAGGTATTTTGTTTTTAGAGGTTTGGGGTTAATTTTCTTTATTTTTTTTAAGGTATCTTGTTTTCAGAAGTTTTGGGCTTAATTTTCATTGTTTTCTTTTAAGGTATTTTGTTGTTAGAATATTTGGGCTTAATTTTCATTTTTTTAGAGGTTTTGGGCTTAATTTTCATTTTTTTAGAGGTTTTGGGCTTAATTTTCAAAGGACATTTTTTTGGATGTATTTTGTTTTTAGAGGTTTTTTGGCTTAATTTCCAAAAGACATTTTTTGGACTTAATTTCGAAAGGACTATTTTTATGCTTAATATTCAAAGGACATTTTTTGGAGGTATTTTTTGAAGTGATATTTTTTTAGACGCTTTTTGGAGGTATTTTTTAAGGTGGCATTTTTTAAGAAGTTGGGCTTAATTTTCAATGGACATTTTTTGGAGGTATTTTTTGAAATGACATTTGTTTAGAGTATGTGTTTCAAGTTGAAGTAAATTTTTTATAATGATTTTCTAAAATGAGTTTTTGTGTAACTTTTTAAATGAAATTTTTTTTGCAAGACTTGGAAGGAAATATTTTGAGCTTCATTTCATTTTTCTAAGACATTTTTTTCTCGTATTTTTTAAAGTAAGTGTTTTGATTGAAGTATGTATTTTTTGCAAAATTTTTAAAATGAGTTTTTTTTAAAATTAAATCTTTTGTGATGTTTTTTTTAATCAAGTTTTTGTCTAAATTTTTGAAGGAAAATTTTTGAACTTCATACTCTATTATCATGGGAAATCGAAGGAATTGCATGAGAAAATATGATCGAACAAGAGACCCTGAGGAACGTAGAGAACAGAGGACATAATCTCGCAAAATAAAGAGAGAAGCATTCTCAAATATTGAAAGGGAAAATCAACCTCAACTAGAAGTTGAAGCATGTACGTAAATGTAAATATTATGAATTTGATATTTAAAATTTTCCTAGTGTAAAATGTGAAGCTTAATTTTTATTTGATGAACTAATTTCAAAAATATTTTGCAATGTAAACAGAAAGAGATACAAAGTTTTGAAAGAGAAAATGAAGAAGATATTGAACCAATGATTGCAGATGGTGAAAATGTTGAAAGAAATTCAAGTGAAGGAATTGACTCACAAGATATATATATATATATATATCTGTGTGTGTGTGTGTGTGTGTTGAACAGATGCACATATTATTGAAATTATACATATTTATTAATTTAGTTAATTATTGAATTTGTAAACTTATTATGTACTATAAATTCGAATATGTACATTTGAAATCAATGTCGATGATGAGATATTAGAAAATGTTGACATTCACACATACAGAGATAAAAGAGTTGACCATCTTATACGAGATCATGTTAATTTCATTTTTGATATGTACTTTATAAAGGAAAATGTGGCAGTTCAAGCCTCATTGTTGAAAGGTCTCCTATCATTAAGAAAATTAAAAGAAGCTATGACTTTATTGGGTATTCAAAAATCAACAAAAGATAAAAAAAAAAATGAAGGAAAATGTGATACAAAATATAAATAGTGCTATAAATTTAATTAGAAGATCTAGACATAAAAATGTTTCAGTGCACATAGAGCAATACATATGGCAGTGGTTTCATCAAGTACTAAAGAGAACCGCCTGGTGAAATCTATGGTATGAGTAGTAGGAACCTCACGAAAAACTTTGCACAAACATTGGAAATTTCAGTTGCAAATAGATGTAAATGATGAAATCACTTCTTGGAGAGATATTTGTAGGAAAACATACAAATAAAGACTTGGAGAAAACGTTAAAAAAATAATATATGAATATTGAAAGAAAAATTCACGTGTTTCGCCAAATGCAAGGGATGTGATACAAAGAAGAATTGCAGAAAATTAGTATGAAACACATCCAAAAAATTTCTTGGACACCACTTAGATAGAGTTTTTCAACAAGTTCAAAGAATAAAATCATGAAATTGACGTCTCAATCAGTGCTTTTGTGCAACCAAAACTATGGTATGTAAAACCTATCACCATATGTGACACTTGTTGTTGTCGTTATCATGTGGAATTTTAGTTATATTATGATACATTCCTTAATTTGGTAGAAAATTTTGGAAAGATTCACCTCCTCCCACTATCCATGATTTTGTATCTCAAATTCTATGTGGAAGAGAAAGCAATGAATTATTTTATGAAAAGAAACGTGTTGGTGGTAAACAAGGCGATGATTGTGGAAATTTCACTAAATTTCAAAACAAATATCGTACTGATTGAAGCGAACAAAGTTCCTTCTCAAGTTAAAATACTCCAGAAAACTTGGAATACAAAGATATCCATTGAGGATAAAAATATTATATTATAAAAGATATGAGATAGATAGATAGATAATAAAAAGTTACAATGAGGTCCTGCTTATATACCTACGCAGGTGACCTTTCATGACTGGGCATGTCTCTTAGACATGCCCTTTCACTAACTTAATGACTACTTACATAATCCTTAATTGACTATTTAATAATTATATTTGTTATATTCGTTATGAATTATATTCATAACATTGCCCCTTCCTTCAAAAGCTTTGTCCTCAAAGCTTATAGTTGACACTTTTCTTTAGTTCAATCATGCACTGTTTTCTTTATTTTCTTTCGTCACAATTTAATATATCAACTTTTATTTATTTATTTGTTATGAATTGGCCCTTCCTTCAGAACTTTGTCCTCAAAGTTTTATGGATAATAATTTATTCATCTTGTATTTGTTAAAATACTATAATTTTCAGGAAATCTTCCTTCTTTCCTTTCCGAATTGGATTTAATTTCCTTTTCATCAATGATTGATTTCATTTTGTCTGTTGAATTGAGTTTTTAGGGTTTTTAAGGTAACCCTTCCTAACTTTCTCTTCTTCTTTTTAATGAGGTTATTATTCCTTCAATTTTTTTTTTAATAATTTAATTAATTAAATAATTTTAATTAATTAAATTAATATATATATATATATATATATATATATATATTCTTTTACCAATTGATTTTTTTAACTCTTTTTTTGGTTGAAAGGTTACAACCCTAGTGAAACGTGGCTATTCACATATATTCACCTATAAAATATATGTCCACTTATGTGTATTTCTCCACGTAAAAGTAAACTTACCATTCACAAGAGATTTTTTATTCCTTTACTTCTTATTTTACCTTGCAAATACCATGGGCAATTACCATGGGCTTCCAAAAACACAAGCTTGTAAACCACTGAAAGAATAATCAAAATAACCTTACCTACTCTTCCTTATTTCTTTTTCCTTTTTCATTTTAAATTGTCATGGTATGTACGTATATGTACTTATTTATATATATCTCTTTCTTTTTCTTTTTAATATACCTTGAATTTCCTTCTCTCTTTTATTATTTTTAATATAAATTCTTCCTTTTTTAATATTTCTTCAAATTTTTTATATAAATTATTCTACCTTTTTTTTTTATATATTTCTTTTCAAAAATTCTCTCGTTTGTTTTTTTTTTCTTTTTTTTTTTTATTATGGTCAAAGGCCTACTGGGGAAAATGGAGAAAATACAAGATTGATAGCAAAACGATTCAGTCACGATGGCAAAAAGGTTGACAATTTTTATTGTCAAGGACCTAGATCAGAGAGCGTGGTTCTGTGCAGTGCTTAAGGAGCTGAAGGCTCGAACTGCTCTGATACCAAATGAACTGAAAAAAGTTCCTTCTCAAGTTAAAATACTCCAGAATATTGGAATGCAAAGATATCCTTTGATGATACAAATATTATATTATAAAAGATATGAGATAGATAGATAGATGATAAAATGTTACAATGAGGCCGTGCTTATATACCTACACAGGTGACCTTTCATGACTGGGCATGTCTCTTAGACATGCCCTTTCACTAACTTAATGACTACTTACATAAGCCTTAATTGACTATTTAATAATTATATTTGTTATATTCGTTATGAATTATGTTCATAACACTGATATAAATGATCATCATTATCGAACATGAAAATGAAATGGAAGAGATATGAATATATCCATACATCGATTCAAGGTTCAAATAATGCTAAAAGAATTGAATTACAAGAAGAAGAAATTTTTGTGATAGATTTTTTGAGAAAGTTTGAGGCAGACATTTATAAATACACCAAGCATTCCCATAGAGAACGATGGAAGGACTTGCAATTCAAAAAATCCCATGAATTTTTTCCACCAGGGACCATTTTTTTAGTAATTTATTTTACAGAAAACTACACATTTGTTCCATAAAAATAAATTTAGAGTGAATAATATGATTTTGACCAAGTCTCCATGCTCATATTATATATAGACATGCGGAACAAAAGGTTGATCATATAGAAATCACTAGTGAAAATCGGCATGTTATTAAAGAATATCACTTTTATATCAATGACGATCGTACACATGATACATATTTTGTACAACACTGTGTTGGAAATATTTATGACTCCTTGAAAATTTGTGGAATAAAATTCAATGAACATTGGATAGTGTCAGATGGATGCGCAGGTCAATTCAAATCTTCGCGGTCATTCTTTTGGTTTTGTAGTCTTCATATGAAAACCTGCATTAAACATTGTTGGAATTTCTTTGAGATTGGTCATGGAAAAGGAGAACATGAATGTGCAGGGGCATGCATAAAATGAGAACTTCGAAGATATCAAATGGAACCCTATACAAACTGACTTGTGGAAACTAAAGAAGTTGTTCAATGGTGCATTGCTACACTAAGCCATGGGACTAACCGATCAAGGGAAGTGCGAAGGTACATTCAATTTAATTTTTATTAGATATCCAATTTCAAACAGTGTACATTTATCACAATGATTATCTTTCATGGTATTTCGATATCATATTTACATTATTCTTTGAATTTTCCATATTGGTTTTGTTGTCATATTGGGGTTGAACATGTAGATAAATCGATTGAAAATGACATTGAAACAATAAATGGGAGTCGAAAATTGAATTCAATTAAAACAAAGTTGTCCAAAAATGTGTTTGCATTGGATAGAAGAAAATATTCTTTGTTTTGTCATGTTTGCATAGACAACACATAATCCAATGATGTTTGTGAAAACAAAATGTATGTAAAAGATTGGAAACATACAGAGCTAAAGACAAAGGGGAAAATTTTCATCGCAATGTTTGAAGAAATACAATCAGAGGAGACTACAATATCATCTGATGGTGATAGAGTTTCTTATCTTTTTAGAGAAGGTAACATTTGAATTGCTTTCAAATGATAGAGATCTAGAAATAGATACTAAAATTATTTTAAAGTTAATTTTTCATGTTAATTATGATCTAAATTTTAATACATAAGTTTGTTTTATTGTGTAGGAGATGTTTTTACTGTAGTTGCACCTACTATCAATGATGAAAATGTGAAGTATTATTTTATGCGTTGCACTGAACGAAAGATGAAATTATTAGGAAACTGTAATGATGACGGGTTTCCATATGACAAGGGGTCTATTATGATGGGGGGTTATTTTTTTAGACAAACTAATCAAAGTGGGGACCTTTTTTACTTTGAAGACTATGAACCTAATGTCATAAGTTGTCAATATAGTCACTTGGTGTGTGCATCATGCATAAAGTTGATAGAGGCTCAATCAAAGAAAAAAAAGAAAATGAAGAAATGGAAAATGCCAACATCAAATCATGAACGGATCATTGAGGACGACATTCCATTGGAATTTTTTTAATTGAATTGCCCAACAATTTCTTCTCTTTGGATTCATGTTTTAGAACTTCTAGAACTCAACTAAATATTGAACTACCTTGTTATGTTATATGTGCAAGTGTTTGCACATGTACATTGTTATGGTACAAGCACACTAGTGTCAACTGAAAGTAGTTTTTCTATGTGCATTGATGAAAAATGTTGCATGTACTGGATATATATGTTCTAGAATGTAATTAACTAAAAGTAGCTTTTCTATGTGCATGGATGAAAAATGTTGCATGTACTGGATATATATTTTCTAGAATGAAATTAGCTGAAAGTAGATTTTCTATGTGCATTGATGAAAACTGTTGCATGTACTGGATATATATGTTCTAGAATGCAATTAAATGAAAGTAGCTTTTCTATGTGCATTGATGAAAAATGTTGCATGTATTGGATATATATATGTTCTGGAATCCAGTTAACTAAAAGTATCTTTTCTATGTGAATCGATGAAATTGTTTTCACGTACTGGATATATATTTTTTAGAATGCAATTAACTGAAAGTAGTTTTTCTATTTGCATTGATGAAAAATGTTGCAAGTATTGGATATATATGTTCTAGAATGCAATTAACTGAAAGTATCTTTTCTATTTTCATTGATTAAAAATGTTGGAAGTACTAGATATATATGTTCTAGAATGAAATTAACTAAAAGTGGCTTTTCTATGTGCATTGATGAAAAATGTTGCATGTGTTGGATATATATGTTCTAGAATGCAATTAACCGAAAGTAGCTTTTCTATGTGCATTGATGAAAAATGTTGCATGTAGTTGATATATATTTTCTAGAATTGAATTATCTAAAAGTAGCTTTTCTATACATGCATTGATGAAAAATGTTGCACACACTGGATATATATACATTATAGAATACAATTTTAAAATTTTATGATTGTTTGACATATCTAGCAAGACCCAGAATCTTATTATTGTTTACACACACACACACACACACACACACACACACACACACACACAAATGTCGATATGTATTGTACCTCAATATTTTTAACATATATATTCAAACATGTACTTAAATCATTTCTGCATGTACATATGTTCATGTGAAATTTTTTTTGTTTGGAAAATGACAACTTGAATTTTAAAAACAAAACATTATATCATAATCACATGCCAAATGTAGTTCAACCATCCAAAAATTGAGTTTCAAAAACAAAACATTATATCACAAAATTACTTCACATGCCAAATGTAGTTCAAATATCCAATAAAAACAAAACATTATATCGTGCAATCACATGTCAAATGTAGTTCAACCATCCAAAACGTGAGTTTTAAAAACAAAAAAAAATTATAGTTCAGAACATTACTTCACACGCAAAATATATTTCAACCATCCAAAACTTGAGTTTTAAAAGAAAAACATTATATCACAACATTACTAAACATGCTAAATGTAGTTCAACTATCCAATAAAAACAAATCATTAAATATCACAATCACATGCCAAATGTAGTTCAACCATCCAGAAATTGAGTTTTAAAAACAAAATTAATTATATCACAAGATTACTTCACATGCCAAATGTAGTTCAACTATCCAATAAAAACAAAACATTATATCGTGCAATCACATGCCATATGTAGTTCAACCATCCAAAACTTGAGTTTTAAAAACAAAACATTATAGATCACAACATTACTTCACATGCCAAAATTTAGTTCAACTATCCAATAAAAACAAAACATTATATCACATTCACATGTACCAAATGTAGTTCACATAAATTATGTCCAAAATTTGTATCTCACAAGTATCAAGTATCAAGTTATATATGACTGCATCTAGATAATACTATATATAAAAAAGTAAATTTAAGACTAAATCTATTGAAAATATAATGTTACACGTGCATGTGCATCGTCCATAAAATCAAATGGATGTACTGTCTATCCCAAAAAAATCATGATCCTCGAGCTATCTTGTGAAGCATGGGGAACCTGTACACAATGTGTACAAAAATTGAAATTTAATGTTTTAAAATTGAGTGAGAATAGATAGAACTTCATGTAAAAAAACAAAATGTAAAAAAAAATCATCCAATAGCTCATGAGGTTCCCTCTCCATTTGTTGCTCATCTACTAAAACTTCCCCCACTGGAACATCTTCAATAGTAAACTGTACAATATACATGTACAAGCATATATATATATATATATATATATATATATATATATATATATATATATATATTAAACAATTTCAAATGAAAATGCATATATAATATTATTATCAATAATATTAAAAAAAAAGTTAGAAAGCTTGTTCAAATGGTTGAAATGGTGTGGATGTTCCTATCTCCATCATACACTGCATTGCTAGAGTTCGTGGAGAAAATAAATCCTCTCTAGGACCCTAAATTCAAAAAATTTAAAAGTATAAAATAACTCAAGATCTAGATCTCAATTTATAATAAAACTTTTGAGCTTCAATTTATAACTTATAACTTATAAACATATATTTAAGTGAAAAATTGAATACTTGTGTTGATGGATTTGGCACATCTCCTAAGAGATGTTCCAAAAGAAAATCACCAAAAACCTAAAACTCAAAAAATTTAAAATAACTCAAGGTCTAGATCCCAATTTATAATAAAAATTTTGAACTTCAATTTATAACTTATAACTTTTAAAAACACATATATTTAAGTGAAATATTGAATACTTGTGCTGGTGTATTTGGCACATCTCCTAAGAGTGGCTCGGAAATAAAATCTTGAAAAACCTAAAATTCAAAAAAATTAAAATAACTCAAGATCTAGATATCTCATTTTTTAATGGAAATTTTTGAGCTGGAATATATTACTTTAAAATATATCTAAAAGTGAAAAAATGTTCATACTTGTGATGGAGGATTTGACACATCTCCCAAGGAAGAAGAAGGTACCGCCATCCCAAAATCATCGGACAAAATTAGAATCTGTTAAAACATTTTATTATATATATATGTGTGTGTGTGTGTGTGTGTGTTCACAACTATTTATTTTAAAAATATCTCATCATGTTTCGATATATATAGTAATAGATAAAAAATAACTGTACATCATCATGTTCACTTAAAAAACACTAACATTTTCCAACATATGTTGATGGTGAGAACCATCTTGATTGTGTGATTTATGGTGAGACTCATCTTGATTGTTTGAACCAGAGGCTCGATTGTGATATTAACATCTTCCTCATTCATCAGGCGTGACAACTGCAAATGGTGATAACATATAATGATACATTTTTGTTAGATTAATGTATACAAACAAATGTATGTATATATGTATTTGTTACAAATTGTACATGTATTAAAATAATCACCCTAACCATGAACACATATTGTTCCCATGCCCTCTTGCTCATGAAAAATTAGGTCCTACCAACTATTGCGACAATCCTTTGCATATGTTCTAAGATCTTCAACACTCACGTTGTCAATCTCTTCATCTGCACAATACACACAATTAGTGATTAGTTTTCTTAAAGAGTGAGTAACTATTTCTAAGCTTTTCGACTCTCAGCAGGGAGAGTCAAATCCACGAGATATCTCTTCAATTTTTTATGAATATTTTGACACCTTTGTAAGGTGCATTGCTGCATTTTTTATTCCTAAGGTATATTGGAAATGTGGGATGGATAAGTCATGGTTGGATTACAACATTCTTCTTGAATGACAAGTTCTGTCCTATGTCTTTTTCGAGTAACATTTGGAGCAACATTTTTAGCCTCTGCATCAATATATAAAATTTTTTATATTAAAAAAACACATGTAAACAAATTTGTACAAATTGAATGAAAATAATATTTAAATTGATGGCCACCTCGATATGGTTGGCTAGCATCTTTCCCACCCTAAGACTGTTGAGAACCAGAACGACATTGTTGAGAACCAGAACGACCACCAATTGGTTGAGAACCAACACGAGCATACGTTGATTGGCCTCTGGGGGAATACATATCACCACCTTCACAAAATTCACCAGCACCTATTGATGGCCCTCCAAGGGAATGTGTACCACCACCAACCTCACGAGACGAGAGGGAAGCTTCATAAGAAATATGAATTTATAATCAATTCAAAAATACATCCATACATATAAATAAATGTACATATTCATTGATTAAATTGTGTGAACCATGGCCATGCTCCATTGATGGAGTAGACACCCTTGTCCTCCTACCTCCTAAAAAATAAAAAATGAAACTTATTAACAACGAATTTAATTCACAAAATTGATAAAATATCAATTCCATATGTACAAACATGTATTTATATGTATGGAGATTTAAGATTATATTTAAATACCATGAACATCCCTCGATCCCTGATCCCCCTCTCTTGTAGGGATATGGTATTATGTTGATCTTCACCTTTCATCCTCCACGATATATATATATATATATAGTGGAAATTTACAATTTTTTTTAAATTACTATTTAAAATAAATTCAAAATAAATTTCAAAAAATTAATGTAATTTAGTGTACACAAATTATGTAAAACACAACTTTCAAAGCACTAATTGATGTGTGAAACTCAATTTAAGAAAAAAATTTATAAAAATGTTAAATTCACCAAATTGCGCTTTACATGGTGGGAGCACCCTTAGTATATAATTGAAAACATGGTGGGAGCACACTTGGTATATAATTGAAAAAAATACATGGTCATTAAAAAACAAGCGTGAAACTCCATTTAAACAAAAAATTGTTGAAGTCGTCACATTTTCATTTTATAAAAATGTGAAGTTCACCACTTGTTGCAAATGTAAATTTCACCAAGTTGCGCTTTACATGGTGGGAGAACACTTGGTATATAATTGAAAAAAACATATGGTCATTAAAAAAGAAGTGTGAAACTCCATTTAAAAAAAAATTTGTTGAAGTCCTCACGTTTTAATTTAATAAAAATGTGAAGTTCACCACTTGTTGCAAATATGAAGTTCACCAAGTTGCGCTTTACATGGTGGGAGGACACTTGGTATAAAATTGAAAAAATCACATGGTCATTAAAAAAGACATATTTATAAGTACGAAACATACACATATCCAAGATATGTTACAATTTCTATCAATAAATTTTGAAGGAGAGCGTCTCAACACTAATTCATCTTTGAGATAGGAATCTTCAATTTTTGAAGAAGATCGTCTCAAAAATAATTCATCTTTGAGAGATGAATATTGCATTGACATTGCCCCATATAATTCTAATTCATCTATTATTTCATCTTTGATAGATGAATCCTGAATTGGCATTGCCCCATGCAATAGATCAACAAACATCTTATTAACATTTGTACAATATCTTATACTAAGAAATTGAAATTGGCTAAGAATATTGTTTGCTTTTCCAAGCAGTTGTTTTAGCGTCTCCTTCTCAGCTTGGTACACGCCTTTCATCTGGTTGCACACAAGTTTGGAGTTTGTGAAAACTACAATTCCATTTGATCCATACTCCCTAGCTATTCCCAAGCCTTCTATCAATGCAATATAATATGCCTCGTTGTTTGTTGTTCTTCCTGGTAAATTCATTTTCCTTTAGAGTACCTTGCTAGTCACAATATTGCAAAGCACATATGTAATCACTTCTTTCCATGGATTGGGATAACAAGAAGCATCTATGCATAATTTCCATTTTTCAACCATATTTAGTGATTTTTTTTTTATCCCTGCAAAAAAAAAAATCAATAAAATATATTAAAACAATTATTGCAAATGCATGGAAGAAATGACACATGTGCATGAGACAAATGACATGTGCATGGTTTACCTTAAAGTTTGACGAAAAGTTTATGCTAGAATTGACATCTAGAAATGAGATGCATTAAAGATTGCATTGCCTAGAGTTTAAATGAGATTTATGACACATGTACAAGGTTCGTGCATGGTTTTCCTTAAAGTTTGCCTTAAAGTTTATGGCAGAAATCACATCTAGAAATGACATGCCTTAAGAAAGGATGAGATCTAGAGGCTACCTGGCCCTTTACAGACACCTCTAGAACTCTTAGAAGTTAAGACTCAACAAACAAACTAAAATCCTATGGAAGTTCAACCACTTTAGGTTCAGTTTTAAGGCCTTAAAGTTTTCCTTGAATTAATGGGGGAAAGCCTTGAGTTTGGGGGTCATATCCTGTGGAATTTTAACTACTTTAGGTTCAATCTTTAGGCATTAAATTTATCCTTGAATTAATGGGAGAAAGAGTTGAGTTTGGGGGATCCTATTCTATGGAAGCTCAACTAATTTAGGTTCAATTTTTAGGCCTTCAAGTTTGCCTTGAATTAATGAGAGAAAGCCTTGAAAAATGACACATGCTTTAAAGTTAATGGGAGAAAGCCTCAAGAGAAATGACACATGCTTTAAAGTTTGCCTAAGATTTTATGGGAGAAATGACACATGTACACAATTTTCCTTAAAGTGGTAGTGGTTTATGGATATTAAAAGAAGAAATTATATTTAGACCTGTTCCAGAGATTGATTATAGGGGAATTAACTAGATATGTCACCTTTCAGGAAATATGAGATCCAGAGGCTACCTAGCCCTTTACAGATTCTACCTTTAGAGCTTGTAGAAGTTAACACTCAACACCTTTTATAGACTCTGAATTTAGAACTTGTATAAGTTAACACTCAAGAGACATACTAAAATCCTATGGAAGTTCAAACAAACTAAAATCCTATGGAAGTTCAACCACTTTAGGTTCAGTTTCAGGCCTTAAAGTTTTCCTTGAATTAATGGGAGAATGCCTTCAGTTTGGGGGATCCTCTCCAAGTTCAACTACCTTAGGTTCACCTTCTAGGCCTTAAAGTTTTTCTTGAATTAATGGGAGAAAGACTTGAGAAATGACACATGCTTTAAAGTTAATGGAAGAAATCCTTGAGAAATGACACATGTTTTAATGTTTGTGATGCAGGAGCATCCTGCTTCGGTTTTATTAGAATATTGTGTAAATAGGGGGGTGATGACTTTTTGATTATTTTATAAATTATTGTGCTCATTTTAATAAATTAATAGAGAAAAGTGTAAGTGAGGATTATTGTAAATATTTTTTTAATAAATTAAGGATATGAGTGGAGTTGAATTAGGTAGATAAACTAGGGATTAGGAATTCCTTAAACGAGACTTAGTTGTGTCCAAAAAAAGGATAAATCTAACTTAGATTTTAGTTGAGATTTGTGTGGAGGAAATTATGGATTGGAATAAATTCATTATTATGTATAAATATGAGGAGTGTGTGAGGATGGAAAACAGTGAGGAATACAGAGCGAGAGAGAGAGAGAGATTGTTTGAGAGATTTTGTAAAAGGGTCGAGAGCCGAGAGGCCATCCATTGTAATATTTTTCCAAGGAATTTATTGTGTTATTATATATTAGTATTTTTGTTTGTATGGCTCTATTTTCTTTATGTATATGTTAAACTGAATCAAATGTAGTTTTTAATGAAGAGTTTTCTTGAGAATACTCATGTTGAAGGAAGCACACATGCTACTATATGATAAGATCTGTTTTATAGTAGAACCGTGGCATCATTTGGTATCAAAGCCCTAGGTTTGTAATCATGTATGAATTGTTTATTTGTGGTGTGCGATGGAAGTTGACTCCGTTTGGTGAAAATTCGATGGAGCTGTATTAAATTTGAATATGAGTAGCATGGAGACCTGTGTATGACGGAAACTAGTATTTATTGGTAAGCTCGGCCCCGAAAAACCTCAGATTGTGCGTAGGTATGCTTTCAGCATGAAAGAAAATTTGGAATAGACCAGCACAGAGTGGTAAGCGGACGTAGGAGCGAACAAATACCATCCCTTTTCTAACCTAGTTGGACCCCGTTCTCCTCAGCTGTCAATTTTGTTATATGAAAGAATGCTTGTATTTGTAGTAGAGAAGAATCTGCTGGCAGATCACGCTGTTTTTTACTATGAAGGTTTAAAGAAGGTAGGAAAAGGCACTGATATGATTTTGACAGAAGTAAAATGCACGTCTTCCATCTCCCCTTCCACCTCTGATGAAATCATGAAATTGTTTTATAAAAAAAAAATAGTGATTTCCATAAAGAACTGAAATGTTGAAACAGGTTTGATAAAAACTGTGAGTTGGTGTGGTTGTTAGAAGCTGTAGACATTGGACGTAGATGTTTTGAACATGGTCATAGAGGAAGCTAGGATCGATGACAGGAAACAACGTTAATTCCCCTGCAAAAGATGCGTTGGGAAATCTGCATTTCTAGCATTGGCTGTAAGAGTCAAATTGTCTTGACTGCAATGCAGAGAAACACTGTCCAGTATTGTGGATAGTTCTGGTGCAACGACTCATGTGGTAAAGATTTCAAGTAATACAGAGAAATGTCGTACGACATTTTCTCTTATTTGTGCTGACATCTCATATTACTGATTATATTGACATGCAATGGAATGGTAATTACGTTGAGAATTAGTGCAGTCAAAGGAAAATACGACTTATAAAGATGGACTATAAGTGTTCTGGTTCTATGTTTTAAATTGCAATCATGGAATCTGTGTGAGAGTCGTGTTATAAAAAGTTCAAGATCATTTTTTGAGCCACTTCTGATGTCAAGCCGCTTATCGTTGTGAAGCTGTGTGGAAATTATATATGAGGTATTGTGTAAAAAATTGCAAACGTGACAACGTGACATGTTTATGCTAAGATGGAGAGAGAGAATGAAGAGATATCTATCTGTGAAGCGCATCCATTACATTGACTGTAATGTTTACTAGCTACTTGGTACCTTTGCTTTGCTTTCATAATATATGTTGCTACAACCAAACATTGTGTGTGTATATCAATATCAATTTGCAGGGGAAAATTGTATGGAATGGGCTATTTTATTTCACCCCTCAGCTTTTTTTGAGAGGGACCAATAGAGGACCAACGCTTACATTTGCAAAGACAAGCATTGGATCTACATGTGCGTGTGCCTTATATTCGACCTAAATTTAGCGTATTTATTGTCTTCGTTTCATTTCCTAGGCCACAAATTCATATGTTTATGGAAGCAGAGGATGTATCCCCATATTTCTTATGGTATATTTAATTATCCTATTTTAGACAAAGTAGAGTAATAACAATAATATTTGCAGGCAAGGTGGGGTGACAAACGTCTAGAAAATTGTGAATTCAGAGGCGAAAATGATCATGAATTTGTAATCGTTACTAAATGAAACCATAGTTGTGTTCTATTTGAAGCTGTGTGAAAAGGAGAGACGGATATTGGTGGAGATCTCAATGCTTGCAAGCACAATCATAATCTACGATAATTAAAGGCCATGGATCAATAAAGCTAAGTTGCAATGCGAAAATTTCAAATTTGCAATTCGCATAGACAGAAATGTTGAAAGCGCATTTGGAGATCTTGCTTGTGAAGAGACCAGTCAATGGGATGAGAGTAGGTTCACTCTGACAAATTAGAAGGGCGTAGAAAATTGGAAAGGTATGTTAAGTAAAATTGTGGGACTGAGCATATTATGTTGACATTTTTGGTTTTCCTAACTGAAATTATAAATAAGTATTTTTGGAGGAATGATTTATATATGTCAACATGATGTTCAAACCATAATTAAAATTTAAGTGGAAATATTTTAAATGTAGATGTATAAGGTTTTATCACCACAATAAGTTTAAAGGAAATTAAGTTTCGCATAAATGAATGGAAAAGGAGAATGCCCTAATCCTGGGTGATATAAACAGAAACATGCATTTTATAATATATGATATGGGTTAGTCTGCATAGTGTGAGTTCTTTGAAATCTTAGTTGCATCATTTTGGATCAAGGCTTGTAGTTGGAAATGGGAGAATTATTGTGATTTGTGTTTAAGGTTGAAAACACAAAAAAACCACAATTGCATGATGTTGTGGAATCCTTGTTTTTACCATCATATGGCGGGCCTAAGGAGGTATTATTCAGGATGGACACAATGTATGAGTTGTACATTATTCATCAAAGAGGTTGAAAAAATGAATATCTTGTTCTCTGTACGCAGGTGAAGAGATGTGAATTGATGTAAATTTATAATGTGCAGTTGTATGGTGCATGGAAGTACAAGGAAATTGTTTGCGCTAATATGATGAGTGTTTTGAATGAAGGTAATGTGAATATCCACAGTGACAAAGACGACACGAAAGAGTGAAGTCCAGATAGTTGAAATTGCAAAGAGAAGGTTTATTAATAACCTTAATGGGAGCATAAGGTATGATAATTCAGAAAGGTATTTTTGAATGTTGAAAATTGAATGGTTTATTTATTTTCACCATAAAATAAATCTTGGAAAACATTGATTTCATTTCAATTAAAGACTTCAGAATCATGTGAAATGATAATGGGAAACCGATGATCTTTCATAAGAATGGAGTATGAGAGAGAGTGAAGATTTTACATCCTAAAAATGTATTAGGGGTGTATGTTCATTGGAAGATTATATAACTTGAATTAAGAAAAAATATCCACTATCATAATTATTGGGGCAAGCCTTGAAGTCAAAACAGATGTTAGGGTCAAATGAAAGTTTGGATAGTTTGAGGTAAGATTGAGTATTTTTCATCCGAGATGAAGAGTTTGTGTAAAGTCTGAAGTCAAAGAGTCATAAGCTAAATCAAAGGTCTGAATGTAATTGGATGCATGATCGGCGGAGCCCGACACCCAAAGAGTTTGTTCATTGTAACACAAGAATTACTAATGTGTTGTTTTCAGAAAAGTGAAGTAAGAGAATTGCCCAGAGATGATTCCAAGATAGAGAACTGCAAGTGATAAAGCGTAGGAACAGAGTTTTCATTGTTGAATGGAAAGTATGGAGGCTTGATGAGAAGTGGATTGAATGAAATCCACACGTGAACAATGAAGTTCAAAAAGGAGGAGAAGATGACTGTTGATAGTCATTTCAGAAGATCTGATGAAAACCATAGTAGAAGAAAGAAGAAGAAAAATGCCAACATAAAATGCATATGTAAGAAGTTGATTGATCCAGAGTGTGAGGGGGAGACGTTGAGATAGTAATTCACCTTGAGTTATTGATGGAATTGTTGTAGAGAAATAAAGACCAGAGAAATAGTTGGACCAAAATCGAAATGGCAAAAGCTACACACAAAGAGGGAACAACAGGTAAACATACAGTTGAAAAAAGAGGTGAGGAAGCTCGAGCAGATGATGAGTGTACAAATGAGATGTGAAGAACTCAGAGAGGCTGAGTTGAAAATGGAAGTTTCCATTTGTGGCCCAGAACAGGGTAAAATTGTCGGTTAAGATATCAATGAGAAAGATCTCATGAACTATTGGAATAGTTCAGAAGAATATGAAGATGTGTTGTTGAGAGAAGTAGATGAGGCTATGAAGGCTTTCATTTTTAAATCTCACAGTTTATTTATGTTTGCAGGATGTGCGAAAGATGGTGGACAGTTTGGTGAAACTGTCATAGAGATGAATGAAACTCTTGAGGTGAAGTGTGATGGATAATTCCTTTCAGAGGAGGAAGGTATTGATTTGTTGCAGTAGGAAGAAGTCGTAAATGAATTATTTTTTGGGGTAAGGCAGCCAGCTGAAGCTGTTATGGAGCAGAAGCATAATGAAAATGCTGAAGTGATGTTCCAAGGAGGTAAACAAATGAATTTGTTTAATGAAATTGCTGACAAAAGTTTGCAATGTGATGATACAGAAACCAAGATAACTCGGGAAGATTTCCAGAAGAGAATGAAGTTGGGAATGAAGGTTGTGATAAAATGTTGGAAAGATTTCACATGGAAATAGAGTTCCTAGAATGATGGCTTAAGGAAACTGAAAGGGAGATGAAACTTGCAGAACCAAATCTAGAAGAGATTGCAATTATTGTGCACGATAGGGATGAAATGTTTTTAACATTTATAGAGTTGAGTGAGTGTTATATCTTTTCAAATAATAATGTGACTGTAGATACAAAAAACGACATTAACATATATGATGTCGAAATCAGAGAAATTGAACAGAAATTATTTGGAGTTGAGATGAAAGATCACAAGCAGCAAGGAAGTTGTGTCTGTAGATACATAAAGGAAATAGAAGTATTGAACCAGTAGGATAAAGATGAAAGCATCCAGCAGTTCAAAACAGTATCTACTAAAATCCAGAAAGTTGATGACGGGATATTGGTGCTTGAAGCATCAAAAGAGGATGAAAGGTCTTATCTTTTTAAAAATAACAATTTATTGATGAATGCAAGTACAACACTGGACGAGAAATAGGTTACTAAAAGAGAAATCAATGACTATCGTTATAATCAAGAACGAGTTCTTGATTATTATTCATTGTAGAATGTTGAGTGTTCAGCTCAGTTGGAGAAAAAAGCATTAGACAAAGAGGAATTACTCTGAGGAATTGGAAAATGAAATTGTCATAAAGGCCAATGGAATCTGATGGATAGAGTGAGTGATGAATTACAAAATGTAGTTGATACTTTAAAGGACCAGCAGCGGAATAGAGTTTGGAATCCTGGAGGGAGCAAGTCGTCAAGACTTGTGGTTGTCGCATTATTACAAAGAATTGACAGACTTCATAGAGAGGAGTCTATGGAAACTTCTCTACATGGGGAGTCTGATGCAGGAGAATCCTGCTTGGGTTTTATTAAAATATTGTGTAATTAGGGGGGTGATGATTTTTTAATTATTTTAAAATTATTGTGCTCATTTTAATAAATCAAAAGAGAAAATTTTAAGTGGGGATTATTGTAAATATTATTTTAATAAATTAAGGTTATGAGTGGAGTTGAATTACGTAGATGATCTAGGGATTAGGAATTCATTAAACGAGACTTAGTTGAGTCCAAAAAAAAGATAAATCTAATTTAGATTTTAGTTGAGATTTGTGTAGAGGAAATTATGGATTGGAATAAATTCATTATTATGTACAAATATGAGGAGTGTGTGAGGATTGAAAATAGTGAGGAATACAGAGCGAGAGAGAGAGATGGTTTGAGAACTTTTGTAAAAGGGCAGAGAGTCGAGAGGCCATCCATTGTAATATTCAGCCAAGGAATTTCTTGTGTTATTATATATCATTTTTTTTTTGTACGCCTCCCTTTTATTTATGTATATGTGAAACTAAATCAAATGTAGTTTTTAATGAAGAGTTTTCTTGAGAATATTCATGTTGAAGGAAGCACACACGCTATTATATGCTAGGATCTATTTTATAGCAGAACCCTGGCATCAGTTTGCCTAAGATTTTATGGGAGAAATGACACATGTACACAGTTTTCCTTAAAGTGGTAGTGGTTTATGGATATTAAAATGAAGAACTTCTATTTAGATCTGTTCCAGAGATTGATTGTAGGGGCATTTACTGGATATGTCACCTTTCAAAAACGATGAGATCCAGAGGCTACCTTGCCCTTTATAGACTCTGCCTTTAGAACTTGTAGAAGTTAACACTCAACAGATAGACTAAAATCCTATGGAAGTTCAACCACTTTAGGTTCAGTTTTTAGGCCTTAAAGTTTGCCATCAATTAATGGGAGAAAGCCTTGCATTTGGGGGATCCTATCCTATGGAAGTTCACCTACTTTAGGTTCAGTTTTTATCCCTTAGAGTTTGGATTGAATTAATGGGAGAAAGCCTTGAGAAATGACACATGCTTTAAAGTTAATGGGAGAAAGCCAATGACATATGCTTTAAAAAAATTTCCTAAGAGTTTATGGGAGAAATGAGACATGTACACGGTTTTCCTTAAAGTGGTAGTGGCTTATGGATATTAAAATGAAGAAATTATATTTAGATATGTTTCAGAGATTGACTGTAGGGGCATTTACTAGATATGTCACCTTTCAGAAAAGATGAGATCTAGAGGCTACCTGGCCCTTTACAGACTCTGCCTTTAGAACTTGTAGAAGTTGAAATTGAACAAATAGACTAAAATCCTATGGAAGTTCAAAATCCTATGTAAGTTCAACCACTTTAAGTTCAGTTTTTAGGCCTTCAAGTTTGCCTTGAATTTATGGGAAAATCCTTTAGTTTGTTGGAAAAATGGCATGCCCATGGTTTTCCTTAAAGTTTATGGGAGAAATCAGATCTAGAAATGACATGCCTTAAAGTTTTCCTTGCCTACAGTTTAAGATAGAAATGACATGTACATATTTTTCCTTAAAGTTTGCATTATAGTATATGGGAGAAATGGCATTGTCTTATAGTTTTTGGGATAAATGAGATATAAATTACAGATAAATGACATAGAAATGACATGTCAAAAGTCACACCTTTATGAGTTTGTGGGAGAAATTACATGTATAGGGTCAATTCAGTTTTCCGTTCAGTTTGCCTTGAAATTTATGCAAGAAATCACATATAGAAACCTTTATTTTGACATCTATAAATAGGCTAATAACATTAAGAAAAATTTCCAACTTACAAATTAGTTATGTCCTTAATAAGAAGTATGATTTAGCACTTATCAAATTGTTTAATAATTTATAATAATGTCATTTTTGGCTTGTATTATCATTCATCCTTGATATGTACAAGAATTTTACAACTTGAACATCAACCTACACTATCATCATATCACTGTAGCCATGTCAATCTAGATTATTTATATCCATTACATCATAAAACACTCCACTTTTAACATTTTAAAAGAGCAAAGAAACATGGAAGGTGTAAATTTAGGTACATTAATAAAATATAGCCATGTCAATCTTGATTATTAATATCCATTACATCATAAAACACTCCACTTTTAACATTTTACGAGATTATAAGCATCATGGAAGGTGTAAATATAGGTACATTAATTACATACAACCATGTCAATCTAGATTATTAATATCCATTACATCATAAAACACTACATGTCAATCTAGACACATAATATCCATTACTTATTTGTTGTTGTTGTTGTTTTATGTGATTACTCTATTTTGTACCAGTTCTCAACACATTAGGTATTGGTTATAATGGTTCAACTTGATGCAAGAAGTTTAAGGTTCACCAGCTAGTTATATTATATTTTAGGGTGTTCTAATTAATTAAAAACAATTTGGAGACAAAATCCAAAATGTAGATGGGAAAAAATAAGATTTAAAGAAATTTAGCCTGAATAGCATCAACACCCACATGTTTTGCACCCACAGCAAATTGAAAATTTGAAAAATATTTTAAAAATGAGACAGATAACCGCAAAACAATTGAAATATATTTTCAAAATTAGACAGATCACCTCAAAAACAGTTGAAAACTATTTTTAAAATGAGACAGATGACCTCAAAAACAATAAAATTCTTTGTTCAAGGAATCGAATTCCAAAAGGTATTTCTGAAATTTACAATCTGAGTTAAGTTCAACCTTCAATTTAAAGAGAATTTAAAAGTTTTAAGAAAGAAAATTTTAGAATCATATTAACAAAATAAAATTAAAAAAAACTCAGGTATCGGTATTTCAAAATTCTAAAATCGAATTAAGTTCAACCTGCAACACAGTTGGGCTCATTTGGTATGATATTGGTTAGGACGATTCAAAGTGTTTGGGTTATTCCTCTAGAGTCTGTGGATGTTTTGGGAGCAACTTATTAGTTATTGAATAGGTCATTCCTTGCAATTGGGTACACATTTTGTAAATTAATGCAAAGACCATCAACACCCACACATTTTTCACCCACAACAAATTGAAAATTTGATAAATATTTTAAAAATGAGACAGATGAACTAAAAAAAATGAAATATATTTTAAAAATTGGATAGATGACCTAAAAAATAATTGAAAAATATTTTTAAAATGAAATAGATAACCTCAAAAAGAATAGAATTCTCTATTCAAGCAATCGAATTCCAAAAGGTATTTCTGAAATTTACAATCTAAGTTAATTTCAACCTCCAATTTAAAGAGAATTTCAAAATTTTAAGCAATAATATTTTAGAATTACATAAACAAAATTAAAAAGAAACTCCTATCAATATTTCAGAATTCTAAATCGAAGTAAATTCAACCTGCAATAGAGTTGGGCTCATTTGGTATGATCTTGGTTAGGATGATTCAAAGTGTCTGGGTTATTCCTCTCGAGTTTGTGGATGTTTTGGGAGAAACTTATTAGTTATTGAATAGGTCATTCCTTGAAATTATTTTCTTGCAATTGGGTACACATTATGTAAATTAATGCAGAGACCATCAACACCCACACATTTTTCACCCACAACAAATTTCAAATTTGAAAAATATTTTAAAAATGAGACAGATGACCTCAAAAACAATTGAAATGTATTTTAGGAATCAGAGATATGACCTCAAAAAAAATTGAAAAATACTTTTAAAATGAAACAGATGGCTTCAAAAACAATAGAATTATTTGTTCAAGAAATTGAATTCTAAAATGTATTTCTAAAATTTACAATCTTATTTAAATTCAAACTGAAATTTAAAGAGAATTTAAAAGTTTTAAGCAAGAATATTTTAGATTCAGATAAACAAAATAAAATTAAAAAAAAAAAAATCCTATCAGTATTTCAGTATTCTAAAATCGAATTAAGTTCAACCTGTAATAGAGTTGGGCTCATTTGGTATGATCTTGGCTAGGATGATTCAAAGAGACTGGGTTATTCCTCTCGAGTATGTGAATGTTTTGGGAGCAACTTATTAGTTATTGAATAGGTCATTCATCTAAATTATTTTCTTTCAATTGGGTACACATTGTGTAAATGAATGCAAAGACTATCAAGACACATACATTTTGCGCCCACAACAAATTTCAATTTTAAAAATATTTTAAATAAGATAGATGACCTCAAAAACAATTGAAATATATTTTAAAAATGAGACAGATGACCTCAAAAACAATTGAAAAATATTTTTAAAATGAAACAGATGACCTAAAAAACAATAGAATTCTCTGTTCAAGAAATCGAATTCCAGCACACATTTTTCAGCCACAACAAATTGCAAATTTGAAAAATATTTTAAATAATACAGATGACCTAAAAAACAATTGAAATATATTTTAAAAATTATACAGATGACCTAAAAAAAATTTGAAAAATATTTTTAAAATGAAACATATGACCTAAAAAACAATAAAATTCTCTATTCAAGAAATAAAATTCCAAAAGATATTTATGAAGGGTAAAACACTAGTATAAGAAAATGAGTAACATAAACATTACACTAATTACGAGATTTGTAACCACTAGTATTATATGTAACCAGAAGTTGAAATGGTTGGGATATTAATCACTGTGATTGCATAATGAATAACCCCTTCTTGCAAACTCTGATATGGCTTGATTTATTACTGAATTGGAAATTTGTGAAGATTGAAGAACTGGCTTGCTACTGGTGGCTTTCTCTTTTGCTGGCCCTACTGATAGAGGCAGTCCTAAAGCATATCTAGGTTAGATTTCCTATCAAGAGAGGCGGTAGGAGATAATAACACTTGGTTAAACCTAAAGCTCTATGGAGAAGCGCAGTTTATGAAATGTAGAAGTGAGAAATCAAAGCTTTTAAATATAAAACAGATAGAATATAAAATAGATAGAATAGGGTTGTAGGTCACTGGTGAAATGTCAGTCCTTTCTGGGAAACCCTTGACGGTTGGGAAACCAGATAAGGTAGGTAGGTTGATTAGGGCTTGAACTTATTTCTTGCTAATACTGCCTGCTTGCTAAGATATTAAAAAATACTTCTTTATAAAAGACTCAAAATATTACGTATATAATACTCTTGGTACAAAATTGTTCTAGAAGTCTCGGGGCTTGGGGGAGACAGAGACGTAATTTCTGGTCTCATAGGAGGGGAGGAGAGCTTTATTCCTAAAAAATTTCTTGGACTCTCTAATTTAACCAAATAAAGGAGAGATTTTTTCCCAAAAAAATTCCTGGACTATCTAAGTTAACCAAATAGGTATCTTGGTCTTGATAATCATTTTGTGACTAAGGTATTATGGTCTATTTTAATTTTGGAAAAAACTATAAAATTTGATAGGAGTTGTTATACAAAATTAAAATAAACAAGATTATGTGTGTTTATGAAAGAAGAAGCTAATATGAGAATATTTTTCTACATTATTTAAAATATAAAGAAATAATGTATCAAATTTAGAGTCAATATTGAGAAGAAGAAGAAACAAAAAAAAATCATGACAGATAGGTCAAGAAACTGACTATGTAAGGCAAGGTTAGTTGGACATCAGACAGAGTCCGAAGTCAGGCTAGTCCTTTCCTGAAACATGTATATAATATTATGGGATGAGGGAGCACCCGATTGGGTAGTACACAAGACTGAGAGGTAATTAATTTATTATTAAATTAGAGAATACACAGAAGAAATTATAGAAGCACAAAATGACCATGGAATTAAATCCTAAGCATATTCTCATATTATAATCCTAAGTAGTTTCTATTTTGATTGGATATAATTTAGAAACAATTTTGTATGTCAGGAAAGTTCACCGGTGCTACCAAAAGGGGGAAGGTCAAACAAAGTCATCAGATAGGAGTTCAAACTTGGACTTCAGAAAATTACATTTACACAATAATTTGACAATTCAGAGTCATAGGAATATGGAAATTTGGAGACGTTGAGGTCGCAATGAAAAGAAGACGTCCAGGCCACAACAAGAAGACATGAAGAAGGCCAAGAACGTCACAGGTTACAAATTACCTACAAAATAAAAAAAACAACTATAAAATTAAAAGAGAAGAATGACAGAACAAAAATAAAAAAAATTCACAACAAAAAAAAACAGAAAACCAACACCAAAAAATTTCTCACCTACGCCTGTGACCCTGCAATTGCGCTTGTGACCTTGCAACTATGACCCTGCATGTAAAAAATTTATCAACTGCGCATGTGATATATGTCTGTGACCCTTTGCAAACAACAGTAATAAGCCACAAACCCATCTACGTTTCCGGGGTGGTGTATATATAAAGTAAAATTTGGCCAGAGTATTTTAAAAGTTTGGCCGAACAAATAGTCCGTTTGAAGTTTAGTTTCAGGTTTTCTCATTTTGGACAAAAAAATATGTTTGTACATGCCATCAATACGTGCGGCAGAATTAGTTCCACCGAACTAATTTCAAAAGTTCGGTCGAACTCTAAGACAGTTAGGCCAAACTTTTATAAATGTTCGGTCGAACTGTTGGGAAAATCACTTTTCCGCCCCCGATTATCACAAAAGTGTAACCCACCTTCGTGGGTATCTATATATATATATATCAAATTTCATTCATTTAAACTATAATTTTTTCTTTCTAATGGCTGGGTAAAGAGATTGTACATACAACAATTTAGTATGGGAGGAGCATTCAGACTTCATGGAAGGTTTTTTAGAAATGCAAGCGTTCAACATTTAAAAGGGAAAATAATATTAAATTTAATTTACATTTAATATTTTGGATTTGATCTTGCGTTTTTGACATTAAATAGATATTTTATGACTTAATGTTTGATATAGTGGGAAAATTATACTGAATCTCACCTAAAGTAAAATATTATGAAAGGGTGAGTTACATTTTAGTTTCATTTATTATAATATTTTATGTTTGAAAATTAATTTATGTTTTTCTTTTAATGCAGGAATATTATTCAAAGGATTTTTAACGTAGAGGATTTGAGCGGCGATTTATTTAAATGATGGAATTTGCATTTCATTTAGTTATAGTAAATAATTATTAATGTAATTTTACTTGGAAGTTACGAGATCTAAATGGGAAACAAATTCCAAGAAATATAAAAGAGCATGTAAGGGTTTATTTCAGAAGATTCTTGGGGAAGAATCCTTTTGGGAGAAGATTTTTTCTGATAGGTTGGAGGATGAAAGCTCTGAGGAAGAAGATTTTAACTATTGCAACCATCTTGTAGATGCTGCAAATGGTCTCCTTCAAGCTGACATGGAGGTTTTAGTAATAATACTATAATTCACTTCTTTTATTTTTTTCCATTTCTTTTATTTTCTTCCTTTGGGTTCTTTCTAATTTCAATTTTTATGCGTTGGTTCATTGTTCCATAATAGTGGCTTAACTTGATTATGCATTATTCTCGTATTTTAAATGATTTTAAATACTTTGGAATACTTGATATATAGGGTTTTAAAATCATATTCTCAATTTATTTGTTGCAGGTTTAATCCCATGAATACATCATATTTAGTGTTATGTGCACTTTAAATTCAAAATCCATAAAAACCAGTTCTTTAAATTTTATTTCATTTTTATTTTATTCTCATTTTTTACTATTTTTCCCTCACTCGAAAACGTGAAATTATTAATCATTATTTGACTTGTTTATATTGTCTAATGTTTCATAGATTACATTTATTTTAATGTTTATCTAACGTTTATTATTGGAAATTGTTAAATTAAATTATTCTAATTGCTATGCATGCTTAATAATGATAATACTTGATGTTATGTTATTTAAACCACATTGTTCAATTAGATGTATCTAACACAAATGAGCTTGAATTGTATTTCTTTTCTTAAATTTTAATTTTATTTCTCACTAAAATTTGTGAATTATGATATATATTAATTTACCCCATTTTTCATTAATGAAGTTTTAATTTCATAAGTTTTATTTAGTTATGCACCTACCATTTCCTTTTCCCAAAAATAATTATTTTATTTATTTCACACTATTTTACAATGAATATTATATTTTTATTATCACCAGGGAATACCCCTTTTGGTGAAAGGGAGGCCAACCCTTGTCACATGGAGCGGGAGGTATAGGATCCTCGATGATGTGATCTTAGGTTGTGCTCAGTTATTGGGACAATTTTAGCACCAAAAATGTCCATTGATTTCCATGAGCATCCTACGAACGATATGATGGTTTTGAGGCAAGGATATTCCTTGCTTTTTGGACCTTCCGATGTGAGGAAACCTTTCCAAGACATGGATTTCTTGAGGGACTATGCATCAAAGAAGAGGATGCTAAGGGAACTTGGAAGGTGCATGATTGCACGGAAGGGAGTTACGATATTTCTTGAGGGACTGTGTAGTAGAGAAGGGAAGGCCAGGGGATGAATTTGTTTTGGTCATTAGCATTGCGATATGGTATCATAAGCACATTGGGAGTGTTCCCTAAGATAACGAGTCGGCAAATTTTCATTAAGAGAACAAGTAGCACAAGGATCGTAGTTTTTGGGGCCTATTTTTATCTCTTTCTGACACCTTATTTTGTTATGTTTTGTGATAACCTATTCTATTTTAACCCTTTTGATAGCTTAAAATCTTCCCTTATCCTTGTCAAATAGTCCAGGTTAATTAGTGGAGGTAAAGTCACAAATTAGGCCTATTTTCATATTTCTTTGGTTGATCTAGATAAATGTTAAGTGAATTTATATTTTATTGATAAAATTGGTTTTAACTTTACTAGGATTCATAAGAATGAGGACATGAACTCAATTACATTGGAATATTACATTTGAAGATCAATATTCAGATTTTTTTTTCACCTGGAAGTTGTTTCGTACATAGTTTTGTACCTAATTCAGTACCACTTTCTAAAAATTCCGTACCAGTCAGATGAACAATGTTTTTTAAGTAGCAATGCTATCCTCTCATACTTATTTCGATAGTAGCTATAATTTTGTCTCCCAAGAATAGTACTACGACAAATCTCCATTGACATGTTAAACTAGATTAGTGATGTTCTAGATCTGACTTGTCATAGTTGATTTAAGATGATATACTGCACTTTTTTCCTATTTATTCAGTTATAGTTGTTTTTAGGCTATGATTTCCTCAAAAGGGGATATTATAAGTACTACCGAGGTTAGCAAGAGAAATGAGAGAAACGAGAAGAGAACAATAATTGTGGAACATTTTCAAAAATATGTTTTTATTTTAAGTTTGGAACTACATTACAAATGCACTATTGAATATTGTTAATATAGTGATATCAACTTCTATTTCTTAATTTTGATGTGTTATTAAGGTGTTAAGGTTATTTTCGTAGTATAACTTGTATAATGTCTTGGAAAGGTCCCACCATTGATCTCAACCAGGTTTGTAATTAATTTGAGCTAGAGTGAGAATCTATGTTAGTATTAAATACATACGTCGTTTTTGTTTGTTTTTGGTGTTTAAGGGTATTACTTAGGATCATGTGTGTGATTATGATATGAAGTTAGAACATTTGAATTTTCATTCTCTTAGATTTTTGATCTGAGGTTAGAATATCTGAATTTCCAAGATTTATTTTCACAATCCCTTAGATTTATGATTTAAAGTTAAAGAATTGAATTTCTAGTTCCTTAGGTTAGAGCATTTGAATGCAAAGTCTTTAGATTTGAAGTTAAGGCATTTTGACTTAAAATCTCTTAGATCTGAATTGGAGCATTCGAATTGTTCATGAATTGGAAGTTTCCATTTCAATAATTGGTTTGAACAGGGGATTGAGTGTAATTAGAATTTTAGTAGATAGAATACAATTGAGACTTTCGATTAGATTCCTAAGTGTTAGGCAATGAATTTGATTGTAAAATTTCATGATTCTTATGTTTTATTTTATTCAAAATTTCAAATAAGAAGTACAAGATAGAATTTTTGATATACTTAAATCAGTACCGAATACTTGTAGGATATTAAGTTTTGAATTTTAAAATTAGAGGTTCTTATTTCATAGATTAGTAGTAGAAGAGCCTTAAGTTATCTAAGAACAATGTACCTAGATCAGATTGTATTGCAACTCAAATATTACAATATCTAGTATACTATGATCTGAGGAAATTATAAAAAAATTTAAAAAAGCCTAACATTTTTGGCGTCAGAATTTGGATGTAGGTTTGACTTTGGCAGTGGATTCTGGACTTCCTAGGAAGGTGGTGAATCTTGGTATTACTTTGAAGGTGGAGGTGTGAGCCTCTGGATTCTCTTGTTGACTAATGTAGGCACTTTATCCTTATATGTAATATTCCAAAAATTTAGCCTTAAGCTAAATGGAATATTATAGTTTGTTTTGTCACTAGATAGGTGAATAAGTGGGTGGAGAGGCCCATAAGTCTCCTTAGTAGCAATAAAAACACTTCAAGTGTGAAAGGAGACCCTTTTAGTAGCTAAATAAAGCACCTCCAAGTGTGAACAGGGGTTGGATAATGTTGATTTAGTCAACTTTGACCAAGTCAACAACGTTGTTATGGAGGAGTGGAGATTAAATGAAGAATAAAGTAGTTTTGGAGGGATATTGATCTTATGAAGGAAACAACCTAATTGAGTGGGGCCAAGGGAAAAGAAGCTCATAATCTATTTAAGGAAGAGGATGGAAGCCATATGAGCTCATGTTTGAGATTATTATTTTGATATTGGTCTGCTTAGAATTTTCTTCCTCTTTCTGTTTAGTAGGGCTGCTGTGTTGTTTAGCACTGGGTGTTCCCGAGCGGGAATCCCACCTCTTTCCTTGAGAGGCCTCTTGGAGGATTATTGTATTAATTTCCACATTCAGGTTTTCAGGCCAAGCTACAAATTCTTCATCAATACAATTTTTGTAGGTTATTATGTTGTGTTGCAGGGTGTTGCAGTGGAGGGGTTAGAAACCTAATTTCTGAGCTATTTTCTCATAGGAGGAAGGTTTCCTTCTCTTGGAAGATCAATTTGGAGAGTGATTGGGCATATTTAAGATATTTGGCATCAGGCTAACTATTTCCCATCATTTCTAGCGTTGTTCCAACTAGGGATTGTGTTATTTTGGAGGTCATCTTCAGTGAGGGATCTTGTGGTTCCTTTGGAATGTTTTCTTGTGATTGGAGGGTTTAGCCTTCCATGGGAGGAGACCTTTGAGAGGATCTACATCATATATTCTATATTTCAGCCTTCTACACTCTTGTACTTTAGTTTGCAGTGAATCTTTAGCCATAGGGCTTTAGATCCCATTTTGTATCGGGTGTATTTCTGAAAACCCTTTCCAGGTTATTTGTAGGAGTTTGTATTAAGAATAGATCTATATTGGGCATATATTTTGAGGCATATAATAGCCCTACATATTTTGTACATTATTTTACTATAGAAGTGTGTTTTAAACTGCACTGTAGCAGTCTTCCGATATTTCTGTATTGTGACAGCAGCTCATTTGTGGAGTGATTGTTTAGGGGATGCTTGTTCCTTCATTGTACATTATTTATGCCTCACTATTTATGATTATTTGTTGATCTAATACATGATGTTTTGTCTCCATATTGGTATCCAATGTTCATAAGTTTATTTACACTACTATTTCTAGTTTTGTGTTTATATATAGTTGCATTCCCCATTTGGGAATATTATAGTGGTATCAAGGAATAATCTTGGCTTAGCCTATGCATTCAAGACAGTATGCTAGTAGGAGGAGAGGCTTCTCACATAAAGGAGAAGCTATATAAAAGAAACAAAGGAATGACTCCATTATCTAGAGAAATGAAGGAAGAGAGGATTTCCTAGCTTCTTTTCCAAGCTGTGGAAAATATCAAAGATCTCAAGGAGATGAAAGGGGAGAGGTGTAGAAAAACTCCAAGACGGTTTGAAAGTGAAGCAAGCCCTAGATATTCACAGTATGGGCATGGAAATTCAACCACACATGCATATCCATAGTGCATTTTATTTCCCACATTCACTACAACAAGGATGGAGGAGGAAGATGCACCAAGGAAGGAGACCTTGAGTGATTATCTTCAAGAGTATGAGTCTCAATCATGGAGATTCAAAAAGCACTTGGACTTCCAAGGGTTTTTTCAACTCAAGGAAGAGAGAAGATCCAACAACCATAATAGAAGCAAGAGAGGTAGAATATTTCTATATAACTTTGATGGATCAGCAAAGTTCATAGTGAAAGCTTGGGTGAAGGAGCGAGACTCCTATTTCTAGCTACACCAAGTTTCATAAAAGGAGGCTATTAGAGTAGCAACACTGTACATCAATGGTATGGCCCATGATTGGTGTTTTTGTAGTTCTACTTCATTTCATCATTCAAATGTAAACACTTATGCATGGTTTACTAAGAAATTAGTGAGAAGATTTGATATCAAACATTGTAAAATATCATTTGTTGAACCCAAAAACTCAAACCATTTGCATGAGTTGGAGAGATATATTCTGCCAAATCCACTCCTTAGTTCTATTAAAAGGGATAAAAATATGCATGATGACTTGCCAAGGGAAAGATCCCCACTTCTTGAAGATCCCTCTTCTATATAAGAAGACATTGAGGTTCCTCCTTCAAGGGAAGATCAAGTTCAAGGGTCTCTCATTGATGATGAGGCATTTTCAAATATTGATGAAGAGGATGAGCAGAGAAGAGCTAATAGCATTGTACCATCAAGAGGAGATCCATCACCATGTGAAGATAGGAAGGAAGCCATTTCTTCCATTAGAGGAGCCCTTGTGTCTTTGCAAGGAGTTCTAAATGATCCAACATCTGGGAACCAAAACATAATTCCAGAGTAGCATGCATCAATTATTATGGGTTGTGAATCTTTTGAGATGGAGGAAGATAAGGATCAACATCAAGGGATGATTAGAATTCACCCTTATTTATATCAGGAGGTTTCTGCACAAAATAAGGAGATTGTATTGCGTAGTGAAGAGAGGGACAAATCATTCCACTCATATATACAGTCCACTTCAGATTTCTATGTCTCACTACCATTCCACCTGGAATTCCACTAGATTTGGAGCTGGTGAGAGACATCTTGCCATTTGGTTCACCACCCTTATATTCCGGATGGGTGAAGACCTTGGAGGAGTGTAGTACAATGTAGACAGTTTGGGATAGACTCCAGGAGGAGGGAGACATTCTCCCATTTTTAGCATTACCCACTCTCACTACATATACTACACTTACAGAATTTGCTGTAGTGATGGAGGATGACACCTTCATGGTCCAAGGGAGCTGTTCCATGGATTTGGAGAAACAGAGGGTACTTCCTTTGAGGGATGAGTCCTCCATACTTTGCAGTTGATGGAGGCCACTCATGCTTACAATGGCCAAGATCAGAAGGTTCTTTTTGGATGGTAGCTTCTCATGGGAGGCCAAATTCCAAAAATCACCACTTCTATGTGAGCATGAGCAGCTGCATGATGGGCATGGAAACATTTTGGAGAATGAATTTGGCATGAGGGATGTCAAAGGAGTATAAAATAGCATGTGGGGGGCTTCACATTTCAAATCATCAGCATTGTATCTTGGGAGGATTAATCCATATTGGAGGTCTCAACTTTTGGTAGAGTACTCCAAGGATTTTGGTGCCTGCATGATTCTTGATGACCCGGAGGGAAATGATAGATATATGGTGGATAATGTGGTCATCTATTATTATGGAAGATTATTCTGTAGAAATTATATATAACTTATGTGTTATATATCCAAGATTATCCTGATCACACACTATTTAACTTCATGCACAATACAAAATATATTCCACCATTGATCATCACATGCGGGAATTAAATCAATTGCAATGCACACATGAAACCATAAAAATTCACACACATTAACATAGTGATTTAACGAGAAATCCTGAAGTTGAAAACCCCAAATATCTGTATATAATATATGTCATAGAGATCATGTAACAATCCTCATACAAATCTGATCATATCAAGCTCTCAGTACAATACAATCGCTACACACTAATCAAGCCCGTTCTAGAAAATCCATGCACCGATCTCTGCCACCTGTTAGCCTGCCTCTACTGCGAAATCCCTGCTAAAGAATGGCTCTGAATGAACTCAAATCCACCTGGCTTGCACTACGCAATACTCATTGGCATCTCCACTGAGTTTTGGATGCAATCAATGCATCACTATTGTCACAATTGATAGTCACACTTGCTCATTCACCTACCTGTCCACTGGTCTCCACTGAACTATCCATGCACTGTAGTTAACTGATGTATTCTTTAGTTGATTAATGAGTTATTATTTAGTGAATTAATTATTAATTAATACACACCACTCTCACTAGTGTATCAATCAGTTAGACTAGTTACAACTAGTTCAACTGAGTCTAACTAAGTAAAACTGAACACAACTCCACCAACTACTTCTATAACTCCACCAAACTCTGTCACATGAGTTATAACTAAATTCCTCATGCATTAGCTCCAGTAAACCCTCAGGAATAGCGTAATTCCTTCTATCAGCTACTGTGCCACATCTGTGCACTTAACTGAAGTGCTCGAAGAGAATAATATAATGTTTAGAGTCCAAATATTATTAAGAGCTAATAATATTCGACATATCTATTTTTAGAATGGCAATATAAAAACATATTCCGCCCAATATGTCTAAAAATAGAAGTCCATCTATTTTTACAACCTGACCAACCATCCACAAATAACATCCTGCAACTCATAGAATATGATCGACATGTCTAAAAATAGACTTTGCACCAAAAATAGCCCGCAAGCCCACTTAGTGAAGGCGACTCTTTTCACTAAGCTCATCATCTTGTTGAATCTCAACACTCCCTCTCAATAAGATAGGGATTATCTACCACCCCGATCCTATCTCTATGGTTTTCGAATTTGCTCCTGGTGAATGCCTTCGTCAGAATATCTGCATCCTCATCCTCCGTAGGAATGTAAGAAAGCAACATGATATTCCGCTGAACACAATCTATGATATGATGACACTGGAGGTCAATATGTTTAGATCTATAATGAAATACTTGATTAACCAAGATTTTAATGCAACTATGATTATCACAATATATCACAATAGGATCTAACTGTGAATCAAACAATCCAACCAGGATCTTCCTGATCCATATAGCCTCGCATGCAGCTAAACTTGCTACCATGTACTTGGCCTCCACTAAACTAAGTGCCATGGATATCTATTTTCTACTGTACCAAGAAAATTCTCTAGAACCGATACTAAAAATCCCTCCAGATGTGTTCTTTCTATCCGTTGGGCTCCTTGCCCAATCTGGATCCGTGAAGCCATGCAGCTTCAACTCATTCAACTGTCTGTACCATCATCCATATCCTGATGTGCCCCTGAGATATGTCAACACATGCTTTCCTGCCTTCCAAAAAAGCTTGGTAGGCTTAACCATAGCTTGTGAAAGTTGGTTAACAACATAGCATATGTCCGGTCGTGTATTGACTAGATACATGAGCGAACCAACCAACTGTCGATAAACAGTGGCATCCACTACCTCTGCCGATGTAGCATCCTCTTTCCTCCAACCACCTAGAAGAGGAGTGTTGATAGGCTTGTAGCCTTGCATGTTGAACTTCTCCAGTATCTCCCGGGCATACTTGCCTTGAGACACAAACAGTCCATCCTTCCGCTGCCAAATTTTCAATCCCAGGAAATAATGAAGGAGGCCCAAGTCCTTCATCTCAAACTCCTTTGCAAGATCTGCCTTGCATGAGTGTATTAACAGTTCATCACCCGTTAGTATCAAATCATCTACATAAAGTACAATGATCAACAACTTACCCTCCACCATAATATTGTATAGGTTCGGATCTGTCTCACTCTTGGAGAATCCAAGTCTGGTGAAATAACTGTCTATCCATGTGTACCAAGCACGAGGTGCTTGTTTCAGCCCATACAATGCTCTTTTGAGCCTGCACACATGTGACTCGCTGCTAAAGATTTCGAAACCTTCAGGCTGCTCTATGTACACCTCCTCCTCAATGACTCCATTGAGGAACATAGTCTTCACATCCATTTGATGAATGTGCCAACCCATCTGCCCTAAGAGAGCAAGGATGGTCCATATGGAAGAATACCTTGTGACATGTGTAAAGGTTTCTTCATAGTTTATCCCCTCAATCTGTGAGAAGCCCCAGGCAACAAATATTTCCTTGTACATCTTGACTCTCCCATCAATAGCTTGCTTCACTTTGTAGATCCATCTCGAACCTACCACTGATTTCCCTTCTGGCCTTGGGCCAATCTCCCATTCACTGTTTCTAGCAATAGAATCATACTCTTCCACCATGGCATCTACCCATGCAGGGTCCTCCACAGCTTCCTCGAAAGAGGATGGTTCCATCACGATACACTTGCTCATCGGAGCCATGTATCCAGTAAATCGGTGAGGTGACTGTCTCTATCTGCACTGTGATGTAGGAACTACTACATTCTGCACTACATCAAGATTCAGTCGCTCAGCTTTTGTAGTGTGCTTACACCCTCTGATGTTTGGCACTGCATGAGTGGTTTCTTCCACTCCATGAACCTCCTCTTGTGGCTAATCCACATCTTGAGGCTCATATTTAGGAACTAGTAGCTCCTCATCTGCATGCAAGTGTAGCTCCCTCTCAAGCTACAAATTCATGGCTTTCTCCTCATGAAATTTGATATCTCGTCGCACAAAAGTCTTCCGACTGTCTCGAAAATACACACAATATTTGTGGGGTGTTTCTGTGTACCCCACAAATATCCCAACCTCTGCGGTTAGCTCCAGCTTCTTCCTAGCATCCTTCGTCACATGAATGTAAATAGGTGAGCAGAAAATCTTCAAATGAGAAATATCAGGCTTCTTACCCGAAAACACCTCTTCGGGTGTACTCATGCCAAGTACTCTATGAGGACAACGGTTTTGCACATAAACTACAGTGTTGCATGCCTCAGCCCAAAAGTGTATGGGAAGGCCCTGATCATGCAACATTACCCATGCAGCACCCATGATCATTCTGTTCTTTCTCTCCGTGACCCCATTCTGCTGTGGGTTATGAGGCGCTATGAGCTCTCTTCGAATTCCTTCTACGCTGTAAAAGTCTTTGAATTCACCATAGATGAATTCACCACCATTATCGCTCCTTAGAGCCTTCACCTGCTTCCCCGACACTTTCTCAACCAGTGCCTTGAACTCACAGAACTTTGAGTATGTCTCGCTCTTCTTCTACATGAAGAAGATCCAGAACTTACGAGAAAAGTCATCAACAAATATCACATAATACCTATGCTTTGTTGTCGAAGCTACTGAGAAAGGTCCACACACATATGTTTGAGTTATCTCAAGGATCGTCATGGCATGACTATCCTTCTCATGAAAGGTGGCTTTCACAAATTTTCCCAAGGTACATCCCTTGCACTGTTCTAACTGTGCAAGTGTACCCATGGGAAGCCCGGTAGAAATTTGCTACAAAATTTTCAAAGCACCATGGTGAAGATGGCCCAATCTCCTGTGCCACAATTCGCCCTCATCTCGGCTCACCACTCCTTTTGTTGGGTATGTGTTATATTCTTTCCGCGACTAGCCCCACGTGCTGTACGTTGCGCCGGGCGCAGCAGGGGGGTCACAAGAGGGGCGGCAGCCCCCCCTGTCGGGGTTCGGGGCAGCGCCCCGGCGAATTTTTTTTTGGTATGCGGTCCCACTCATATGCGGACCCACCCATGTTTTGTGCATGAGTTTGCACATGGTTTTGGGGTACGATGGTTTTCAACCCCTGGTATTTTGTAGATCCGATCAAAGGAACTACAGTTATGTTCTAATCCAGGGTTAATGGATTGGGGTTTATGTATGCTTCAGCATGTATATATGTGTGTTGTAACAGTAAAAGGAATATAATGAAAAATCAAGCTGGTCGTCCCAATTTGGGATCCAGGGGAAAATCTCTGTGTTCATCTATTTTATGTTTTATGCTCTCGCTATTGTTTATTTTCTGTTATAAGATTCGTGTGTAGATAATTTCTGTTCAGGGTTAAAACCTACATTTGGTATCAGAGTTGTTTCGGCTTCAAGGGGACACCTTTGCTACTGAGGTTTTTTTGCTTGGGCCTGAGGTAGACCCTGTTCAGTGGGAGATCTGCAGGATCGATTCTTGCTGTGAAAGAAGATGGAGAGCGGTGGGAAGATAGAGATGGAGAAATTTAATGGTCAGAGTTTTGAGTTGTGGAAGCTCAAGATGGAGGATCTACTAGTGGATAAATATCAGTGGATCTCGGTAGATCCAGGTACTAAACCAACGGCAATGTCAGATGAAGACTGGAAGAAACTGGATCGGAAGGCTAAGAGCACAATATGGTTGTGTGTCTCAGATTCAGTATTGTTGAATGTATCTGGGGAAGCTATGGCGAAGACCTTGTGGGACAAGCTAGGGACTTTTTATCAATCTAAGTCTCTGGTGAATAAGTTGTTCCTGCGGAAAAAGCTGTATAACCTGAGGATGAAGGATGGAGACTCAGTGACAGAACATCTGAATGCCTTCAATACTGTGGTAAGTCAGTTGTCGTCTGTTGATATTAAAATCTCAGATGAAGATAAGTGCATCAGTTTGTTGTGCTCTCTACCAGACTCGTGGGACAGTCTGGTTATTTCAATAGGTAGCCATACAACTATCTTGAACTTTGATGATATTGTCTCAGCCTTGCTGTCGGAGGAAATGAGACAGAGAAATATGGAGGGTCAGAATGGAGATGCCTTATCTGTACGAGGAAGGTCCCAGAACAGAAACAAGAATAAGGTTTCGAGTGGGAGATCTAAATCTAGAGGGAGATCTAAATCTCCCGGAAAGTTTGTAAAGGTGTGCTGGAAATGCGGAAAGGAAGGACACTACAAAAAGGAATGCAGATCTAAAGCTCCTGAGAAAGGAAAGGGATCTGATGAAGCTCCTTCTGCAGAGGCAAAAACCACCTCAGATGAAAGTGGGGATGTGTATTTGGCTTCTTCTTCAAATACACATGTAGATCATGAGTCATGGTTGATTGACTCAGGTGCATCCTTTCACTTCACTCCCCATAGGGAGTGGTTCTGCGAGTATGAGAAATATGATGGTGGTGATGTCTTCCTAGGGGATGATAGGAGGGCCAGAATCATCGGACGTGGAAAGGTCAAGCTGAAGCTGCAAGGTGTAAGGATTAGAACACTTCCTGGTGTTCTGCATATTCCTGCATTGGCCAGAAATCTGATTTCTGTAAGCAAGATGGATGATGCAGGTGTAAAAACAGTGTTCGAGAAAGATGCCTGCAAGATGGTTCGGGGAGCACTGGTATTAATGCGGGAGTTCGGACTGGAACTATGTACAAGCTACAAGGTAGCACTGTTATTGATGGGTGTAACAGTTATGTGGTTCCTGAAAGGGACTAAAGCCTAGCTATGTTCTGGAGAAAAGACCATGCTATGGCATCAAAGGCTTGGACATATTGGAGAGAAGGGCCTTTGGATACTGCATAGAAATGGTATGGTAGAAGGTATGTCTAATTGCTCTCTAGATTTCGATTTCTGTGAACATTGTGTATATGGGAAGAAGAATCGGGTGAGTTTTCGCTCTGGTGCTAAGAGAGCGAACAAGATATTAGAACTTGTGCACAATGATGTGTTTGGGCCTGTGTCAGTTTCGTCACTGGGAAAGTCTGTGTACTATGTTTCATTCATAGATTACTTCTCAAGGAATACATGGATATATTTCTTGAGGAATAAATTTGAAGTCTTTGACAAATTTAAAGAATTTAAGGCTTTGGTGGAAAAGCAGACAGAGAAGAAGATAAAGGTGTTGAGGACAGATAATGGTGGGGAGTTCTATAAGAAGTGTGGTATAGCACGACATAAGACTACTCCATACACACCGCAGCAAAATGGAGTTGCAGAAAGAATGAACAGAACACTGATGGAAAAGGCAAGAAGCATGCTCAGTGGTACCAGGTTAGGACAAGAATTTTGGGCAGAGGCAGTGGAGCTGCATGCTATCTGGTTAATAGATCACCTTCATCAGTGTTGGAGGATAAGACCCCACATGAGGTATGTACTGGTAAGAAACCTTCTCTGTCACATCTAAGGGTATTTGGATGTGATGCATATGTACATGTTCCAAAGGATAAAAGGACCAAGTTGGATAATAAATCTGAAAGGTGCATCTTTATTGGGTATAAGGATGGTTTAAAGGGTTACAAGCTTTGGAACCCAGAAACAAGGAAGGTTGTGTACAGCCGAGATGTGGTGTTTAGAGAAGTGAAAGATGTTGTTAAACATGAAGTCCTACCAAAGGAACCTGAGAAGATAGAGTTTGAGCTAAAGGAGGATGAATCGGACTCTACAATAGAAGAAGACTCAGAAGATGAAGAGCCACAAACTCCAGCTTTGAGAAGATCAGTTCGGGAAAGAAGGCAACCAAAAAGGTATAGTCCATCTGCTTTCTGTTCAGGTTTTGCCTTAAATATAACTGATGATGAACCCAGAACTGTCAGGGAGGCAGTAGATTCAGAGGATGGAAAACTCTGGAAGGAGGCCATGGTTGATGAAATGGCATCCTTGCACAAAAACAATGCATGGGATCTGGTGGAGTTGCCGGCTGGAAGGAAGCCCATTGGGAGCAAATGGGTGTTTAAAAAGAAGATGAATGTAGAAGGCAAGGTGGAGAAATATAAAGCTCGGTTGGTAGCAAAAGCTTATTCCCAGGTGCCGGGAATTGATTTTGGTGATATTTTTTCTCCTGTTGCCAAGGTTACTTCTATTAGATTACTTCTATCTGTTGCTGTTGCATTTGATTTTGAGATAGAACAGATGGATGTGAAGACAACATTTCTTCATGGGGATCTAGAAGAGGAGATCTACATGAAGCAACCTGAAGGCTTTATGGTGAAGGGTAAGAAAGAACTAGTATGCAGGTTGAAGAAGTCTCTGTATGGGTTAAAACAGTCACCAAAGATGTGGTATCATAAATTTGATACCTATATACGGGGACTTGGCTTCACCAGAAGCAAGGAGGATCACTATTTTTATTTTAAATTAATTGGTGACCGTGTTATTTATTTGGTCTTCTATGTGGATGATATGTTGTTGATTGGAAATGACAAAGAAATTATCCAAGATTTGAAGACCCAACTGTTCTCCAAATTTGACATGAAGGATCTTGGTGCTGCAAACTATATTTTGGGCATGGAAATTAAGAGAGATCAGGCAAAGAGGAAGCTCTGGTTAAACCAGAGGAAATATGTCGAGACTATATTGCAGAGGTTCAATATGCAGGATAGTAAACTGGTGAGTGTTCCTATTCCTGTAGGTGCAAAGTTGTCTACTGAACAGTGTCCCAAGACACAAGAAGAAGAGGAGGATATGTCCCGTGTTCCATATGCAAGTGCAGTGGGTAGCCTGATGTATGCAATGGTCTGTACTAGACCAAACATTGCACATGCAGTGGGAGTATTGACCAGGTTTATGTCAAACCCAGGGAAGGAGCATTGGACAGCAGTGAAGCGGTTTTTCAGATATTTACGTGGCACTAGTGATTATGGCTTGTGCTACCAGGGAAGACCAGAATTGGAAAGAATGTTGGGCATTCATGTTTTTGTTGATGCAGACTAGCCTGGAGATCTGGACCAAAGAAGATCTACAAGTGGGTATGTGTTTAGCCTATTTGGAGGTGCAGTCAGTTGGATGAGTAAAAGACAATCTGTAATGGCGCTTTCAACTACAGAGGCAGAATACATAGCAGCCACTCATGCAAGCAAGGAAGCAGTTTGGTTGCAGATATTGTGTTCAAGTATGGGGTTGGTACAACAAGGTATAAGGATAGACTGTGATAGCCAAAGTGCAATTTTCTTGGCTAAGAACCCTACTTATCATTCAAAGACAAAGCACATTGATGTTCAATATCACTTTGTTAGAGATATGGTTGAGGCTAAAAGGGTGTTACTGGTAAAGGTGGACACTTTGAAGAATGTTGCAGATGCATTGACGAAGTCTGTGAGCACTCAGAAGTTCTCTTGGTGTAGAGAAACAATAGTTGTTGAAGAATTGGCCAAATGACTAAGCTCTCCTGTGGCCCCCCGTGGAAAGAAAACAACAAGTGGGAGAATGTTGGGTATGTGTTATATTCTTTCCACGACTAGCCCCACGCACTGTACGTTGCGCCGAGCGCAGTAGGGGGGTCACAGGGAGGGTGGCAGCCCCCCCTGTCGGGGTTCGATGCAGCGCCCCGGTGAAATTTTTTTTGGTATGCAGTCCCACTCATATGCGGACCCACCCATGTTTTGTTCATGAGTTTGCACATGGTTTTGGGGTACGATGGTTTTCGACCCCTAGTATTTTGTCGATCCGGTCAAGGGAACTACGATTATGTTCTAATCCAGGGTTAATGGATTGGGGTTTATGTATGCTTCAACATGTATATATATGTGTTGTAACACTAAAAGGAATATAATGAAAAATCAAGCTGGTCATCCCAATTTGGTATCCAGGGGAAAATCTCTGTGTTAATCTGTTTTATGTTTTATGCTCTCGCTATTGTTTATTTTCTGTTATAAGATTCGTGTGTAGATAATTTCTGTTCAGGGTTAAAACCTACACCTTTTGCTTTACCTGCCATTGCTGCGTAGCCATATACCTGCAATTGATAAAGGTTCATAACTCGAACCCCTATCCTTCGGGTTTCACCAATTTCTTTACTGCATAGGAAAGCCTTTCCCTCGCTAAAAAAAACATCATATCCCTTGTCTTCCAACATCACCACAGATATTAGATTCCTCTTCAATCCTGGAACATGCATGACATCCTTCAAGATGAAAGGTTTTCTAGACTCCCTCTTAAAGGAAATGGTCCTGATACTAGTCACACTAAATCTACCATCATCGCCCATCTCGATGTGCACTCCAAGATCCTTCTCATCCAGATCACTAAACAAATCTTTGTCTCCAGTCATATGGAAAGACACACCACTGTCAAGAAATCACACTGATCCCATCACACTTGAAAACAACCATGAAATTAGTGAAAAATATAGCTCAAACAGTGAGGCTAAGGCTTGTCCAGCTGCAGATCCAACAACCTTCTTATTTTTCTTCTTCTGTGGACAATTAGTGGAGTAATGTCCGTGTTGGTGATAGTGAAAGCACTTCACCTTGGACAAGTCCTGCTTCTTTCCTTTCACACCGGATTGAGAATGATTTTTCTTTCCCTTCCCTTTCCTTGCTTTGGAAGCCAAACCATAATTTTCTTCATATTCATTCTTCAATGAAGATCCATCCCTCGCACCCCGCCTTATCTCCTCCTGCACAAGAGACAACCAAAGTCGCTCCCATCCTGGCAGTTTGTCTGGACCATTGAAAGAGTCCTCGTAGCTATGCCAACTATTCAGAAGCCCAAGGAGAGCCAAGCTCACCAAGTCCTCTTCATCTACAGTAACCCCCACACTTCCCAGCTCATCCCTGCACTGGAAAAACTTCATGAGGTACTTGGGTATACTGTCGCCTTTCTCCATTTTTATTTTCCTAAGTTTGTCTTTAAGTGCAAACTTCCTCTGGTCGCTTCTGCTTTGGAACAAGTATGTCAAAGCTTTCCACATCAAGAATGGATAATATTTCCCATGAATGCTGAACACTATGTGATCCTTCACACCTTCCAATAGAATCCTTCAAAATTTCTCTCTCTTCTTTTGCCATGCGTCAAGTGCGGCTGCATCGCTAGAAGCAGGTTTTGGAATTTCTACATCTATGAACTCCTTCAACCCATTATCATCCAGCACCGCCTCCATACTATCCTTCCATGCAATATAATTCAATATTTCCTCAAGGGCATACTCCAATCACAATCCTTTGAAAGACATTTCAATGAATGCTCAACTTCGACACTAAGAAAACACTGCAGCAAATTCAAATTCCACCAGCACAAAACTCAACTGCTTCAATAATTTCAATCTGCTCCAATGATCAAATGCTCTGATACCATGTATAAATTATATATAAATTATGTGTTATATATCCAATATTCTCCTGATCACACACTATTTAACTTCATGCACAATACAAAATCTATTCCACCATTGATCATCACATGCGGAAATTAAATCAATTGCAATGCACACATGAAACCAAAAAAATTCACACACATTAACACAATGGTTTAACGGGAAAGCCTGAAGCTGAAAACCCAATATATATATATATATATATATATATATATATATATATATATATATATATATATATATATATATATATATATATATATAACTTTTTGAAAGACATTTCAATGAATGCTCAACTTCGACACCAAGAAAACACTGCAGCAAATTCAAATTCCACCAGCACAAAACTCAACTGCTTCAATAATTTCAATCTGCTCCAATGATCAAATGCTCTGATACCATGTAGAAATTATATATAAATTATGTGTTATATATCCAATATTCTCCTGATCACACACTATTTAACTTCATGCACAATACAAAATCTATTCCACCATTGATCATCCCATGCGGAAATTAAATCAATTGCAATGCACACATGAAACCAAAAAAATTCACACACATTAACACAATGGTTTAACGGGAAAGCCTGAAGCTGAAAACCCCAAATATATATATATATATATATATATCATAGAGATCATGTAACAATCCTCATACAAATTTGATCATATCAAGCTCTCAGTACAATACAATCACTACACACTAATCAGGCTCGATCTAGCAAATCCACGCATCGATCTCTGCCACCTGCTAGCCTGCCTATAATGCAAAATCCCTACTGAAGAATGGATCTGAATGAACTAAAATCCACCTATATTGCACTACGCAATCCTCATCAGCATTTCCACTGAGTGTTGGATGCAATCAATGCATCACGATAGTCACAACTGATAGTCACACTTGCTCTTTCACCTACCTCTCCACTGGTCTCCACTGAACTGTCCATGCACTGTAGTTAACTAATGTATTCTTCAGTTGATTAATGAGTTATTATTTAGTGAATTAATTATTAATTAATTCACACCACTCTCACTAGTGTATCAATCAGTTAGACTAGATACAACTAGCTCAACTGAGTCTAACTGAGTTAAACTGAACACACCTCCACCAACTACTTCTATAACTCCACCAAACTCTATCACATGAGTTATAACTAAATTTCTCATGCATTAGCTCTAGTAAACCCTCAGGAATAGCGTAATTCATTCTATCGGTTGCTGTGCCACATCTGTGCACTTAACTGAAGTGCTCCAAGAGAATAAGATAATGTTTAGAGTCCAAATATTATTAAGAGCTAATAATATTCAACATATCTATTTTCAAACTGGAAATCTAAAAATATATTCTGCTCAATATTTCTAAAAATAGAAGTCCATCTATTTTTCCAACTTGACCAACCATCCAAAAGATAACATCCTGCAACTCATAGAATATGATCGACATGTCTAAAAATAGACATAGTCTAAAAATAGACTTTGCGCCAAAAATAGCCTGCGGGCCCACTTAGTGATGGTGAATTTTTTCACTAAGCTCATCATCTTGTTGCATATCAACATCTTCTTGAATAGATTTTCTGAGCTCAAGGAGAAGCTACTACATGCAGCACATGAGGACTTCCTTTTTATGCACTTTGATGCATATCATTGTTTGATGGAGAAGTTCACTTGGGAGGGCATTCATCAGGATATATTTCAGCATATGGAGAGATGCATAGCCCGAATGCTGATGGAGAGGTTGTCACAGCCACTTCCCTACTCATTAAGAACTTTTAGATGAGCCATTTCGAGCTCAATGACCAAAGTACATATTAGAGAAGGTACATTTTTGCATTATGATTTTTACTTCTTTACTTTATATGAGAAACATGTTGTATTAAGGAGGGTCATTCCCTCTTATACATTATATTATGATGTACTTAAAGCCAAATGTAGCATTGAGATTGGCTATCCTATTGGTGGTTTTTGGGGGAAGCCACATGATTGTTAGTGTGCACCATCGACACCACATTTTACCTTCATGATTTTATCTTATAGAATGATTGTAGCAGCAAACAAGTGGCTGGAAAAGCACTTGTTGTTCTTTGATCTGAGGTAGGCAAGGGATGCACTATGCTAGTTTCATGTGTGCAACTATGATCCACTTTCCGGTTGTCATATGGAAACTTGTTTTCATTATTTTTTGCTTCCATATGTTGGATATGCTCTTATGTTTATGGGAAGCTTTGTTGGGAGAGTGGCACATGAGTTGAGGGTGCCCATTGGGAGTATGATTCTCCCTACTATACATGTTGCATGTTTCAGGAGAAACAATGGGAAAACCATGATTTCCATACTACATCTCTTTTCTTCATGTGGGAGGAGCCATTTGGAGAACTTGAGATCTTGGAGGAGGCACTTCGTGGCTGATTTGTGTGGTGGGGTAGCTTGATCCATTCTTGGAAGCTATGAAATTTCAGCCCAACATTAGAAGCAGCCCCATACATACCATAAATGGAGAGAGAAACAACTTGGGTGGAAGAATTTAATCTCTCCATACAGCCCCAATACATTTCATGAACTGGGGGTTGAGGATTTTTTTGATGAGCTACCTAGAATGGCTCATTTCATTTGGATGATAGCATGGGTTTGGGAGTTTCTCATTTGGAATGAGATCCACTATACTTGTCATAACTCCTACCTTGAGGAGGCCATTGGACAAAAAGAAGGTTTCCACTTACACCTTCACCTTTTCATGATGTGAGCCTTTTGGTTTTGCATACTTGGGAGGAAACATTGGAGGGAAAATCTATTACAGATTATTTTGAGCAGTGGTGGGGAATATTGATGAGGAGGCCACAAGAGCAGGAGGGAAGGAATTTTTCTCTCCCTATACAATTGCTTGAGGACAAGAAACATTTTGGAGGGGAGGACTGTAACATTTCAAAAATTTATCCTTCAGCTAAATGGAATATTATAGTTTTTTTTTTCACTAGATAGGTGAATAAGTGGGTGGAGAGGCCCATAAGTCTCCTTAGAAGAAATAAAAACACTTGAAGTGTGAAAGGAGACCATTTTAGTAGCTAAATAAATCACCTCCAAGTGTGAACAGGGGTTGGATCATGTTGATTTAGTCAACTTTGACCAAGTCAACAATGCTATTATGGAGGAGTGGAGATTAAATGAAGAATAACACAGTTTTGGAGGGAGATTGATCTCATGAAGGAAATGACATAATTGAGTGGGGCCAAGGGAAAGGAAGCTCATAATATATTTAAGGAATATGATTTCAGCCATATGAGCTCATGTTTGAGATTATTATTTTGATATTGGTCTGCTTAGACTTTGCTTCCTCTTGTTGTTTAGCAGAGTTGTTGTGTTGTTTAGCATCGGGTGTTCCCGAGCGGGAAACCCAACTCTTTCCTTGAGAGGCATCTTGGAGGAGTATTGTATTCATTTCCACATTCAGGTTTTCAAGCCAAGCTACAGATTCTTCATCAACACAGTTTCTGTAGGTTATTGTGTTGTGTTGTAGGGTATTGCAGTGGAGGGGTTAGAAACCCACTTTCTGAGAAATTTTCTCATAGGAGGAACGTTTCCTTCTCTTGGAAGATCATTTTGGAGAGCTCTTGGGCATATTTCAGATCTTTGGCATCAAGCCAACTATTTCCCATAATTTCTAGCACTGTTCCAGCTAGGGATTGTGTTATTTTGGAGCGCAGTTTCAGTGAGGGATCTTGTGGCTCCTTTAGAATGTTTTCTTGTGATTGGAGGGTTCAACCTTCCATGGGAGGAGAACTTTGAGGGGATCTACATCATATTTACTATATTTCAGCCTTCTACACTCTTGTACTTTGGTTTGCAGTGAATCTTCAGCCATAGAGCTTTAGATCCCATTTTGTATAGGTTGTATTTCTGAAAACCCTTTCCGGGTTATTTGTATGAGTTTGTATTAAGCCTAGATCTATATTAGGAATATATTTTCAGGCATATAACATCCCTACATCTTTTTTACATTCTTTTTTTGTAGCATTGTGTTTTAAAATATGTTGTTGCAGTCTTCTGGCATTTTTGTATTGTGACCCTAGCTCATTTGTGGAGTGATTGTTTAGTGGAGGCTTGTTCCTTCATTGTACATGATTTATGCCTCAATATTTATGATCATTTGTTGATCCAATACATGATGTTTTTTCTCCATATTTTTATCCAATGTTCATAAGTTTATTTACACTGCTATTTCCAGTTTTGTGTTCATATATTTCTGCATTCCCCATTTGGGAATATTACATTATATTTGTTGGTTAGAGAAAATGTGAAAATGTATATATGTATATTATTGTAAATATTATATCAAGGTGTGGTTATAAATATCCAATAAATGGTATGATTTACATTTTTTTGGCAGTGGTCATTGTAAATACTGCAATGGGATGGGCTATAAAACTTCGTGGGTAGTATTTTTTTTTTAGTGGTTGTTTGGTCATAGGTGTCAAAGAACACCAAGGATAGTGTTCCCCCAAGGGGGAGGGACCTGTAACAAGCCTTGGTTATTTTTCCATGTAAAAAAATAATATGAAGGATATAGGACACGTATTCCAAGTTGAATGGTGGGTCAAACATCCTAGTCGGTGTCATTTATGGTTTTTTAATGGCTAAGGAAATTGCCAAAGAAATTGGCAAAGGAAAAAAGGAATTAATTGGCATGTACTTATGAAAATAAAGGGAAATAGGGGAAAAGGGAGATGAAGGGTCACAAATTTTCATGAGAGGGAAATTGATGGAAAAATGAAGGAAAATGAAGAAAATGGAGGCCTCAATGATAAAAAGGCTTTTGAGAATTAGTTCATAGTATTTTGTTAGTGTATTATTTTTCTCTCTCATTCATTTTCTCATTATCTCACACATTTTCACACTTAGACTCTTCTTGGATCATTCTTGGAGAACTTTGGCAAACATTGGATTTGAGAAAGAAGGAAAAGGAAAGAAATAAAGAACAATGGAATAAGTGGATCAACAACTAAAACTACATTTCTTTCTAGATAACATGTTGCATGTGTTATTTCTTTATAGTTTATGGATGCATGGTATAGGAATGTGATTTTCCAGTTATGTGTTGTCATTGGCACGGAAGATTACTCGGATTGATAGTTGTTCTAGCCTTGCCTTGCTATTTCATGGATAGCCATGTTGTTGTGGGTTTTCGACTTGATCATTTTGTAATTGGTGCTCATAACTCCTTATGGTTGTGGGTTGGAGAAGACACTCTAGAAGCCGTGGAACAACTTGGGTTGCATTATTATTCCTCGAGTCGAGGTTGGGCTAAATGCTCTTGAGTCGTTGGTGGTTTGAATTACTAGTCCCTCGAGGCCATATTAGACACATCCTCTAGAGCCTTGGAAGGTTATGGGTTGAGTTACTATTTTCTGGAGCCCTGGGAAGCTTGGGTGTAAGTTATGAGGACTTTATATGAGTAGAATTTTGAACTACTCTTTTATGACAATTATATATATACCATATTTTCATCATAGGTCTTTATATGCTTCTAATAGTAACACCTAAAAAGTTGCACCGATGTCTTGTTCGCTACTTTTTTCTACCCATTTGTATATGGATAGAATGTTGTAGGCATCTTCAACTTCCTGTCCATATTCTCCCACATTGTAGTCTAGGATGCACTGAGAAATATTGTATCGATGTTTGAAATGATGCTCCTTGGTATCTAAAAGTGCACCACAGTATATCCAAAGAACAAGTTTGTTTCTTCTTACTCACTGATGGTATTTTTATAGGTGTCATCAGAAAAGACATCATGATGAACCTGTCAACTACCTCAAACAAGTAGTCATGTCACTTTTTAGTTGTTGTTAAACCTCCAGTGAAATACATGGAAATGATTTCCTAGGGATGAGTGGGTACAGGCCAGGGATGATATAGACCTTATTTCCTATTATTAGCCTTATTGGTACAACAAAGTATGCATATTCTTATAAACCTATATACATGTTCTTGCATCTTCCACCAATATACATACCTCTACAAGTTGGCCAATATCTTCCCTACTCCAAAGTGCCTTGCAACCTTGGAGGTGTGACCCTCTCTAATCAACTACAATTTCTCACCTTTAGGAACACATAAATTATTCATATAACCCACCCTAGAGATGGTTTTCAATGGTTTTGTCACCATCGTGCACATGGATATGTATCTACAAATGTTGAAAATCCTCCATCAAGTCCTCATCCTTTGAATATTCTTATTTGTATGCATCATGGGTGAATGTCTCAATATGCATCGAATTTCCCAAAGCTGTTATATTTGATATGGATGGCCTTAAAAGCACATCGTTTAACTTGTTGTGTTTTCATTCTTATACGACATCACTAAATGAAAATTTTTTCGTAACCCTAATCACTTGCAAATCATAGCATGTTGTAGAATACTCTATGCCTGTTGGCACTATAATGGCTAGTGATATTTATGGATTATTGTCTCCTTTCCCATCAGATAGTTTTTCCATTTCTTCATATCTTTCACTAGACCACAAAGCCCCTTGTCATAGGTAGGGTATTCAAGAATTTACCCATAAAATAATTCATAAAGGTACCGTATAGGCTTTCCTCCCTACATGAAGATCACTCCCGTAACATAGCATGTAGGTTTCACCGAGGGATAAATACCATACCATATGCATTGATATTTTTGGATATATATTGAGGAAAAAATGACATAATATATTGAGCATATAATAGGGGGAAAAAGTGATTTTTATATTGGCAGGTGTGAAAAATTGAGCTCAAAATTAATTAAAAAATATAAAGGGGTATAATTAATGTTGATGAAAAAATGGATACCTATAATATCTAGTGAAAATAGGGTTTTTTTTAAATTCAGAAGTTGTATTGTGTTTGTATGGAAGGGCATTAAATAATGTGATTTTTAGAGGTATTTTTTAAGTTGCAGTCAAATTACGAGTATTTATTAGTATGCCACGAATGCAAATGATAATCCATAGTTTCAATGAGTGAAGACCCTGTGTAACATACCCACTCATATCTATCTCTACTTCAAAGAGCTACTACAATTTTGGTAATGCCAGAGATGGTGCTTGAATGATCTTCTTTTATAGCTCCTAAATGGCCCTATATTTACCCTTTTCCCATTAGAAAATCTTGCCACATGTTGTTATGGCATGGAATTGTGGTGCTACTATTGAAAATTAGCCTAATAATTACATCGGGTATTGGGTTACCTAAAATAAATCCTAACCTCAAAAACATTAGTAGGCATTAACCATTTCATTATGGCCTCCATCTTGATAGAATTTGTCTTCATCTATCCTGCACCAATTTCTCACCTTAGATACACCAAATACTATTGTGAAAATTGAAACTTATTGATATTTTTATAGCAGTTGGTGCTTCTCTAATGTCTTGAGTACCTACATCTTATATGAAATGTTCTTCTCTAAGGTATCACTATATACTATTGTATCATCGAAATAGATAATAAATGAATCTATAAAATGGTGCAATGTATCATTTATTAACCTCAGAAATATAGTTGGCACATTGCAAATGAAAAATGACATGACTAACCACTTATACAAGCCTTTTCTACTTTTGAAGGAGGTATTCTAGGTATATTCTTATCCAACTCAAACATGGTGATATCAATACTTTAAGTCCAATTTGGTGAAGAATTTTTCTTGTTGCAAATGATCCAACAAATCATATATTTTGGCAAAGGGTTACATATTCTTTAGTTTAATTTTTTTGAACCCTATAATCTATATAGATTTATCATGTCCCGTCCTTCTTTTGCACAATGATGATGGGTGAACCACATGGTGATGTATGAAGTCTAATGACACCCTATTCTAGTAGTTGTTACAATTATTTATTCACCTCACTTGCTTCTATAAAAAACTTCTTGTAAAACCCAATGTTTGGAAATGGAAATTCCAAGAATAGTTGTATTTTCTAATCCACTTCCCTATTGGGTGGTATCCATTTAGGCTCCTAGAACAAGTCCGTATATGTCTACAGAAAATCTTTCAATTATTATTTTTCTTTCTAAGTACACCCCTCCATGGATAACTTTGCTCTTACTAACTAGTTTTCTCTTTAAAATATTAAAAAAATATTGCATTGTTGAAATGATAAATTTTTTGGTTTCGTTCGCACTTACAAGTGAAATTTTGGAGTAGCCCTTGTGTGTGTTGATGGTGAAGGATTTTTCATCCTTGATGAGGCATTACAGGCTAGATCTGCACATGAATATTACATACCACATGTACATATAGGGACTTCCAAATGCCACTACACATATATAAAAGGGAACTACATCCAGCTCTACTTCATCAATAAAATTAACACTCATATAAAATATGATTTTTCACTATTTTGTTACCATTTTTGTTGCATCCTTATTTACCCATCCTAATGGATATCAACTACGATGATTTTCAGCATTAAATCCTAGTTTGTTGACTAAATCTACTACAATGATATTTTCTAGTGATTCCGAGAAAGATAAGTCATTGATCTTGGTATTTTTAACATGTATCTTTATATAGAAGAGTTATATATTTTTGTTCTCTTCTTGTTTTGAAGGCTACTCATGTTCACCTCCTTCTACACTGACATACATACAATCTTCTCAATAACGTATGCACTACTTTAGACCTAGTTTCTTGAATTGAGGGCCATTGGATTCTTCTTATTATTATATGTATTCTTTTACTTTGGGTTAATCTATGGATGTATCTTCTAGAACTTCTCCTCTGTATGACCATTAACGTTAAATTGGTTCCAGTGGTTTTTGGGATATTTCCATTGGTACGTTATGGTTTTTTTATTTTTTATTTACCTGTTTCAAATATTTTTTCCTCTCCTTAGAAGTGTCTTAGTGCTTCTTCTACTTATATTCACTTTAATTCCCTTTCTTCTAGTCTAATTTAATGAGATAATATTCTTGTACACAAGCATTGTCCACCGGTCTAGGCTTGGACAACATAACTTTATTTTTCAAATGTTTTTGTAGACTCCAAAATACTTGAGGAGTACATCTAGGTTCTTTGGGGAGATACTGAGAATTATTTCCATATTTACAAATTTCGTAGTGTACTCCTATACACTTTCCACTGCTTCTGCTTGAAGTAGTTCCATTAAATCCACTAGTCCTTTACATATCCAATAGGGTAAATTATACCTTATAATGGTTTTACCTATCACATAGTTAGTGGAGGATCTGCCTCCAACCTCAAGGTATTTTTGTGGCTTTCCCACTAGGTCAATGCATGGTCTTCTAATTTTAGTTATTCCAATGAAATATTTTGTTCTCCCTCTATATGGTGAAAGATGAAATACATTTTTAGGTTTTGTAACCATAGATTTACCTTCACAGTGTTGATCTCACCTTAATATGGATCTATGTTGAACTTAACTTCCATTTTAAAAATGGAATATGAGTGGTTCATGGCACTCAAACTAGGTTGATCCTTTTTGGGTTCTTACTTCAACTCCTCGTTCATTTCTTCCCTAACTCATGATCTCCCTGTTGAGTAAAATAATTTGCATTAGATTACTAACATAAATTATCAATTCGGTATCCATCGGACTTGTGAGACATACATGCGCAATATATGCTAGGGATTAGTTTATCAAAAACCAAAAAAACTAATCTAATCACACCGTTCCTAGTTGTTATTTCATGGATTGAAACATAAATCCTATGAATAATAATTGAAATGACAATGCTAATCTCAATGAAATAAAATTCAAAGGATTTGAAAAGAAACTATTATATAACCTACTACTCAAGCATCCAATTTTGGAAGAATGACAAAGTCACCTTCTTGACATGATTTACAAGCAATTTATTATACTTTGGTTTTAAAAATTTAATCTACGAAAGCTTTTAAATAACATGTAAAGGAAAATTCAATTACTGTATAGGTTAAATACTCAAGCATCCAATTATACATTTAACTGAGGATCTAATTTAGGAAAACAATGTAAATGAATGTAACGAAAAACTCAATTATCGTATAGTTTAAATACTTAAGAATCCAATTTGGAAGTATGATAGAGTCATATTCTTGGCATGATTTACAAGCATTCAATTATACACATAATTGAAAATCTAATCTAGGAAAGCAATGTTAAAACATGTAAAGAAACTAAACAAATGTGAGCTCTAATTCTTCAAACATAATCCAATTGAAAAATAGAATAATCTACTTTCTTTAGATATTCTAGGAACGAAAAAGATTACACAGTCATTCTAAAACTAATGATAAGAAATCAAATAAATCTTAATCTATGAAAGAAAATAAATCTCACACATTGTAGATGGCTGATCCAAAAGTATGAGAGATGGTAAGTCGAGATGCTCCATATGCAAGCAAAACCAAGTCAAAGTGAAAGAATAGTCATGAGTAAGGTGCCACAATCTAATTCTTTATTCAAAGCTTGAGCATAACTCCAACTTTACACATTCCTTTGAAAGGATAAGACTCTCCTATTTATACAAATTCCTAAGAAACCTCCTCATTAATGCAGATTCATCTTTCCCTCCTTTAATCCATAATATTCTCAACCAATTTGCTAGGCATAGGCCACGTATCCCTCCTTCAAATCTCCTTGATATCATGAAGGAAAATTCGATTTTGACCTTTGGGAGCCACTTAAGCGGGCCTTGGAAGCTTCCAATGAACCTACACATGTCACAAAGCTCTTTCCACTTTTAAGGTATAAGAATATGCATATTATTTCCTAACTTTTGATCACAAATTCACTTAAAAACACTAGAAATTAAAAATGTTTGGAAAACACAAGGGTAACCCAAATAATTATGAAAGTGAGATGAATGTAGTCACATGGTAGTGAAATGGAGGTGATATAATAGACATGATGATGAAAGTGGAGGTATTTTTAAGGAAATCTCCGAGACCCAACATACCCCCCAACTGAAGTTGTTGCATGTCCTCATGCAACCTATTACATTGATTCATTTGATCTTTGAATTGTCTTGCTTTTAAATGAGATTTGGCTATATCAATTCTCCTTTTTACTTTTCATTATCATAGTATTTTATAACTTCATTATTTTTGCAAAGTTATCTTTGAAATACATTGTATTGCAACATTCATACTTATTGTTGGTTCTTGTGTGACAACCAAAATTGATTTTTTATGGTTGGTTCTTGTGTGAAAACCAAAATTAATGAGTATTGGTTCTTGTGTTACAATATTTTGTGTATTCCTTCTTGCATCCAAATATCTTGAAAACACTGAGAATATATATATATTTCAATTAGCCATAATCTCATCAATTTCATGATTTGCAAAACATATCTTTTTGAATCTTAATGCAATAGTAGTTGTATGTTGGTTATATGAAAGTGATGTGGAATAAGATGTAAATATATGGAGTGATATCCCTTCCCGCCAACTGATGGTTACTATAATTTTAATAAGTGAGGAAAGGAATATGGTGAAGTGTTTTTCCAAAAAGTATAAATTTATCATTTTAAGGAACTCCATGATAAAAAGTTAGAAAAAAACATACATTTACTTACCTATGAAATGGATAATCTGTGCATATGTAGATGTTGCAAAAATCTGATCTGATGCTTCTTCCATTGGCCATGCAAATGGTGGATGAAGTTGTGAAAATGAGTCTTTACTGTTGCTACTAAATTTGTTGAATCTGCTACATCTGCTACAAATGTTAAATAATGATGGATATGATAGTCTTCATGTCGTTATCACACACTAGCACAATTCTTATCTATGTGAATGAATTTTTTGATGCCTAACATAGTAAGAAATTTTTGAATTAGTGGCCATTAATGTATGCACCTAATCAACACGAGACCTCTCACAATTGATGAAAATGAGAGTGAAGATGCCTAAGCACATCTCGCTAGGTACGAATAATTTTTTTGATGTCGAGTCACCTAGAAGATCCACCAAGCAAGGGAAATTAATGTATTCCCATTTTTTCTCAGCAAGATAGCTTGCCATTAAGGCATGCAAGCCTCAGGGTACTTTTTGAAAAGATTTTTAAAACGCGAAAATGACTTAGATATACAATTTTCTTTGAAACGTGATTTATTTGGGAAAGGAAAATGAACATCAAAAGGAAAAAGATAATGGATTTAATCAACATGTAAGTGAGATGATTTCTTTTATTCAGGGGTGGATAGATGTGAATGAATGCGAATGGATGATGAATGTGAATGAAGAATGAATGGGAATGGGAAAAATGAAGGAAAATGAAGTGAATGTTTTTTCTTTTTGGAAGTACATAGATGTAATTGAGATGATGCCATCTGAAATGCTTGCAAGTGCTGGATCTGATCTGCATTAGCATGTGCTCATGCATTGATATTTTTTTGTTGATCATCTTATTGTAAAAAAAATCTGGTCTCTAAGAGAGACACTGTTCACTTGTAGTCATTTGTCCTTCCTCCTCGAACCTACAAAAAAAAACTTGCACTTATTCTGCAATGGAATGTAAGATTATCAAAAGAGAGAGTTGATCAATCTCTTTGGTTATGAAATTTATACAAAAAAATAAGAATTGGTACTAATAAAACAAGTTCACGAAGGACAACCAAAAGAATTTATACCTGTGTCGAAACTAGTGCCTCAAGTTACCTGTTTTGTCTTTTCAACAATCTCTTCATTCTTTACTATTTCAAACTCTGGTGATAGATTTTCCATTATGTGGATCTCATGTTTTTTTAAAAATAAACCATCATAATAACTTCTCCTCTATTGACTTCAAATATTGTTGATGCTTTTGTGTCGAAATTTTAGGTGAATTAACAAATTCCAATCTCGACAAGATTTGAACTCATGACCTCTATTATGCAATTTGAATGACTTACCAATAGATTAAAAGAAATATTTATGAATTTAATGGAATTTTGTTCATATTAAAAAAAAAAAAAATTGACAAGTGGTCAAATTAAATCCAAGATATTTAGGAAAATGAGATTCCAAAATATTTGTTAAATCATTTTTCATATCTTTTGTGTTGACACCTAATCCTATGGGATGGGTGTGCACATGTAATATTGTATATTATTTAATATTAGGAAATAAGGAAGGCCAAGAGTCATTGGGAGATGAATCCGAATAGCCTCACCTCCATGTATAAATACATATGCATTCTTCATTCAATAACACATTCTGATTTGAGGAGTTACCTCCTGGTTTGACATGGTATCAGAGCCAGTCCCACTATTGGCATTTCTGCCTGTGGTGTAACTCCCTCTCCTTTGCTCGGTCAGTTTTTAATAATAGTTTTGTTGCTCCTAATTATTTCTAGACTGTTATTCTGCATTTTTTTTTCTTTGCATAACTCTGACATTTGCAGCTCCTGCAGCTCCTGAAGATTCTGCAATCCTGCAGTTCCTGGAACACTGCAAATTGCAGCCTCCCTCTGCAGTCCTGCAAAGATCCCATTCCTAATTTTTTGTAACGGCCTCTGCATACCCCCCCTCACTCCCATTTCTTCCCCTCATATCATAACTCCCCTTCTCTCTGCGCATAATCCTCACTACAGCGCTGTCCATTATTCGAAACTCCTCCTCACTTTGCGCATAATCCTCACTACAGCGCTGTCATACCCATTTCTCCACGCCTCTGCATACTTCGACTGGTTTGATACTACAGCTGTGCGCTCTCCAAAGAAAATTTCAATCCGGCCCGTGGCTTTTCGGCCCTCCTCGTGGCCCAGCTCCTCTGCTTATACACTATCACTCTTCCAGCGTTATATGTAATACCATTCTAAAACACCGCGTTATATAATTGCTCGGCATATACCACCCTCTATTCCACAGTCCCACTGTCATCGTTATACAATACGTTGCGCTATTCAATACGCCCTCCACTGCATGGTATCAACGCTGCATATATGGTAATACGACCTCCACAGTGGAATCCGCTCCCCTTCACACTGTAATACACCTCCCTCCTGCGTCAAATACCGCCTCATGTGTGTAATACAGTTTCTAATACCATAATACAACATTTTCATTCGTCCTCCCTCCATATAATGCACTCTGTCCTCTGCTCTAACACTTATACACTACATTACCTCCGCCTCCACTTATACAATACCATTACAGTCATATATTATACCGCCTCCACTTATGCGCTAGCATATATAATATAGCTCCCTCTTCACTCTTTTTACATACGCCCTTTCAAATAAAACCGCCCCTCAATACCGCCACTCTTTTTATAACACTTCATACCACCCTTCATAAATTCAATACCGCTTCTTCCATTCATATACCATTCCACCACCTTATAATACCGCCATTTCATATTGACCTCCCATACAAATTTTTTTTCCAAACAAAAAAAAATACATATATTTTTTTTGGTGCAGAATTCTGTTTTTTAGCAAATAGTTGTCCCCTTTAATTGAGAAAATCTCTGGAATTGAAAGTTTTAGAGTAGAATTATTTTTCCTCTTCAAAAGAATTTCTTCTATCAAACTAATGCATTCTCTCATCTCTATTGTTGGGGTGGTTCTCTCCAGCAAGGAGAACTATCTTGAATGGTCTCGAAAGATTAAACACACACTCATTTTTAATGAGTTGTGGAGAGGAATTTGTGAAGGACAAGAAGGAAATCCACCAGCAAAGCCTACTTCAGACAAAGAGCTTGCCATTTGGGAAAACAAGAACTGCAAGGCCTATGCCTTGATTGCAGCTTCCGTAAATGAAGAGGTGAGTCGCCACATTTCATCATTCTGAAATGCCTATGATGCCTTGAGCAAGCTAAAAGAACTCTATGACTCTCATTCAAAATTAGAAAATGTTCAATTGATGATTAAGTTGTTCAGTCTTGAAATGAAGAATGATGATCCCCTTGCCTTAGCTTTAGAAGTTAGATCGATCATGCATGATATTGAAAGCACTGTTGTAAAAATGGACATACCTCTCATAGCATATGTTAAGGCATTATATCCGACTTACTCACATTATCTTGAGTCTTTGCAAGCAAGTGGGAACCTTGACCATATCACCTTTGAAACACTTGAGAAAAAATTTGCAGAAAGAGAGAAAGCTTTTGGGAAGATGACAGTCCCTTCATCTTCCGAAGAGGTTGCATACTTGGCACATAGAGAAAAGAGTCATGCTCCAGATTCATCCAGAGGAAGAGGTGGAAAAAGAGGAAGAGGAAGAAGAAACTTCACAGAAAGGGGGGGCAGACAATCTGACAAATCCAATCTTCATTGCACATGTTGCAATAGAGATGGACATGATGCATCCAAATGCAGAACACCATGGGAGAAAATTGAGCAGCAAAGAAATCAAGACAAAGGTAAAACTAATGACAAAGACAAAGGTAAAGCCCCTGAATCCGCTCATTATGTTCTAGCACATTGTAACAATGGAGTAACTGAAAACCTATTTGATGTTTCATTTACTTCATGGAGAGATGATTGGTTGCTAGATTCCGGAGCAACATGTCACATGACATTTAGAAAAGATTTTTTTGAAGAATTCACTGACAAAGTTGATGGAGCAGTATATTTCGCAGATAAATCCAAACTCAAGCCATCGGGGCTTGGCACAGTCAGGCTTAAACTGCCTGGTCTTCCTGATCATATCCTACATGAGGTTCTATACCTCCCTGAGTTGAAGAGAAACTTGCTGTCCCTGGTCGAAATCCGGCAGCAAGGACACTCAATTCACTTGTTTGATGGCAAGGCAGAGGTCAGAAAAGCATCGGATCACTCACTTGTCATGGAGGGAATAGAAGAAGGGAGACTCTTGAAGCTGAAAGGTTCATCTGCTCATGCTCAAAACTTTGCATTCAGTTCACATCATGATGAAGGTACATTCCCATCAAGTATTTTATGGCATGCTAGATTTGGACACTTAAACTATGAAAGCCTTCATTTGTTGAAGAAAAATGGTGTTAATGGATTGCCTACAATTCCTAGAAAACCTAAGGAATGTGATGCTTGTATTCTAGGAAAGCATAGCAAACAGCCATTTCATGATTCACACTCCAGAGCACATAGAAAACTTGAGCTTGTTCATTCATATTTATGTGGCCCTATGCCTATTGCTTCTACAAATGGAAACAAATACATGATGACATTTATTGATGACTACACCAGAATGTGTTGGATTTACTTATTGAAGAATAAGTCTGATGCTTTTCAAACTTTCAAGAATTTTCATGCATGGATTGAAAATGATGCACAAACACATATTGGCTCTCTACGTACTGATAATGGAAAATAATACACTTCAAACGAATTTGAAAATTATCTTCGTCAACATGGAATCAAACATCAAACCACTGTGCCATATAATCCACAACAGAATGGTGTAGCTGAAAGAATGAACAGAACCATTTTAAATATGGTCCGCTCCATGTTATTTTTCAAGAATGTAAAATTTATGTTTTGGGCTGATGCAGTTCTATGTGCTGTTTACATAAAGAATAGGTGTCCTTCAAGTTCAATTAGAAACAAAACTCCTTTTGAAATGTGGCATGGCCACATTCCTTCGGTAAAGAATTTCAGGGTCTTTGGGTCCACCTGTTGTGCCTTGATACCCAAGGGTCAAAGGAACAAACTTGGTGCTAGAAGCAGAAAATGTATCTTCTTGGGGTACTCCAATACCTCCAAAGGATATCGTCTCTATGATGAAGCAAATAAGAAGCTTGTGATAGCAAGAGATGTCATATTTCTTGAATCTTCCAAGAGTGACAAGGTTGTTGAGCGGCAACTTGATTGCCTGGACAGATTCACACATGAAAAGTCTGTTGGCAATATGATGCAGAGTGTTGTCCTTGATGGCAACCCACTGAATGAAGATGAAGACATGAGATTGTTGACTTGTGTTGTCCTTAATGGAAATCCACCTGATGAAGTTATTCTTGACTTGATGGACCTGTTAGATGATGTAAATCTGATGACTACAGAAGGTAATGATGGAAGGAATGACAGTATGTGCCAGAATATGATGAAAAGAGTATGTCTCAATGAATACGCGGATTTTTTTACGGGAAGTCGCGTATGCACGCGGGGAAGAATGTGCCAAGTCGCGTATGGGAAAAAACGCTCATAAAGTGCAAAACCAGGGGTAATCACCATGGTATTGACCCATTGTATTGGGTAATGATTAGTAAAAATGACCCCGTCCAGGAATACCATCGGAAGTAATGTGGTTTTGGCTCATGGTATTGAAAAAGGGTAAACCTATATAAGGAGAAGAAATTCATTGTGCAAATCATGAGTGTGGGTGCAAGTTGTCTGAGCTTGAGTGAATACTTCTCTCTGAAGTATATCTGAATGGAAAGGGTTACAATTGAATGATAGATCTGAATTCATGAAGCACCAAAGGAGAAAATGATGAAGAATGTGATCTAGATCTGAAATGAATTTGTATTTGCTAGATCTGTTCATGGAATGATTAGATCTGAAATGAGGCGAACATTTGTTTGAAGTAAAGGGTTAAATCTGTATGATGTATCTGTTCTGAAGAATTGCAATGACTTAAATGTCTGAAGAACCATACGCTAGTTCTCCGTAGAGGAAGCGCGTATATACGCGGGTTGTATGAATTGAAAGCGCATATGGGTAGTAAAATCTATTCTGAAGTTTGTGCAGAGGTATACGCTGGTTGATGTGAAGGGAAGCGTGTATATACGTGAATTCATAGAAAGGAAAGCGCATATGCAAACTAGGGTTTGCTGAAATCTGTGGTAAGAAATTTCTGATCTGTTCTGCTGGTTTACTGATATCTATCAATGAGTTATATGTATCAGTTTCATGTTTGACTGTGCTTAAAAGTATGGAGTGGGTCCAGTCTGAAAATATGATGAAATGAGGCCTACAAGTTGTGCTCTTTTGAGGTTGTTGGATCCAGTGTGAAAATTGATGAAACGTGGTCCATAGAGGTGCTGAGGGTTGTAGCCTTCGATCAGGGGGTTGTAGCTCCCTTCCAGGAGAGGCTGGTAAACGAGATCAGGGGGTCGTAGCTCCCTTCCAGGAGAGGCTGGTAAACGATTCAGGGGGTTGGAGCTCCCTTCCAGGAGAGGTTAGTAAACGAGCGCAGGTGGGTGCCTGCGTGCTGGTAGAAGTCTGCACCAGCACATATGTTGTAAGATGTTTTCTCTATAATAAAATATTGAAGGCTGAGCAACGGAAATGATGGTTTTCTCCCGACTTGGGTTTCCACCTAAAAAGCCTGGTGTTCATGTGTGATGCTTTGTGTGATGATTTATTCTGTTCTTACTGCACATGTTTACTGTTTATTAAACATCTGATGAATGAATGATGGAATGATATAAGTGAAGAATTAATGACATAATTAGATCTCTGTGTATACACGAGTTTCATAAAGGGTATCCGCGTATATACGCGAGTCTGTATCAGGAAAGTAGCGTATGGGTTTTAGAAGCAAGAAAAAGTAAAAGTTTTGAATATGCAGTAAATACTGATTCACCCCCCCCTCTCAGTATTTTTTTCCAACAATTGGTTTCAGAGCAGGTCCTTCTACAGAAGCTTGATCGCTTGAAGGAGATCCGTCGCAATGGGAAGTCAAGAAGGAGTAATTTCTATAAAGCCACCTCTATTCAATGGAAGCAATCTGATATTCTGGAAGGTACGAACAAAAGCATATCTGCAAAGTCTTGGTGCAGATGTATGGGCAATCGTGGAAGAAGGTTATCAATACCGGGCAAGTATTCCTACTGATGCTGCTGAAAGAAAGAAGTATGAAATCAATGCCAAAGCAGTGAATGTCTTATTAGGAAGCATGTCTGAATCAGAATTTGCTAAAGTGATGCAGCTACATTCAACAAAATAAATATGGGACAAAATCATTCTAAGCTATGAAGGAGACACAAAGGTAAAAAGTGCAAAACTCCAAACTCTTAGAATTGAATATGAAAATTTGAAGATGCATAGTGATGAGAGTGTTGCCAGTTTCTTTCTTCGTCTGGATGATATTGTAAATCGAATGAGAAATTTGGGTGAAACCATATCTGATACTACTCTGGTGGAAAAAGTCTTAAGATCCTTGACTTCAAAATTTGACTCTAAAGTTTCAGCTATTGAAGAAAGGCAAGATCTGCAAACTCTTACTATTGTTCAATTACATGGTATTCTGACTGCTTTTGAAATGAGACAAGGAGGTCCATCTCAAATCAAAGAAGTTTCTTTTAAGGTATCTGCAAGAGGAAAAGAAAAGGAAGTTGTCAAAGAATCCAGCTATATATCCGAAGAAGAAGAAGCGAATTTTGTGAGAAAGCTCCAACTAGGTACTGGAAGATTCAAAGGTAAGCTTCCCTTCAAATGTTTTGAGTGTGGAAAAGTTGGTCATTATGCTGCAAAATGTCCTTATAAAGAAACATCTGCTAAAGGAAAAGAAGTAGCAAGAAGGAATAAGAACCGATCTATCTCTAAGAAAAGTTACTATACTAATGAAGATAGTGATGGGTCATCTAATAGTGAGGAAGAATGTAAAGAAGATCTTAGACTTCGCATGGCATTTGAACAAAAAGAAGAAAAGGATACTTTTGTGGATGCTCTGGAAGACAATGACTTTCTTGAAGAAAACAATCAACTCAAAGTAAGCCTAGAAGAAAATAACATAATCATAGAGACTCTTGAAAATCAGCTTAAGCAAAGGAAAAACGCATTGAGGAATTGGAGTGTGAAGTAGTAAGTCTAAGGAAAGATAATGAGAAATAAAAAACTCTCAATCTTAGATTTGCTAAAGGTTCAGAAACCTTAGATGAAATTATCAATGCTCAACGTTCTCCTCTCATAAAAATAGGTCTTGGATATATTGGAGAATCCTCTCAGGCTTCAGCACCAAACTATCTAAAGGCAGCAACTACTGGTTTACAATATTCTGTCTCTCAACAAAGAAGCAAGGATTCTTTACAGGTAAAGCAGGATCATCGCACTTCAAGGAACACTGACAGGAATAAATTTCAAAGGAGCTCCAACCAGCAGGTAAATCCAAATAGAAGATTTCGTGATTACAAAAATGTATATTTCAATGGACAATGTTTTACATGTCACAATTTTGGTCAAAAAGCTACTCAATGTGTTGCTTACAAAACCATCATGACAAGAGAAGAAAGAAAGAAAAGGTTGGATACTGAACCAAAGAAGAATACCTATAACAACTTTTCTCCTCTTCAAAATGAAGTTGAATGTGCTTATTGCAATAACTTTGGCCATGAAGAATCTGAATGCAGGAGCAAAGTCCAGCCAAAACAACATTTTCCTTCAAGTTCCAAAGTATGGAAAAAGAAGGAATTACAAGTTGAAAATTGTGGGATAGCATTATTTGCAGAAGGTGAAGAAAATCAATGGTACATTGATAGTGGGTGCTCAAGACACATGACAGGTGACAAAAGAAAACTTCTTACATATAATGCTCTAGAAAAGGAAAAGAAAGTTACTTTTGGAAATGATACTCCTGCTGTAATTAAAGGAAAAGGGTCTGTATTTCTAAAAGAAAAGGTGAAGGCTAATGATGTCATGTATGTGGATGGATTAAGGCATAACTTGTTAAGTGTAAGTCAAATGTGTGATCAAGGAACAGAAGTGGTCTTTAGTTCAAAAGAATGTGTGGTTCGTGATCTTGATACAAGTAAAATCATTATAAAAGGAAAAAGAAATCCAAGCACCCTGTATGTACTGAACGGCATAGATCAATGTTACTTGAGCAAGTCTTCAGAAAATTGGCTATGGCATAGAAGGCTGGGGCATCTGAGCTTCTCTCAAATCAACAAAGCAAGTAGACTTCAAGCTGTTCGTGGTCTTCCCAATATTAATCTACCAGAAAGTATCATATGCAAATCTTGTCAATTCGGTAAGCAGACCAGAGTACGATTTAATGCCAAAGAAGGATCATCAAGTGAGCCTCTTGAACTCATTCATACTGACATATGTGGACCCATGAGGAAAAAGTCACCACGTGGGGAAGAATACTATATCTTATTTATTGATGATTACTCTAGAATGTGTTGGATCGGGCTCATTAAACACAAAGATGAAGCATTTGAAAAATTTCAGATCTTCAAAGCTTTAGTTGAAAATGAATTAGATCTAAAAATCAAGTGTCTTAGATCCGATCGAGGAGGAGAATATACATCAAATGAATTCTTTGAATTTTGTGAACAACATGGCATAAAAAGACAATTCTCTGTAGCAGGTACTCCACAACAAAATGGCGTAGCAGAAAGAATGAATAGAACAATTCAACAAATGGCTAGAGCTATGCTCGATGATTTTGGAACTCCTGACATGTTCTGGGGTGAAGCAGCACATATAGCAGCTAACATTCTCAACAAGGCTCATGTTCGGGTAAATAGTGACAAAACTCCATATGAACTCTGGTATGGTAATTCTCCCTCTGTGAAGCATTTTAGAGTTTTTGGAAGTAAATGCTTTATCAAAAATAATGATGAAAAGCTTGGCAAGTTTGAACCTAGATCAGATGAAGGGATATTTCTTGGTTACTCATCTACAAGAAAAGCATACAAATGTTACAATAAAAGGCTTCGAAATATTGTTGAATGTATTGATGTTGTTATTGATGAGTCTCCTACAGCTCCTAAAGAAGAAAAACAAACAACAAAAGAAGATGATGGTGACCTATGTCCTTCTACATCAAATAGAAATGATACAGACAGTGGATCCAATGAAGAACCTGAAGATGATCTATCTGAAAAAGCTCCATCCAGATATGTTCAAAAGAATCATCCTGAATCTCAAATTTTGGGAGACAAGGAATCAGGTGTACGAACAAGGAGAACTCTTGTGGGATCTTCTAGTCATCTGGCACTTCTATCCACAATTGAACCACACAATGTCAATAAAGCTAGCAAAGATGAATGTTGGAAGCAAGCCATGAATGAAGAGCTTGATCAAATTGAAAAGAATGACACTTGGGAATTGGTACCAAGACCACATGATAAAAATGTCATTGGAACTAAATGGATTTTTAAGAACAAGTTAAATGAGAATGGGGATGTTGTAAGAAACAAAGCTAGATTGGTTTGCAAAGGGTATACTCAACAAGAAGGTATAGACTTTGAAGAAACTTTTTCTCCTGTAGCTAGACTTGAAGCCATAAGAATGTTTCTTGCTTTTTCAAGTTATCAATAAATCAAAGTTTATCAAATGGATGTTAAATTTGCTTTTCTTAATGGTGATCTAGAAGAAGAGGTATATATAGAACAACCGGAAGGATTCATTTTGGGAAATGATGAAAATATTGTTTGTAGACATAAAAAGGCTCTATATGGTCTCAAACAAGCTCCAAGGGCTTAGTATTATCGTCTTGACAAATATCTTCATCAACAAGGATTTTCAAAAGGGTCTGCTGATAGCAACTTATACACAAAAGTTGAAAATGATAAACTATTGATTGTGGTTGTATATGTTGATGATATCATTTTTGGTAGTAACGAAGAATCTATGAGTCAAAAATTTGCTTCTATCATGCAGCAAGAATTTGAAATGTCCTTACTTGGGGAACTAACATTCTTTCTTGGCTTGCAAGTGCATCAAACTGCATATGGTATATTCCACGCAAGCAAAATATCTTAAGCAAATTCTGGAAGAAGTATGGTATGAAGAATGCAAACCTGTACACACCTATGACAAACTTATAACTCGCTCTCGTGATATCCACAAAGAATCAACCGTAACACAGACCAATGATAGGAAGTTCATTTATCCACTGGGACTAGACCGTATATTATGCATGGGCCAGATTGTTGGATTATTCCAAGCTAATCCAAAAGAATCTCACCTTCAGGTTGTCAAAAGAATATTCAAATATCTGCAAGGAACTCAAGACTTTGGACTATGGTATCCAAAGAATGCCGATCTTACTCTTCATGCTTACACTGATGCAGATTGGGCTGGAAATGTTGATGATCGGAAAAGCACTAGTGGTGGTGCATTCTATATGGGACCCCGGTTAGTATCTTGGTTCAGCAAGAAGCAAAATTCTATTGCCTTATCTACAGCAGAAGCAGAATATGTGGTTGCCGCATCTCGCTGCACTCAACTCCTTTGGACGATGCAAACCTTACAAGATTTTCAAATCAAATGTACACCTCCTGTTCCCATTAAGTGTGACAATACAAGTGCCATCAGTATCTCAAAGAATTCTATTATGCATTCGAAGACCAAGCACATTCCCATCAAGTATCACTTCTTACGTGAACAAGTGCTTTAGAAAAAGGTGAAGTTGGAGTATGTTCCCTCCAAAGAACAAGTTGCTGATATCTTTACCAAACCTCTGCCTAGGGAAGAGTTCGAGTATCTAAGACAGAAGCTGGGAGTGTTCTCTGCCAGTCAAAAGAACAAATCTGCATAAATTTATAAGATGGCATTGGATACACGGATTTCTTGAAACACAGTCGCGTATATACGCGAGTTCATGCACAGAAAACCGCGTATGTCTGATTGCTGACAAAATTCTGTTTGGAGTCAGCTCTCTTCAGCATAGCTGCAGTGCTGTTTGGTATCTCTGGTATCTCTGGTGGTGTTCCAGTTCTTATAATACTGTTTCAATCTCTGATGTTTTAAAGATGCCTCTTTGATGATCGTCGAAAGTGTTCAGATGCACAAACCATGGGAGCCTGAATACAAGGGAAAGGATGTTCTACGTACGTTGTGAGCCCTAGTTCGCTCTATATATACCCATTATGGGCATTATGGTGGTTCTGATATATGATCTCTCTTGAGGTTTTTCTGTATTGGTCATGAAAAGTCATACTTGTAATTTTTTGAAAAGGTCAGATTGAGACCCTTGATGTGAAATTGTAATATTCAGTCGTGTAAGGACTTGTCAAAATTTGTAAACCCACTTGGTAGCTGAGTCAAATTTGTAAACCCACTTGGTTGGGTAGTTGTATTGAAATGTGTAAACCCACTTGGTTGGGTATTTGTGTCCCATATGTAAATCCACTTGGATGGATCTTTGATGTAAGTATGAGTCATTGGTGATAGGAAGGTCATAGAGTCATGTTTGAAGATTCAGTATAAGCTTAGGGGGAGCTTGGTCACTTCAGTATAATTTAGATCTGCAGAACGCCTCTATCTACATGAAGTGAAAAGGGGGAGAGTGTGTTGTTTTTGATCCGCTCTTTTCCCTTGATGTCAAAGGGGGAGAGTGACATGGTGTTTGAAATGGTGTCAAAGAATGGGGAGAGTGACATGGTGTCATTGTATTCTTAATGTACCTATCTGTTGTGATGATCAAACACCATCGTGGTTGCCATCAAGTCCAAAGGGGGAGATTGTTGGCAATATGATGCAGAGTGTTGTCCTTGATGGCAACCCACTGAACGAAGATGAAGACATGAGATTGTTGACTTGTGTTGTCCTTAATGGCAATCCACCTGATGAAGTTATTCTTGACTTGATGGACCTGTTAGATGATGTAAATCTGATGAGTACAGAAGGTAATGATGGAAGGAATGACAGTATGTGCCAGAATATGATGAAAATAGTATGTCTCAATGAATACGCGGATTTTTCTAGGGGAAGTCGCGTATGCACGCGGGAAAGAACGTGCCAAGTTGCGTATGGTAAAAAGCGCTCATAAAGTGCAAAACCAGGGGTAATCACTATGGTATTGACCCATTGTATTGGGTAATGATTAGTTAAAATGACCCTGTCCAGGAATACCATCGGAAGTAATGTGGTTTTGGCTCATGGTATTGAAAAAGGGTAAACTTATATAAGGAGAAGAAATTCATTGTGCAAATCATGAGTGTGGGTGCAAGTTGTCTGAGCTTGAGTGAATACTTCTCTCTGAAGTATATATGAATGGAAAGGGTTACAATTGAATGATATATCTGAATGCATGAAGCACCAAAGGAGAAAATGATGAAGAATGGGATCTAGATCTGAAATGAATTTGTATTTGCTAGATCTGTTCATGGAATGATTAGATCTGAAATGAGGTGAACATCTGTTTGAAGTAAAGGGTTAAATGTGTATGATGTATCTTTTCTGAAGAATTGCAATGAATTAAATGTCTGAAGAACCATACGCTAGTTCTCCGCAGAGGAAACGCATATATACGTGGGTTGTATGAAGTGAAAGCGCGTATGGGTAGTAAAATCTGTTCTGAAGTTTGTGCAGAGGTATACGCTGGTTGATGTGAACGGAAGCGCGTATATACGCGACTTCATAGAAAGGAAAGCGCGTATGCAAACTAGGGTTTTCTGAAATCTGTGGTAAGAAATTTCTGATCTATTCTATTGGTTTACTGATATCTATCAGTGAGTTATATGTATCAGTTTCATGTTTGACTGTGCTTAAAAGTATGGAGTGGGTCCAGTCTGAAAATATAATGAAATGAGGCCTAAAAGTTGTGCTCTTTTGAGATTATTGGATCTAGTGTGAAAATTGATGAAACATGGTCCATAGAGGTGCTGAGGGTTGTAGCTCCCTTCCAGGAGAGGCTGGTAAACGAGATCAGGGGGTCGTAGCTCCCTTCCAGGAGAGGCTGGTAAACGAGTCAGGGGGTTGGAGCTCCCTTCCAGGAGAGGCTGGTAAACGAGCGTAGGTGGGTGCCTGCGTGCTGGTAGGAGTCTGCACCAGCACATATGTTGTAAGATGTTTTCTCTATAATAAAATATTGAAGGCTGAGCAACTGCAGCGGTGGTTTTCTCCCGACTTGGGTTTCCACCTAAAAATCCTGGTGTTCATGTGTGATGCTTCGTGTGATGATTTATTCTCGCTCATCGTACACAGCCATCGCTATTAAATATGATGAATGAAATTAAAGGAATGATATAAGCAAGGCCCTAATGACACACCAGATTTTCAAAGCAGTTTACAACAAGGCCCGTGCGTACACACGCGAGTCCTGCTTGTGCGAAAAGTGCTTAGAAGCAAGAAAAAGTAAAAGTTTTGAATATGCAGTAAATACTGATTCACCCCCCCCTCTCAGTATTTTTCCCAACAAAGTCCTTCCAATAATTTGATAATGTGATTCCACATCTTGAAGGGGGGATTCCGATATTGAATCAAACTGTGGAATCATGTCCTAACGCACTCTCTCCCCCACATGAAGAAACAACCACGGATGAAACATTGGATGATTTGATTGACATAATTGGGAGATTGAATCTTGAATCAATCCCAAATCAGTCAAATGACCAGCCTGGGCCATCTCAGAAAGGTCCTCCCAAATGGCTGACAAAGACACTGGAGAATGTTCATCCTGATGAGGTTGGAAAAATAGGAACAAGAAGTTCCACTCAACAAATCGAAGGTGATGTAGATAATTCTGATTCTCCTGTTGATATGGATATTGCTTATAACTGTGAATTGAGTTTGTCTACAGATCATGAACCAACTTCCTTCAAAGAAGTCGCTTCTCATGATGAATGGAAAGAAGCGATGCAGAAGGAGTATGATGCCTTGACAGCATCAGTACTGAACTCAAGTTGAATCGTTTTGAACAAAAAAAAAAACCATCAGCTGTAAGTGGGTCTACAAGAACAAGTACAAAGCAGATGGCTCACTTGACAAGCACAAGGCCAGGCTTGTGGCAAAAGGATTCGCACAGAAAGAAGGAGTCGATTATGAAGAAACTTTTGCTCCCACAAAAAAATGGACCACCATCCGGACTCTCTTTGCCTTAGCAGCTCAGAATGGATGGAAAGTCCATTAGATGGATGTAAAAACAACCTTCTTGAATGGAGATCTAAAGGAGAAAGTTTATATGTCCCAGCCAGAAGGATTTGTGATAAAGGGTCAAGAACACAAAGTTTGCAAACTTGTAAAATCCTTGTATGGCCTCAAGCAAGCACCACAAGCCTGGTATGAGAAATTGACCGAGCATCTTCTGAAACTTGACTTCAAACATTTTGATGATGCAACTTTGTTTGTTAAGAAAGTTGGAAAAACAGTTGTATATCTTGTGGGTATATGTAGATGATCTTTTGATAACAGGAAACAATGAGAGCTATATTGCATCCATGAAGAAAGAGTTGAAGAAATGTTTTGAAATGACTGATTTGGGTCATGTTCATTACTATTTGGGTATTGAAGTAATTCAACATCCTAAATTCATATTTCTTTCTCAAAAGAAGTACATTGGAGATCTCTTGAACAAGTTTGGCATGGATGAATGTAATCCCTTAACCACTCCAATGGAATAAAACTTGAAGCTCACATCTATTGAAGGGAAGGAATTTGAGGATGCAACTAAGTATAGACAGCTTGTAGGAAGTCTTATCTGCCTGACCACCACTAGACCTAACATGTCATTCGCTATTGGAATCCTCTCAAGGTTCATGCAAAAACCTTGTGAAGGACATTGGTCTGCTGCGAAAAGAGTGTTAAGGTACTTGAAGGGGACTCAAGACTTTGGACTCAAATTTACATAGGTAGGAAACTTCAGCTTGATCGGATATTCTGATTCAGACTTTGATGGTGACAAAGAAACAGGGGTATCTACTATAGGTTACACCATGAGTCTTGGATCAGGAGCTGTCTCATGGAGATCACGCAAACAGTCAGTTCCAGCAGATTCCATGACTGAGGCAGAATATGTAGCAGCAGCTGAAGCAACAAAGGAAATTGTGTGGCTCCGGAAAATCCTGGAAGATTTGCAGATGAAACAAATGTACTCCACACCACTCATGATTGACAACACTTCTGCAATAAATTTGGCCAAGAACCCAAAGTTCCATGATCGAACAAAGCACATCAATACAAAGTACCATCTAATTCGACATCATGTTCAGGCCAAAACCATCCATCTACATCATTGTTCCACAAATGAGCAAACTGCTGACATCTTCACCAAAGCACTTGGAAGAGAAAAGTTTGAAGAGTTCAGATCGATGCTTGGACTCACCAACATCCCTTCGGATTAAAGGGGGGAATGTTGACACCTAATCCTATGGGATGGGTGTGCACATGTAATATTGTATATTATTTAATATTAGGAAATAAGGAAGGCCAAGAGTCATTGGGAGATGAATCCCAATAGCCTCACCTCCATGTATAAATACATATGCATTCTTCATTCAATAACACATTCTGATTTGAGGAGTTACCTCCTGGTTTGACATTTTGAACTCATCCTTTTTCCCTATAAATCCAATATTCTTAGGAAAATGAGATTCCAAAATATTTTTCAAATCGTTTCTCATATATTTTGAATTCATGCTTTTTGCCCTCTAAATACAAGATTTTTAGGAAAATGTGATTCCAAACTATTTGGTGAATAATTTCTCATATCTTTTGAATTCGTCCTTTTTTCCCAAATAGTGGATCTCATAACCAATTTTTATACTATAAAAGTTCTGAAATTGTTAATGATTTCTTTATTCTTTTTGTTGCAGGTTGCAAGCATGGAGAGAATTCGATTCTTTTGCAGTAATTTATTTGTTTTTTTTTTTAATGTTAATATTTTTTATTGTGCAGACACATAGGGCATGGAGATGCTACCTTGAAGGCTTGCGTAAGACTTAATGGCTGAGCCATGGTGGATCTACCTCCTGTAGATAAAAAAAAATCAAATTTTCTCCTTCCATCATGGTCGCAACTACCTGTGCATTGAAAATTCATTTTTCCTCACGTAGTCTCAAACTTAAGGCTCCAAAATAACCATGAAGTTCTCCCAAGCTCTTGCGAGATTGATGAAACCATTCTTGGGTTACTTAATTTACCCCGTTATGATAGAAACCCATGTTTTTGTTTTTTTCAGATTCTCCCTCGGTTGATCAGAAAACACATTTCAAAATGATTTTTTTTTAGCAATTATGCATTTCCATTTTAATGCTATATGAGCTTGTTTTATTTTATGTAATTCTCTGTACGATTTTTCTTTGTTAATAGTATCAATGGCTTTTTTCTCGTAAAATAATGGTCACTTGGTCAATTTTTATGGAGAAAATGATAGCAGATTATGAGGATACAAAGAGAAACACCTTATTTAGCCAATTGATAAATCTCAAACAAAAGGGTTCAATGACGAAGCACATTGAGGACTTCCAAAAATTGAATATAAGGGTAAATAATATTCTGGAGGAACATATGATTGATGTCTTCATAGGGAATCTAAATGGTAACATCCAACATGAGGTTTTCCTTTTGGAACCTGATACATTGGAGAAGGCATTCAGGTTGGAAATAAAAAATTAAAGAAAAATTATGGTGATAAGCAAGCCTACCACTCACAACTATAAATGTGGAAGCGTTGCTACTCCTAGACTTCCACAACCTACAAGGTTGACACCACAACAATTTTAAGAAAAAATAGAAAAAGGCCTTTGCTATATTTGTGATGGAAAATACACTAAAGTGTTGGCAATATGATGCAGAATGTTGTCCTTGATGGCAACCCACTGAATGAAGATGAAGACAAGAGATAGTTGACTTGTGATGAAGTTATTCTTGACTTGATGGACCTGTTTAAAGATGTAAATTTGATGTATCTACAGAGAGTACAGAAGGCAATGAAGAAAGGAATTCAATATGTACTAGATCTATGATGAAAAGAGTATGTCTCAAGTCATACGCGGATTTGTCTAGGGGAAGTCGCGTATGCATGCGGGAAAGAACGTTCCAAGTCGCGTATGGGAAAAAGCACTCATAAAGTGCAAAACCAGGGGTAACCACCATGGTATTGACCCATTGTATTGGGTAATGATTCGTCTAAATGACCCCGTCCAGGAATACCATCGGATGTAATGTGGTTTTGGCTCATGGTATTGAAAAAGGGTAAACCTATATAAAGAGAAGAAATTCATTGTGCAAATAATAAGTGTGGGTGCAAGATGTCAGAGCTTGAATGAATACTTCTCTCTGAAGTATATCTGAATTGAAAGGGTTACAATTGAATGATAGATCTGATTACATGATGCACCAATGATGAGGAAGGGTATCTAGATCTGAAATGAATTTGCATTTGCTAGATCTGTTTAGGGGATGATTAGATCTGAGAAGAGGCGAACATCTGTCTAAAGTAAAGGGTAAAATCTGAGTAATGTATCTGTTCTGAAGAATTGCAATGCCCTAAATGTCTGAAGAACCATACGCTAGTTCGACGCAGAAGAAGCGCGTATATACGCGACTTTGCTGAAGAGAAAGCACGTATGCGCAGTGAAATCAACTCTGTAATTTGTACAGAAGTATACGCGGGTTGATGTGATTGGAAGAGCGTATATACGCAGGATCAGTGAAAGGAAAGAGTGTATGCAAACTAGGGTTTGCTGAAGCAAGGGGTATGAAATGTCTGATCTGTTCTTCTGTGTTACTGCTATCCGTGAATGATGTATTCTACAGTTCTGGGTTGTCTGAATTGATAAGTTTCAGTTTGATGTATGATTGAAATGTATGGAGTGGGTCCAGTCTGAAAATATGATGAAATGTGGCCTGCAAGTGGTGTCCTAAAGGAAGCTTAGGATCCAGTGTGAAAATTGATGAAACGTGGTCTGTAGAGGTGCTGAGGGTTGTAGCCTTCAGTCACGGGCTTGTAGCTCCCTTCCAGGAGAGGCTGGTAAACAAGTCAGGGGGTTGGAGCTCCCTTCCAGGAGAGGCTGGTAAATGAGCGCAGGTGGGTGCCTGCGTGCTGGTAGGAGTCTGCACCAGCACATATGTTGTAAGATGTTTTCTCTATAATAAATTATTGAAGGCTGAGCAAAGGCAGCGGTGGTTTTCTCCCGACTTGGGTTTCCACCTAAAAATCCTGGTGTTCATGTGTGATGCTTTTTGTGATGGTTTATTCTGTTCTTACTGCATTTGTTTACTGTTTATTAAACATCTGATGAATTAATGATGGAATGATATAAGTGAATAATTAATGACATAATTAGATCTCTGTGTATACGCGAGTTTCATAAAGGGTATCCACGTATATACGCAAGTCTATATCAGGAAAGTAGCGTATGGGTTTTAGAAGCAAGAAAAAGTAAATTTTTTGAATATGCAGTAAATACTGATTCACCCCCCCCCTCTCAGTATTTTTCCCAACAATTGGTATCAGAGCGGGTCCTTCTGCAGAAGCTTGATCGCTTGAAGGAGATTTGTCGCAATGGGAAGTCAAGAAAGCAATTTGATAATCTAGAAGGTACGAACAAAAGCATATCTGAAAATTCTTGGTGCAGATATATGGGCAATCGTGGAAGAAGGCTATCAATATCCTACAAGTATTCCTACTGATGCAGCTAAAAGGAAGAAGTATGAAATCAATGCCAAAGCAGTGAATGTCTTATTTGGAAGCATGTCTGAATCAGAATTTGCTAAAGTGATGCAGCTACATTCAGCAAAAGAAATATGGGACAAAATCATTTTGAGCTATGAAGGAGATACAAAGGTAAAAAGTGCAAAACTCCAAACTCTTAGAATCGAATATGAAAATTTGAAGATGCAGAGATGAAAGTGTTGCCAGTTTCTTTCTTCGTCTAGATGATATTGTAAATCGGATGAGAAATTTGGGTGAAACCATAACCGATACTACTCTAGTGGAAAAAGTCTTAAGATCCTTGATTTCAAAATTTGACTCTAAAGTTTCAGCTATTGAAGAAAGGCAAGAACTGCAAACTCTTACTATTGTTAAATTACATGGTATTCTGACTGCTTTTGAAATGAGGCAAGGAGGCCCTTCTCAAATCAAAGAAGTTGTTTTTAAGGCATCTGCAAAAGGAAAAGAAAAGGAAGTTGTCAAAGAATCCAGCTATATATCTAAAGAAGAAGAAGAAGCAAATTTTGTGAGAAGACTTCAACTAGGTACCGGAAAGTTAAAAGGTAAGCTTCCTTTCAAATGTTTCAATTGTGGAAGAGTTGTTCATTATGCTTCAAAGTGTCCTTATAAAGAATCCTCGGATAAAGGAAATGAAGTAGCAATAAGGAATAAGAATCGATCTAGCAGAAGAAAAAGTTATTATACTAATGAAGACAGTGATGGATCATCTAATAGTGAGGAAGAATGTGAAGAAGACTTTAGACTTCTCATGGCCTTTGAACAAAGAGAAGAAAAGTATACTTTTGTGGATGCTCTGGAGGACAATGATTTTCTTGAAGAAAACAATCAACTCAAGGTAAGCCTAGAAGAAAAGAGCATAATCATAGAGACTCTTGAAAATTAGCTGAAGGAAAGGGAAAAACGCACGAGGCAGCTTTGGAGGCAATAATAAGTCTAAGGAAAGATAATGAGAAAGTAAGACTCTCAATCTTAGATTTCCATAAAGGTTCTAAACTCAAGTGAGATTACCAAGATACAACTATTTCTTATAAAAGGTCTTTGATATACCGGGGAATCTTCCTGCATTTCAGCACCAAATTATCTGAAAGCAGCCACAACTAGTTCACTACATTCAGCCACTCAGCAAGGGGACAAAGGATCTTTACAGGTAAAGCATGATCATCTCAAATCAAGGAATACTAACAGGGAGATCCTTCAAAGAAGCTACAACCAACAGGTAAATTCAAATAGAAGATTTCATGATCGCAGGAATTTCTACTTCAATGGACAATGTTTTTCATGTCACAATTTTGGTCATAAAGCTGTTCAATGTGTTGCATATAAAACCATCATGACAAGAGAAGCAAGAAAGAAAAAGATGAATCTTGAACCAAAGAAGAACACCTATAACAACTTTTCTCCTCTTCAAAATGAAGTTGAATGTACTTATTGCAATAAATTTGGCCATGAAGAATCAATGTGACAAGGTTCACCAAAAGACAAAAAGAACACAGTTCCCTCCTCTTTCCTAAAACTGGAAAAGAGAGAAATACCGGTTGAAAATTGTGGGATAGCGTTATTTGTAGAAGGTGAAGAAAATCAATGGTACATAGTTAGTGGGTGCTCAATACACATGACAGGTGACAAAAGCAAACTCCTTACATATAATGCTCTAGAAAAGGAAAAGAAAGTTACATTTTGAAATGACACTCCTGCTGTAATTAAAGGAAAAGGGTCAGTATTTCTAAAAGAAAAGGTGAGGGCTAATGATGTCATGTATGTGGATGGATTAAGGCATAACCTGTTAAGTGTAAGTCAAATGTGTGATCAAGGAACATAAGTGTTCTTTAGTTCAAAAGATTGTGTGGTTCATGATCTTGATACAGGTAAAATCATTATAAAAGGGAAAAGAAATCCAAGCAACCTGTATATACTGAACGATATGTATCAATGTTACTCGAGCAAGTTCTTTAAAATTGGATATGCATAGAAGGTCGTAAGACCGAGCTTCTCTCAAATCTAAAAAGGCCAAGCAAGGTACTTCTTGCCGTTTCGTGATCTTCCCAATATTAATCCACCAGAAAATATCATATGCGAATCTTGTCAAATCGGTAAGCAGACCAGAGTACGATTTAATGCCAAAGAAGGATCATCAAGTAAGCCTCTTTAACTCATTCATACTGACTTATGTGGACCTATGAGGAAAAAGTCACTACGAGGGGAAGAATACTATATCTTATTTATTGATGATTACTCTAGAATGTGTTGGATCGGGTTCATGAAACACAAAGATGAAGCATTTGAAAAATTTCAGAGCTTCAAAGCACTGGTGGAAAATGAATTGGATCTAAAAATCAAGTGTCTTAGATCCGATCGAGGTGGAGAATATACATCAAATGAATTCCTTGAATTTTGTGAACAACATGGCATAAAAAGACACCCTTCGTATACACTCCGCAACAAAATGGTGTAGCATAAAGAATGAATAGAACAATTGTTCAAATGGCTAGAGCTATGCTTTCTGATTCTAATGTTCCTGACATGTTCTGGAGTGAAGCAGCACATACAGCAGTTAACACTCTCAATAAAGCTCATGTTCGGGTAAATAGTGACAAAACCCCATATGACCTCTGGTATGGTAATTTCTTCCTCTCGTGAAGCATTTCGAGAGTTTTTGGAAGCAAATGATTTATCAAAAATAATGATGAAAAGCTTGGCAAGTTTGAACCTAGATCAGATGAAGGGATATTTCTTGGTTACGCATCTACAAGCAAAGCATACAAATGTTACAATAAAAGGCTTTGAAAGATTGTTGAGTGTATTGATGTTGTTATTGATGAGTCTCCTGCAGCTCCTAAAGAAGAAAAACAAACAACAAAATAAGATGATGGTGACTTATGTCCTTCTACATCAAATAGAAATGATATAGACAATGGATCAAATGAAAAACCTGAAAATGATCTATCTGATAAAGCTCCATCCAGATATGTTCAAAAGAATCATCCTGAATCTCAAATTTTGGGAGACAAGGAATCAGGTGTACGAACAAGGAGAACTCTTGTGGGATCTTCTAGTCATCTGGCACTTCTATCCACAATTGAACTACACAATGTCAATCAAGCTAGCAAAGATGAATGTTGGAAGCAAGCCATGAATGAAGAGCTTGATCAAATTGAAAATAATGACACTTGGGAATTGGTACCAAGACCACATGATAAAAATGTCATTGGAACTAAATGGATTTTCAAGAATAAGTTAAATGAGAATGGGGATGTTGTAAGAAACAAAGCTAGACTGGTTTGCAAAGGGTATACTCAACAAGAAGGTATAGACTTTGAAGAAACTTTTGCTCCTGTAGCTAGACTTGAAGCCATAAGAATGTTTCTTGCTTTTTCAATTTTTCAACAAATCAAAGTTTATCAAATGGATGTTAAATCTGCGTTTCTTAATGGTGATCTAGAAGAAGAAGTATATATAGAACAACCGGAAGGATTCATTTTGGGAAATGATGAAAATATTGTTTGTAGACTTAAAAAGGCTCTATATGGTTTGAAACAAGCTCCAAGGGCTCGGTATTATCGTCTTGACAAATATCTTCATCAACAAGGATTTTCAAAAGGGTCTACTGATAGCAACTTATACACAAAAGTTGAAAATGATAAACTATTGATTGTGGTTGTATATGTTGATGATATCATTTTTGGGAGTAACGAAGAATCTTTGAGTCAAAAATTTGCTTCCGTCATGCAGCAAGAATTTGAAATGTCCTTGCTTGGAGAACTAACATTCTTTCTTGGCTTACAAGTGCATCAAACTGCAGATGGTATATTCCTATCACAAGCAAAATATCTTAAGCAAATTCTGAAGAAGTATGGCATGGAAGAATGCAAACCTGTAAGTACACCAATGATAACCGGATGCAATCTCAGTTCTCATGATGATTCTCCTCCGGTGAATCAACCAGAATACAGATCAATGATAGGAAGTCTACTTTATCTCACTGGGACTAGACCAGACATTATGCATGCAGTTGGGATTGTTGGACGATTCCAAGATAATCCAAAAGAGTCTCACCTTCAGGCTGTCAAAAGAATATTCAAATATCTACAAGGAACTCAAGACTTTGGTCTATGGTATCCAAAGAATGCTGATATTACTCTTCATGCTTACACTGATGCAAATTGGGCTGGAAGTGTTGATGATCGGAAAATCACTAGTGGAGGTGCATTCTGTATGGGACCCCTGTTAGTATCTTGGTTCAGAAAGAAGAAAACTTCTATTGCCTTATCTACAACAGAAGTAGAATATGTGGCTGCCGCATCTTGTTGCACTCAGCTCCTTTGGATGATGAAAACCTTACAAGATTTTCAAATCAAATGTGCTTCTCCTATCTCCATTATGTGTGATAATACAAGTGCCATCAGTATCTCAAAGAATATTGTTATGCATTCGAAGACCAAGCACATTCCCATCAAGTATCACTTCTTACGTGAACAAGTACTTGAGCAAAAGGTGAAGTTGGAGTATGTTCCCTCCAAAGAACAAGTTGCTGATATCTTTACCAAACCTCTGCCCAGGGAAGCATTCGAGTATCTAAGACAGAAGCTGGGAGTGTTCTCTGCCAGTCAAAAGAACAAATCTGCATAAATTTAGAAGATTAAATAGGATACGCGGTTTTCCTGATATACAGTCGCGTATATACGTGAGTATATGAACAGAAAGTCGCGTATGGCTAATTGCTGACTATTTTTGGTTGGTGTCAGCATTCTGCAATAATGTTTGGTCTTTCTGGTTATGTTTCAGCCTAACAAATCATCTGATATGAAAAAGACAGGTACATGAGGTAAAAGCTCAGGGGGAGATGAAGGAAGATAAAAATTTCTATGCTTGACTTTCCATACGCAGGTTTGATGAACAAAAGTCGCGTATACTCGCGAGTTACAGCAGACACAGTCGCGTATGCATTGATGATAAGAGAATTTATATGATAGCTGAAGATCTGGAGCAGAGGTTCAGGGGGAGCATCAGTCTGATTGTTAATAATTGTTGCACATGTCAAGGAGGAGCCTTGGCCATTTGGGAAGGATGCATTGGATGCACATTTTTAGGGGGAGAGTGACATTGCTGAGTATAATGCATTTTTGGCGTTACGATGGTTCTGAAATATGGTCTCTTTCTTAAGGAATTTTTGGTATTGGTCAGAAATGGTCATATTTGTAATTTGATGAAAAGGTCTTGATGTAAAATTGTAATATTCAGTCATGTAAGGACTTGTCAAATTTGTAAACCCACTTGGTTGGGTAGCTGAGTCAATTTTGTAAACCCACTTGGTTGGGTAGCTGATTTGAAATGTGTAAACCCACTTGGTTGGGTATTTGAGTCTCATATGTAAATCCACTTGGTTGGATCTTTGTTGTAAGTATGATTCCTTGGTGATAGGAAGGTCATGGAGTCATATGTTTCATTTAAAAATATGTTTGAAGATTCAGCATGAACTCAGGGGGAGCTTGGTCACTTCAGTATACATCAGATCTGTAGAACGCTTCTTCTACATGAGGAGAATAGGGGGAGAAAGTGTTGGTTTTGATCCGCCCTTTGCCCTTGATGTCAAAGGGGGAGAGTGACATAGTGTTTGAATGAAGAGAAAGAATGGTGTTAAAATGGGGAGAGTGACATAGTGTCATTGTATTCTTAATGTACCTATCTGTTGTGGTAACCAAACACCATCATGGTTGCCATCAAGTCCAAAGGGGGAAATTGTTGGCAATATGATGCAGAATGTTGTCCTTGATGGCAACCCACTGAATGAAGATGAAGACAAGAGATAGTTGACTTGTGATGAAGTTATGCTTGACTTGATGGACCTGTTTAAAGATGTAAATCTGATGTATCTATAGAGAGTACAGAAGGCAATGAAGAAAGGAAATTCAGCATGTGCTAAATCTATGGTGAAAAGAGTATGTCTCAAGGCATACGCGGATATGTCTAGGAGAAGTCGCGTATGCACGCGGGAAAGAACGTTCCAAGTCACGTATGGGCGAAAGCGCTCATAAAGTGCAAAACCAGGGGTAACCACCATGGTATTGACCCATTGTATTGGGTAATGATTCGTTTAAATACCCCGGCCCGAGAATTTACCCGATGAAATGTGGTTTCCGCCTTATGGTATTGCGACAGTAAACCCATATAAAGAGAAGAAGAAATTCATTAAAATAATAAGTTGTGGGTGCAAGATGTCGCAGCTTGAATTGAATACTTTCTTCAGTATATCCGAATTGAAAGGGTTACAGTTGAATGATAGATTTGATTACACAAGGATGCCCCAATGATGAAGGGCGAAGACCCAGATCCAGCCTACTCGTATTCGCCGTATCCGTTTAGGGATGATTAGATCTCGAGAAGAGGTTAACATCTCGTCCCGATAAAGGAAACTTGGTACTGTATCCTGCTTCCCGAAGAATTGCAATGACCTAAATGTCTGAAGAACCATACGCTAGTTCGCCGCAGAAGAAGCGCGTATATACGCGGATTTGCTGAAGAGAAAGCGCGTATGCGCAGTGAAATCAACTCTGTAATTTGTACAGAAGTATACGTAGGTTGATGTGATTGGAAGTGCGTATATACGTGGTATCAGTGAAAGGAAAGCGCATATGTAAACTAGGGTTTGCTGAAGCAAGGGGTATGAAATGTCTGATCTGTTCTGCTGTGTTACTGCTATCTGTGAATGATGTATTCTACAGTTCTGGGTTGTCTGAATTGATAAGTTTCAGTTTAATGTATGATTGAGCTTAAATGTATGGAGTGGGTCCAGTCTGAAAATATGATGAAACGTGGTCTGCAAGTGGTGTCCTAAAGGAAGCTTTGGATCTGCAGTAGTGTCTGATGGGAACGTGGGGGGTAGGGAGGTGTCGAGGGCCCTTTAGGGGAGGTGGCGAGTTCTTCAGAGAGGTTATGTAAACGAGTCAGGTTGGAGCCTTCCGGGGAGAGGCCGGGTAACTCCAGCCAGTGTGTGCGCTACGTACAGTAGGAGTCTGCACCAGCACATATGTTGTAAGATGTTTTCTCTATAATAAATTATTGAAGGCTGAGCAAAGGCAGCGGTGGTTTTCTCCCGACTTGGGTTTCCACCTAAAAATCCTGGTGTTCATGTGTGATGCTTTGTGTGATGGTTTATTATGTTCTTACTGCATATGTTTACTATTTATTAAACATTTGATGAATGAATGATGGAATGATATAAGTGAAGAATTAATGACATAATTAGATCTCTGTGTATACGCGAGTTTCATAAAGGGTATCCGCGTATATACGTGAGTCTATTTCAGGAAAGTAGCGTATGGGTTTTAGAAGCAAGAAAAAGTAAAATTTTTGAATATGCAGTAAATACTGATTCACCCCCCCTCTTAGTATTTTTCCCAACATAAAGATCATAAGTGTGTTGCGAGAAAATTATTTTACATAGATTGTGAGGAGGAGGAAGAAAAGGAACAAGAAACGTCAATGTAGGTTTTAACCCTGCACAAAAATTATCTTCAAACGAATTCTTAAAGACAGAAAATAAACAATAGTGAGAGCATAAAACATAAAACATATATACAAAGAGATTTTCCCCTGGATCCCAAATCGGGACTACCAACTTGATTTTTCATTATATTCCTTTTAGTGTTACAACGCATATATATACATGTCAAAGCATTCATAAACCCCAATCCTGTAGTGCATTGGCACGAATTACCACTCCTCAAAATATCAAGATAGAAGGACATATTAAGAAGAAAAATGTAATAGTGCTTAATGATTCAAGCAGTACCCATAATTTTATTCATTGTAAGGTAGCCAAGGAATTGAATTTCTTTTGATACCCAATGACAGAGTGTTAAGTGATGGTGGAAAATGGGGGAACTTAAATTACTCTTGAAAGTACCATACTATCAAGATAGCCATAGGGGAATATGTATTGAATAGTACAATGCTTTCCATATGAATGGGTGGTGTTGATGTTGTACTAGGAGTACAGTGGTTACAATCTTTGGGGACGACATCTTTTAATTTCAAGAACTTTTTTGAAAATTTTTTCAGAAGGAAAGGAAGTTGAATTATGGGGTATTGCAGGGAAGTTGGGAGAGATAATAAGTTCTAATGTCATGACAAATCTTCTGAAGAAAGAACAACGAGGAGTCATTGCACAATTATGCTCACTAGAAGTTTCAACATCAAAATCGTCTATTTCTCTAGATCTCCAAAAAGTCTTGGACAATCATTCTAAGGGGTTTGAAACTCACAAGACTACAAGGAAAATACCCTCTAGAAGAGGTTATAACGAAGGCTTTTAGTGTTATAAAATTGGAAAAAATTATCAAAAAAACATTTTCTACAACATTCATTTTTTGTAACAGAGGTTTTGGCAGAGCTTCTAATAGAATTTCAACACAAATAAAAAAAAGGGGCGCTTGGAGGTTATTACAAGTGTATCTCTCATTGGTGCGCTAATCAAGTGTCAACGCATTGGTGAATTTTAGAGTGGACGGACCGGTATTGAAAACCTACCAAGCACCAGGATGGAAAACAAATAAAGGATGCCTTGGTACGTTTAGCAACGTCTTGGTGCATGTTATCTAGAGGGTCACCCCAGGCAATCGAAGGTGCATACACCGGGCTGTAAAGGTCTAAACCCACACTGGACACACTGTAGGTGATACAACACACTGATTCATTCTAATTGGTATTAGTATTTTTGCGGTTCCCATAGGTCATATCAATGCACCGGTGCGTAGTATTATAGAAATTCACTAGTGTGTAATATCACACAAACACACCAATAGTTCTAATTCGTATTGGTATATGTGTAGTGCCCATAGGTCGTAGAAACACACCGGTGAACTGTCTCACATAAACAAACCAGTGCACAGTATCACACAAACACACCGAGAGTTATAATTGGTATTGGTATTTGTGTAGTGCCTATAGGTCGTAGAAATGCACTGGTGCACATTATCAAACAAAAGCACCGGTGTACAGTAATTGACACCCACTGGTGTTCATCTTGTATTTTTTAGAAACATCGACCTATGACATTGTAATTATTGTGATTTTTTAAAATTCATTATTCATCAAAAGTCGACACATATCTTATAACATTATTCATATCAATTACTTTTTTATTAGTGCATTTGAATGTGATGTTTGGATTAATTTATTATATCATATCATAATTATTGTGACTTTTAAAAATTTATTATTCATCAAAAGACGACACATATATTATAACAGTATTTATATCAATTAAAATTTTACTAGTGCATTTGAATGTGATGTTTGGATTAATTTGTTATATAATACCATCAAATTTCATGTCTCTTCATTATAATATTTTAATCATCCATATATCTAATCAATGGTGTTACATTTCACAATGACAATGGTGAATGCAATAGAATAAATAAAACATATTTTATTATATATATATGAATAAGACACTCTTTGTCTTAAAAAATGGGATAGTTATTGGCATCCCTTTATCTTTCAATTGGGACACTATGTCCGTTACATTAAACAAAATGTTTGATTTCACAGACAAATATTTCAAAAAATACAACGCCTTTCTTTGATATCCAAACATTATGATCATCATTCTTTGCTTGAATTGTTGTCACTACTCAAGTTACTTCCATGACTTGTGTTATTTTGAGGAATGTTTTGTTCACAATGTTGATTGTTTTCTTCTTCTTCACCTTCTATCTACAAACATAAAAATAAAATGTAATGAGTGTATATACATTGGTGAGAATAATGAAAATTTAAATATTAAATAATATACATCAATGTAAATCGAAAAGAAATGGCATGCCATAGCAACAGTTGACTCATGAACTATACACATTCTTTCAAAACCAAATTTCATGCCATGTTTCAAGATTTCGTCTGTTAGCACAGTTCCATACTTTGTTTCCTGCAAGTTTTATACCCCATAAAAAATCATCTATTTAATATAAAATATATTTTTGTTCTATTAATTATAGACGGACCTATGTAGAACAAGATCGATAGATGCTTACAAATTCCACAATTAATTTCTTATATGCCAACATACACTGACAACCCATATTTAAACCAATGTCAATAAATTTGTCTAATGGTTCTTCTTTGTATGTTAGCACCTGTATGAAGACATTCAATGATGATTGTTGTAAAACAACTTAAAATATACAAAAATGAAATCTAGTTAAGTTGTTATAAGGAAGTAACAATTACCTACAAACTCAGATATCAACCCTTTTCTTCCTTGTCGTCCTATTTTATGTGCTTTATTTGTTCCATTTTATTTTATTTTCTGCAGGAAAATACTTGAAAATTAATATTTAATGCTAAATTGTTTATTTATTGTCCCTAATCAAAAAGTTCAATGATTACATATTAGATTTGAAGCACATTGTTGTTGATATGGCTCTTCGTGTGATGCAACTATGTCCATTTCTTTGACCATCTCGTTGTACACATTTTTGGACATTCCTATTGGCATATCCTGATATCATCTCGTTCATCTTTTGAGATTTTTATAATCTTCCTAAAAATGTAACATGAAAATACACTATTTAATTTTTATATTGACATATGAAAAGTAAATATAACAGAAGTTATATTTATAAATGATTTCTTTCTAGTAATATATACATATAATTCTTCAAATTTTTTTAAAGGAATATTACTTTTTCATTCCTTATTTTTTGTTGTTGTACGTTTTTGCTATTAAAAGTCTGACATGTCTCATTGACCAATTCTCTAGAAACTCTTTCTGTAGTTTCGATAAAATTTGGTTCTTGGAATCATTGGATTGATTTTTGTATTGTAAGTGGAAAGAACATCTATACATTCATTCCACTAGATCCCTCAAAATTTTGTAAAATTTTTTCCCCTTTTCGTTAACCTCCAGCACCACTCCAGATGAGCTGAGAAATTCATTTCCATTTTCATGTTCTATTTTTTTTCTATTCTTAGGACAACATTCATTTTCTAAGTTGTTGGTCCCTGTAGAAAATTAAAAATATGTGAATTAATAGATTGTTTGAAACATGTTATGTAATAATTTTAACTATATTATCAATGAAAATTAAAAAAAATGAACTCATATTGGATTGATAGTATTTTTTCATTCACGTAATTCATCCTTTTGCAATTTTTCCATCAAGATTTAACACTCTTCCCTAGATCAGAAATATTCTTATTGAACTTTGTCATTTTTTGGATCTGCATGATACATAGTAGACAATACATAATAGTTAAACTTACATATGGTTCAAAAATAATATTTTTTGTAAAGAATTTACAAAGAACTTGTCTTTTTTTCTTTTCTTGATGTGCTATCAGTATTTTTGTTACTTAGTCTCTTGTCAGCCATTTTTTTATCAATCTGAAACCTGTATCATACCATTCATTAATATATTTTAAAAATAAATCATAAAATTTTTAGGTAAAAAAGAAAATACCAAGAAACTGGTGCGCCTTTAATGTTGTACACACCAACGTCAATGTGTCATGTTCTTATAAATGCACCACCAAAACAGTATAAAACATCATACGGTGCTCGATGTCAACAAGGAGCACCAATGTGTTAATGCTAACCAGTGCACTGATTAACACAGACAAATTAATAAAAATCCTCTAGTGTTAATTTTTGTAGCATATGGTGTCGTGGAGGGGGGGATGCAGCCTATTCTTATAAAAGCACTATGAAAACAGGGGACCACCATACAATTCTCTCTGTCAACAAGGAGATCTAGTGCATTATATGTTAAATGGTGCACCGATTAACACAGATAAAATAAAAAAAAATGTTTTTTTCCAAACAGTACCTGCGCGGTGCACTATAATGAAATAGCATGCCGGTGCCCTATTTTACATATGGCACACAGATTAAAAAAATTCTAATTTTTATTTATTTTTACCAAAAAGTACGTGCGCGGTGCATTGTGATAAGACAACACACTGATGAGCTATTTTACATGGGGCACACCGATTTTAAAAATTCAGTTTTTTTTTTAAAATTCACGGAAGGGTTGACATGGATTGGGATCCGACTATGCAAGTTGTCCTGTGGGTTAGATCTCATAGGCTTATATATATAGTATTACAAACCCTATAAATCTAAAATGAAAAGCCCTAATTAAGAAATCATAGAAATAGGAAGAAGCAAGGGAAGAAACCAAAATAATCAAGGTTTTAGCATAAAATGGAAAAAAAAAAAAATTCTCTCTGAAAATGAACAATAAATTTACATTTTTTATTTACTCCATCAAAAATACTGCAGAAAATGTTAAAAGACAATAAAATTTAATCACCTTGTTTGAAATTCTATGCTACAGGGGTTTGAATCACCAGAGGGTTTGGAATTCTGATTATCTGAATATTTATGTTCGAAAGTATTTCGCTACTCCACAGTTCTCTCGTGCTATATTGCTCCTCTAGGTATTTCTCCTGCAAATTTCTCCATGATAATTTTTGCAAAAATAATGAAATAATGAAAAGTGTTTACTATTTAAAGAATTATTTTACAAAATTATATTTTCAAAAATATTTTTGCCACCAATTTTTCAATTTACCATTTTTTTTCACTTAAAAAAAATATAGTTGTGCTTTTTTTATCTATGGTTATTTGGCTCTGGTGCATCAATTAATAACACAACACTGGTGCATAGTAACTAAAAAACACCAGTGTAGTTATCTGTACATTAGCACCAATAACAATAAGTCCATTTTTAAGGCACTAAAATTACTTTTAGGTGTGTACACTAGAATTTATTGTTTATTTTTCTCAAATGCATGGAGAAAATATCATAATTATATTGAATCGACAATTATTCAAAATCTACCTCGTTCCATAATATTTCTCAAAGTCCATTACGGAGTTCTCCCTATCCATCTCAAGACGTAATATTTACTTTAGATTTTATTTATATTTTCATTATCTAACTGAATTTATGTTTTTTATCTATTTCAATTAGCTTAATAAAATTTATAATTAAAGTATACAAATTTTCAGGTTCATGCAGATTATTCATAATTGAGTTTAGATGCACAAAATATTCAAACAACTCCAAAACATTAGAAGCTCTTAGCAGGAGTAGTATACAACAAGGTGCATCTGGTAGATGAAAATGGACAACCGTTCCACCCTACCAATTGTAACAATATTGCATATTCTAGTCACAATCCCAAGACAATGATGGTAATAATAATTGTTTGGTATGCTAATGTAATTTTTTCAACGTCAAACCAATTAATCATGCATTGTCAACGTGTTTACTAATTGATATCATAGATTTTGTACTAATCATGTTCAAATATATTTTTTGAAATTATTAGGATTCTAGTGATTATGAGTGACCTACCTACCATCTTCTGTTGCACCCCATGACAATGTAAAATCAGGAGAAGTCTGAATTAAGAGAAAAAATCGAAGAGGAACAATACCAAGAATAGTTGAATCAACCACCTATTCAATTCCCACTACGTCTAGATTCACCAATTAGGAATGACTACAGCAATAGTAATTCTTAAAACATGGAAATGGATGAAATTAAATAGAGGTTGGTATGGATGATTACTTAAGGGATACAACTTCCATGGAGACAATTTTGTTAGATGCATTCTAGAACGATGATCAGCTAGGGGATGATGCTCATATTGTTCACACCTTTTTCGAAAGCCTTAAATTTTCTTCCATGATCCCTCTCTTTGGACCTGACGGTCAGTCAAAGTCTACCTATTTGGGGACAACGATGTTACTGTATCACTTCAAAGCAACGTTTGGCTTGTCGAATGCATGTTTCTCGTAAATTTTGAGGTAATTTATAACCATAAAGTCCTCCCTTATGTTTTGAGAAATATAATCACAAAATGACCATTAAAAATGGTCAATTTTATGAGAATTAATAACTATATCGGCATTAATGTACATTTAATATTTTCTATGATCACCAACTATAGGATATTCAAAGATAGGGTTCTTCCGAGTGATAATATCTTGTCTGGTAGCTGCAAAGAGGCAAATAAATTGTTGAAAATGTTGGGTGTTGAGTACATATCATATCATGCATGTCCAAATGATTATATTATATATAGAAGAGGATATGCAGAAAAAAGAGCTATGTCTGAAATGTGGGCATGAAAGGTATGATAAGTTAAAAAAGAAGGGTAAATCACGTGGTCCTCCTTTTAAGATATTGAGGCACATGCCTATAATCCCAAGGATTCAAAGTCTCTTTCGTTGCAAATAATTAGCTATGTTGTAGGGATGGCATGACTTAAACAGAAGTGAGTTGGTTGTTATGTGAATCCTAACAGATTTAATAGCCATGAAACATATAGAGGATACACGGCCTGAAAAATTCAAGGATGAAGTGCGAATTCTATGACTCAGCATAGCCATGGATGGCGTTAATGCATATTCCCTCCAAAAAACCAACTATTATATTTGGCCTATAGTAGTGATCAATAACAATATCCCCCCATGGTTTTCCATGAAGAATGAACATCTTATGTTGGCTCTCATAGTCCCTAGTAGAAGACAAGTGAATAATATGGATGTCTACATACAACCATTGCTAGATGAATGGAAAAAATTATGGGATGTGATACATGTATGCGATGTGTCAAAACCCATCGTAGCAGAGAAGAGTTTTACGTTGTATGGAATATGTGCTTACACGACACATGATTATCTAGGCTTAGGATTTTTCTCTGGTAAATTACATTTATTGATTTGTTTATATACGCAACAATATTCTTTCACATATTAGTTATTTAATTCGTTGTAATTGTTCTAATTTTCATGATATTATTTAACATGCCATGCATATGAATTATATACAATTATCACCAGGTATTGTAAAAAAAAGGGTATTTTGGATGTAAACGTTGTGGACCTTATCTAAAATCTAGATGGTCCTACAACCTACGAAATCAAGTGTATGACTGCTCAAGGGTATTCCTCCCAGAAGAACACCCTTACAGAAGAGAAGTATACGCTTTCAATGGTAAACAAGAGAGAGCCCAAAGGCCTCCAATAATGACACCATCTGAATGGCTTAGAGCATATGAGAGAGAGAAGGAGTTCATAGAAATATTCGATTCAAATGGGGAGCCTATGTTCGATGATCCAGAATTCTTCGACACCTATGTTGAGACATTTCTCATTGGGATGAAAAGGAAATCTATCTTTTATAACCTCCCATATTGGGAGCATATTAATATTTCCCACTTATTAGATCCCATTCATATATTTAAAAAAAAAATCATCTTCTTTATGGAGGCACATATTATCGAAACAAAGTGACACATTGGCTATTAGGAAAGATCTTATTACTTCAAAAACAAAAAAGAAACACTGGCCAAGATGATTATAAAGTAAAGGATCAGAGGCAGGCACTCATCCCTCTAATTCATGGTATTTCAAAGAATGTGTTGTCCCTTGGATTTAAAAAAAAATTGATCTTTCTTTGACAAAGGAATTTATAATGGGTGTGAGGGTGCCATCTTCATACATGCCTTCTTTATGGCATTGTTTCACCGTGGATGACCATTTTTCAGGGTTGAAATCTCATAACCATTTGAATATTTTAAGAGTACGTATATTGTCGAAAGCATGATTTTATTATTTGTTATATTAATAAATTTTATCCCATGTAGATATCATAAAACATAAATAAATTTGTATATTATAGCACATGACTATAAATTTACAGTGTCATTATCCATTATTCATGCGTGGGTGTGTGAAACATGAATTCCCCCAAGACCCAGGATGTGCCATATCTGAATTATCTGCATTTGTGCGTTGGATCACGTCAAAGGATATTCATGTGGCTAGAATTCCACGATGGCATCAAGAGATAGTTGATATTGTTTGTATGTTTAATAAGGAACTTCTGACGAGCTTCATAAACTTGTAGGTTCATATTCAAATCTACCTAGTAGATGAGGTTGAATTACTTAGAGTGGTTTCTTTTTGTTGGATGTTCTTCTTAGAGAGGTACATGAAGAAATTGAAAGGTTTGGTTCAAAAAAGGGAAAAACTCGAGGGGTCTATGGAAGAGGAGTATATATCGTATGATTATTTATATTATGCCAATGAGTATATCAAGTAGATTGACAACAGACCAGGTGCGGTGATTTGGGACGATGAAAGGGATGAAGACAAAAGAGAAGGGGAGCTGCTCCAAAGGAATGGAAAAAGGGGCTTGATAAAGAGTAAGCAACTTATAATTTTTTAAATTTACACAAATTAAATATTCATGTTGAACTTCGATATAATGTATATTTTTATCTCATATGTACTATATGTTGGTTTTATTTCATTAGCAAATGCAAAAATTGAAGCAATCAATAAATTTTTTCTTTATAATTTCGAAGCGACACAACCATGGGTCACATTGTACGAACAAAAGAGGATGAAATGGGGTACTGACAGGAAAGAATTCAGATGGTTGAATGGTATAAGTGTGCCTTATCCTGATCATTTAAAAGAAAATATGCCAAAAATATGCCCCAACAGTTGATTTGTTGACCAAGTCAGGGAGAAATATGGTGCAACCAATCATTGCCTGCATGCTGAAGAGGATGTGGTAAACGTAGGGATTGGGTGCATCCACTCGGTAATAATATATTTAATTATGTACATTTGAAACTTAATAATTCACCTCTCAAATTTAATTACATCTATATTTCATATTTTAACTGTTCGGTTATTATAATACGTATGACCCTATGATTTTTTAAATTTTTTATAGGTGCATTTTTGATACCATTTTCGCACAGAAAATGTCGATAATGGAAACATGACATAAGACTATGGAGTGGAAGTCGATTTTGATCAATCTAGGCGATTTAGCCACCGTGATCAAGACGTAGTATGAGGTACATTAGGTTATGTCGGAAAGATAAAAGAGATCATTGAAGGGGATTTATCTTCTTTCAAATGTGTTATTTTTAGGTGCAAGTGGTGGTACACCTTTGATCGGAATAATGTAAAGAAATATCACGATAGTAGGCTGATATGTATCAACTCTAGAAATATGTGGGATGAAGCTAAGGATCCCTATGTTTTCCCCAAACACTACAACCAGGTGTTTTTTTACCCAGATGTGTTGGATAGGGATCAATGGTTCGTATTGAGACATGACCCTAGATCAAAACATGTTTTTTAGAACAATAGTGTTATCATACCAAGCGAGCTGGAAGATAATGAGGATGATCATGAGAACCGAGAGTGATATGGTACATGTGATATTTCATCATTTATACTTTTAAAGATGAGTTTTTATAAAGAAGAGGTATTAATTACCTTATAACTAAGACTCTCTTTTTTCGAAACATTATAATATGTATCTTGAATTAATTAGTAATTTGCATTGTGTTAATGTTAAAATCATTTCACTTGATAATCTGCAATTATGTTGATCTAGAAAACAATGGCGTACTGTATAAAGTTCTTTTTTTTTTAATGTAACATCACAGTAAAATAATGAAAATTCTGAAGTACATGAATTTATTTGCATTATTTTCTAAACTTTATTATGTTACAAAAATTCATATTATTCTAGATTTATGATTTTACAATTATTTACAATTTTATAAATTTACAAATTTACAAATTTTAATAAAATAATTTCACATTAATAAAATTAAAAATTTTTCATGAATACAATTAAATCTTTACAATATTTTACATATAGTTACAATTAAAATTACAATTACAATTAAAATTTTATAATTTCACATATAATTACAATTAAAATTAAAATTACAATATTTACAATTACAAATTAGAATTTTATATACAATTACAATTAGAGATCCATCTCTGTATACCTAGAATTGTACGGGGGCCTCATGATTTTAAGGTTTTGTGAGTGGAAATGGTGATTTGCAGAGAGCACAAAGGGAATTTTGGGCATGGACAGAAGAAAATAGAGATGCTGTTGTGAAACCAACTCAAAAAATAGAAGAAAAGAGATATCAACACCTTAGAAATAAGCAACTTCGAGGGGGCAACCTCCAATACATTACATGAATAAAAATTTCTTGGATGATACAAATTACAAAACCTCCTTTCTATATATAGGAGTCCATGGGGCCATAATGTAATCCTAGTGGGGCCACAATGTAATCCTAGCCGACCTAGTAATAATAATTTAACGGCACAATAATAACAATATGGGGGTTACAGGGGTACAATAATAACAATAAGGGGGTTACACTAACAATAATAAGGGACTATACTATTAATATAGGGACCTAACATGCCCCTCTCCTTCAAAAAAGTGTTTTCCTCAACACTTGAGTAGCTCTGGGTGCTTCTGTATAAAATTCTCATCCTCCCATGTAGAATCTTCAGTGGGTATGTTCTTCCACTCTGAAATTGATTGATTCTATAGCTTTCAAGTTCTTGTTTCCGTGACCGCTTCAGGTTCCAATATGATTTTTCATTCCTCATCAAGTTCTGGCAATATTGTTTGAACTGGAATATTTTCACCTATAACCTTCTTTAAGCACGAAACATGGAAAAATAGATGCATTCGTGAAGAAGCAGGAAGCTCCAATTTGTATGCCATAGTACCAATCTTTTGCAACACCTTGTAAGGACCATAGTACTTTGGCAATAATTTATTATCCTTCTTAGCTTTCTTGAGCGACATTTGTTTGTATGGTTGTAGCCATAAAAATACCCAGTCTCCTACATCAAAAATTCTCTTGCTGCGATGTTGATCTTCTTGTTGTTTCATTCGATTTTGTGCCAAATTCAGGTTATCCTTTAAGAGTTGGAGAACTTCTTGTTGATGCTCAATGTGATCTTCCACTTCTTCAACCTTCAAATTTTCTCTTAAATATGATGTGATGGATGGTGGATGATATCCATAAAGTGTCGTAAATGGGGTCGGTTTTGCTGCATTATGGAAGGATGTTTTATACCACCATTCAGCGAGAGGTAACCACTTGACCCCTTGTGTTTGTTTATCAGATACAAAACAACGAAGATATTCTTCCAAAAATTTATTTACTATCTCAGTTTGACCATCAGATTGAGGATGATAAGATGAGCTATGAGCTAATTGAGTACCCAAACAAGAAAATAACTCCGTCCAAAAATTTCCAGTAAAAATGGGATCTCTGTCACTCACAATAACCCTTGGGTTTTCATGTAGCTTTTGAATTGTGTCCATAAATGTAGTAGCAACTGTACTTGCTTTAAATGGATGAGATAATGCACAAAAGTGTGCATACTTGGTAAGTCTATCAACTACCACCATGATGACACTCTTTCCTTCGGACTTAGGTAAACCCATGATAAAATCCATTGAAATCTCCTCCCAACGTTGACTTGGAATGGATAAAGGTTGTAGAAGTCCCGGGGTCTTAATTGTTTCCACTTTATTCTGCTGGCAAACCAAACATTCCGCCACAAACTTTTGAATATCAGATTTAAGGCCATCCCAAAAAATTATTTCTTCACCCTGTGGTAAGTTTTTAAAAATCCCGAGTGTCCTCCTAAAGGAGAAGTGTGCAATTCCAGAAGAATCTTTTGTTTTAGTTGGGAATTCTTCCAAAGATATAAGCGATCTTTGTACCATAAGGAATCATTTTTCCAACTAAATGTATCAGATGTACTAGGATCTTGCTGCAACTTTTGAATGAGTATCCATACATCTTTGCCCTTCTTCCATTCATCTCTTGCTTCAGTTATCCAATCTGGTTGGATAATAGAAATGGCACAAAGCAATGCTTCCACCTCTTCATTCTTTCTTGAGAGTGCATCTGCAACAACATTAAGCTTTCCTTTTTTGTAGATTATTTCAAAGTCACAACCCAACATCTTTGTGACCCATTTTTGCTGCTCTTTTGAAGATAGTCTTTGTTCCAAAAAGTGTTTAAGACTATCATGATCAGTTTTTACCTTGAAGTGTCTTCCTATTAGGTAAGTTCTCCATTTCTTTAGTGCATGCAGTATTGCTAACATTTCCTTCTCATAAATAGGTTTCTGTAAATACTTTCCTTTGATTGGACGACTTTCAAAAGCAATGGGTCTTCCTTCCTGCATTAAAACTGCACCAATTCCATTTCCTGAGGCATCACATTCCACAACAAAGGTTTTTGTGAAGTCTGGCGTAGCTAAGACCGGTGCTAGGCACATTGCCTCTTTAAGATGTTCAAAGGCCTTAGTTGCTTCAGGAGTCCATGAAAATGCATCTTCTTCAATAATGTTGTTAGAGGTGCTGCTATTCTCCCATAATTCTTAACAAACTTGCGATAATACCCTGTTAACCCGAGAAATCCTCGCAACTGCTTTATGGTTGTGGGAACTTTCCACTCCTTAATGGCTTTAATTTTGTTAGGGTCTACTTTAACACCCTCGTGAGATACAATATGACCCAGATATTCCACCTCTTGTACTCCAAAGAAATATTTGGATGTTTTTGCATATAATTGTTTCTCCTGCAATAGTTTGAGCACCCTGTCAACATGTTCAACATGATCCTTCCAAGACCTGTTGTAGATTAGTATATCATCAAAAAATACTAGCACAAATTTTCTAAGGAAGGGTTTGAAAATGGAATTCATCAACCCTTGAAATGTAGAAGGTGCATTGGTAAGGCCAAAAGGCATGACCAAAAATCATAATGATCCTCATGAGTTCGAAATGCTGTTATTGGAATATCTTTAGTCTTCATTCGAATTTGATGATATCCTGAACGAAGATCGAACTTTGAAAAATAAATTGCTCCATGTAATTCATCCAATAATTCATCAATCACAGGAATGGGAAATTTATCTTTAATGGTGAGCTTATTGAGCTCCCTAAAATCCGGACACATGCGCCATGATCCATCCTTCTTGTGTACCAATACTACAGGAGCAAAGAAAAAACTTTGACTAGGTTGAATTATACTCGCCTCTAACATTTCTGCAATCATACGTTCAATTTCGCTCTTTTAGACATAACGATATATATAAGGCCTGATGTTTGGAGGAACACTTCCTGGAATCAAATGAATAGCATGATCATGATCACGAATAGGTGGGATTCCTTGGGAGTTTCAAACGCCTTGGAATGATTGTCCAAGACTTGTTGGAGATCTGCAGAAATAGATGATTTTGATGTTGGAACTTCTAGTGAGCATAATTGTGCAATTACGCCTCATTTTTCTTTCTTTAGAAGCTTTGTCATGACATTAGAGCTTATTATCTTTTCTGACTTCCTTGCAATACCCCGTAATTCGACTTCATTTCCTTCTGAAAAAAAATTTCAAGAAAATTTCTTGAAAATTAAAAGCTACCATCCCCAAAGATTGTAACCATTGTACTCCTAGTACAACATCAGCACCTCCCATAGGAAGGGAAATCATTGGAATATTCAATACATATTCCCCCATGGTTAGCTTGATATTATGGAATTTCTCAAAGCAATTTATAGTTCCTCCATCTGCGACCATCACTTGACATTCTAGTGTTGTGTATAGAAAACAATTCAATTCCTTGGCTACCTTACAATGAATAAAATTATGGGTGCTACCTGAATCAATCAACATTAGTACCTTTTTCTTCTTGATATGTCCTTCTATCTTGAGAGTTTGAGGATTGGTAATTCCTGCCAATGCATTACACGATATGTTCAGACTCATTTATTCCTCTTCTAGGGCTGGTTCCTGGTGTATATCCTCTTCTTGTTCATTTTCTTCTTCCTCTTCACAATCTATGTAAAATACTTTCTTCTCAGCACACTTAGGACCTTCAGTGTATTTGCTATCACAACTATAGAAAAGCCCCCCTTTTTTTTTCTTCCAATTTTTGTGGTGTCAACCTTGTAGGTTGTGGAAATCTAGGCATAGCAACACTTCGTTCTTTATAGAAGTGAGTGGTAGGCTTCCTTGTTGCCATAATTTTACATTCAATTTTTCTTGCCAACCTAAATGCCTTCTCCAATGAATCAGGTTCCAAAATGCGAACTTGATGTTGGATGTTATCCTTTAAAGTACCTATGAAGAGATCAATCCTATGTTCCTCTAGAATATTAGTTACCCTTATATTCAATTTTTGGAAGTCCTAAATGTGCTCCCCCACTAAGCCCTTTCGTTTGAGATTTATCAATTGGATAAAGAAGGTGTTTCTCTTTGTATCATCATAATGTGCTACCATTTCCTCCGTAAAAATTGACCAAGTGGAAATTTTTTTACGGGAGAAAAGCCATCAATACCATACAAATGTATTTTGTTCTAAATGTAACCTTTTGTGTGTTTTTCACATTATGGAGATCGAAATATTGCTCCATCTGTAGTATCCATGTTACAGGATCCTTTCCATCAAACTTCCTCATATCGATTTTTGAAGTATGGTGGTTCTTCCCAGCAACATTAGATTTTATGAAGTCATGATTAACATTTATTTTGTTCTCATCATGAGTTTCCTCTACTATCTTTTAACCATTAGGAAACAATTCTTGTATCAACTTTGTCAAACCTTCTATGTCTGCTTTTGGATCACTCTTCATGTTTTCCATTTTGTCTTTAATTTTTTCATCAATTTTAGCTTCCATGTCATCCATATTAGATTCCATGCCATCTATCTGAGATTCCACACCTTTCATAAAAACATACATTTCATTTTTTGTTGCTCTTTACGAGAGCGAAATTTGGTGCACTTGTTCTTGTAATTTTGATAGATCATGTTGCAATTCTTCATCTTCATGAGTCATAGTAGAGCCTTCTGAAGGCTTAATGGGTGTTGAATTACTTCTAGGGGGAATTTTTTTTTAACCCAATACTAATATATTTTCTACAATATGCCCTTGGAATCAATTCAAATTGATTCTTCAAACAAGACTTATGCAATTCGTAAAAAAAATACACACCTTTTTCTTGCTTTTGAGGAGCTCGATGTTGAAATTAGATTATCTTTGTGATTTCGGCTCTTCAATATCTGAAGTTGGGCACTAAGATATCATTCTAAATTATATTTTGAATGCAATAGGTCTAACCTGATTTGGATCTCCAAGGAAAAGTTATGTCCAATCTCCCACAATGACCTAATTATGGACTGGTTTAGTAGAGAAAACTTGTACGACTTTCCACGTGTCACAGTTTCATATTTTAGCTCTGAAATTGATAGAAAAGAAAACAAAGTCCATGTACTTATGAGCGTTGTTTACAACACTCCAATCCAATGCTCAGAGAGAGTTTTATGAAGACTTTCCCACGATCACCTCTACGATATGAAATTATGAAGCCTGAAAAATCACTACCTTCCACAGATCATATCTCCGAAAATATTGTGAACCAAGCTCTGCAAGTTTGCGATGTTTTTCCTCAGGATTTTGGCTTTGCACCCTAAAAATTTCAGATTTTGAACCTTCGTAGAAAAATATTTATAGCGAAAATGCCACGATGACCTGTTTAGATTAAATTGAGGAGGTTGCAAAAAGACCTAACTTCCACAAATCATATCTCGGAAAATATTGCGAACCAAGCTCTGAAATTTTTTGAAGATGTTCCTCAAGATTTTGTCTTCACACCCTAAAAATATCAGCTTCTGAAACTTCATAGAAAGAAATTTATAGTGTAAATGCCACAATGACCTATTTGGAGTAGCGAAACCCTAGAATCCAAAGCTCTGATACCAATTGTTGTGAAACCAACTCCAAAAATAGAAGAAAAGAGATATCAGTGCCTTAGAAATAAGCCACTTCGAGGGGGAAACCTCCAATACATTACATGAATGAAAAATTCTTGGATGATACAAATTACAAAACCTCCTTTCTATATATAGGAGTCCATGGGGCCATAATGTATTCCTAGTGGGGCCACAATGTAATCCTAGCCGACCTAACAATAATAACAATATGGGGGTTACAGGGGTACAATAATAACAATAAGGGGGTTACACTAACAACAATAAGGGACTACACTAGTAATATAGGGACCTAACAGATGCCCCAAATACAGTTGTTATTCTGTTGTAAAATGATTAACCTGATGCCTGATCTGCAAGCCGCTGGCACTACAAAAAAAGTGGTGAGATTTGTTCAGCATTAGCTCCACCACCTAGGATATTCTTGAGGGTTGATCCAGGGGCAATCTAGGTATTGAACTACCAGGGTTCTTAGCTTACCTAGTCGGGGACCGAAACAAATATTTGAAGCTAAGGTGCGGTTCTAAATGCAGATGCGACAGTGGCTACAAGGGTTATGCAGATATTTACATCTCAGAAGGCTACAAACCTTTGAGAAATTCATGGACGTTGTTATGGAACTAGAAAACAATCTTATTTGAAAAGCTTAAAAAAATTTGATACAATGTTAGGGAATAGTTGATTGGGCATATCACGTATCTCATGGGCCCTTGAAATATCGCATCACATCGAAAATAGTATCTCGCAAATCACAGTAGGATATTTTTAAGTTTAATTTTTAAAGTTATATTATATTTCTTGCGATTTTCGATGACGTTCTTGGGCCATAGAAATATCACACCACGTCGATTGGAAGTAGCAAGTAAAAAAAATTATGAGAAGATGGAAGGGTTCAAATGGCAGTTTGTGCTTTCCAGCAAAGCTTAACACAATTTTGAGATAGTGATGGAAAATAGGTGTTTAGGCTTTTCACGTATCTCATGGGTCTCTGAAATCTCCATCGCATCGAAAATATTTTTTCGCAAATCCCAGTCAGAGATATTTAAGTTTTAAATTTATGTTGTATTTCTTGCGATTTGCGATACGTTTTTCTTGCAATTTTCGATGAGGTTCGTGGGCCATATAAATATCGCACCGCATTGAACGGAAGTGGTGAGTAAAACAGTTTATGAGAAGATGGAAGGGTTCAGTCGATGGGTTGTGCTTTCCAGCAGAGCTTAACACAGTTTTTCTACTGTGATGGTAAATAGGTGATTAGGCTTCTCACGTATCTCGTGGGTCACTGAAACTCGCATCGCATCAAAAATTGTTTTTGCAAATCGCAGTTGCAGATTTTTAAGTTTAAGTTTTTAAAGTTATTTTGTATTTCTTGCGATGTGTGATATGTTTTATTTCTTGTGACATGCGAGAAGTCTTATTTTATGTGAAATGCGATGAGGCTCACGGGACCCAAAATATCACATTGCATCGATTATAATCTTTGCACATCACCCCCAGTGATTTTTTGTTTATGTTTATAGTTATGGACATTCCTTGTGATATGGGATAAGTTTGATTATTTTCAAGATTTCAGGCAACCATTTTGAATCCGATAAGTTCACAATATTGGATTTCAGACATAGGTCTCATCAAACAATGTATCTATTTTGGTGTTTATGTACAATATGGTGGAACAATGGTGATTTATTATGCTATTTTTGTGGTATATTAAACGTTCTTCCCCATCTTTTCACTTCTCATTTTTTCCGGTTTTGGCTATGATCAATCTCAAAGTATCTCCTTGGTCGAAATGGTTTCTGTTTTTCCCAACCATCTTGGACGATAGGAGACTACCGGTCTTTTATCAAAACTTTTAGGCAGGGAAAGTGCTTGACAGAGATGACAGAAGAGGATGATATTTCTCTTTTACACATCCTAAATTCCTGTACCTGGTATGGTTTTGTTCATTATTGAGATAGTACAATGATGTGCATTGGTATAAGTCTTAATTTGGCAGTGGTTAATTACTCATTTCCTTGGTGGGTGAGTAGTTAAGTTTCCCTACTCACACAGGATCGTTTAAGTAGGTGGATTTCTAGATTATATGGATATGTGGTGGGGAGTGATACCGACCTGAGGCAAAGGAAGTTGACTTTACCATTCCCTCATTTAATCTATTCCTTGTCCTACGTGGCATATTTTTTGGTAAATTGGTGATTGCACTTGACCTGTTAGTACAAGTTACATTTGGGTCCGGGTGTAGGAGTTTTTGCATGAGTCGTGAAGCTATTATTGATAGTGAGTTTATGTGACGGTGGAGATGGAAAAATATGATGAGGTTAAGGTCGATGAGACGTTTTTGCATGACATCAAGGTGGCAGAGGATGGTGTACTTCTTAAAAAACTTGGGGCCACATCTAAAAAGTTTGATGGATCTTTTGCAGCAGATTCTCATTCTGATGACACTAGAGATTTTCTTTCTTTCCCTTCCAATCCACATATGAAAGACACTCCAAAGCTTTCTCCTCGCGATGTGTCGAAGCTATCGCTTGCTCAGCTTTGGAAGTGATTTTATGTGGGAACGGGTGGAAATCCTAACATCTCATGCACTCGTTGGAAGGTGGAAATTCGAAAATCACAGCAAAGTTAACATGACGGATTGGCTTTTAAAATGTTGGGAAAATCTTCTGGGTTACATTTTGAGGGTCAGAAAATTGGAGAGTGGGTGGTATTTTTTTCATTTGATAAAGGAAGGTGATGAGCTAGACGTGGGTTAATGGTAGATGTTTACTGGCCCTACACCACTGGATGTGGGTTTTCATCCGACGAAGAACAACTCCATCAAACCATCTCCTTTGGGAGAAATTTCATGGACTACTGCTCCAATTTTGGAATATCAGGGTGTTAACAATTATTGGTGACAACATTGGTAAATGTCAGTTTGTGGAATAAAAATGTATAGGTTTCTTCGACAAGAGGCTAGCGTGGGTGTTGTTTCAGGCACCCTTTGCTGGTGGCCTACCTACATAGGTTTATCTTTAATGGGACGGAGTGGTCTATCGGCAGAACCTTGATTACTGGAAGGTTTCGTTCCACTGCCACCTCTGTCATGAGACAGGCCACCTGATGTGGAAATTATACCGACGGTAGATAAAATATAATGAAGATCACAACAAACATGGTCAAGCCCCGGGGATCTATGATGTAAATGACGCAAATTTTCATCCACAAAAGGAATCCCCTGCCAGTCTGTCAATAACTCCGGGTATGTTAATTTCTGGTAACATTTCTGTTTCTATTGACTATAATGTGTATGATGATAGTTTGGATAGGTTTACCAAAAATCTGGGGGGCCTATTGAATGGGTCATCTAATTATCTAGATCAGAGGGGGTCCTTTAGGAATAGCCATAATCAGTGTCTGACTCTGAGGCCAAGCCCCACTTTTGAGCTGATGATGCATCAACATCGTTTACCTCTCCCTGACCTTAACCAGGATGGAACCTGTGGACCGAAGTCACCTGCCCAGATCATATCCCAGGAGTCGTTTATCTCTATTGACCCTCCATCTTATTCCCCCCTCTCCACATGTGATTCCTGATTACTCCATATCTCTGTGGAACTCCATTGGGAGTGATATTGAATTTTTTTTGTTGGAACTGGAGGATAACCTTTCACGTCTACATGTGGATACCAGTAAGCCACCATCTCCATCAATCATTATTAGCCCTTCTTCTATATCAAATTTCATAATTTGAAGGGGGGGGGGGGGGATCGATCAAAGAGGAAAACGGAGGTGGTCTTGGTACCAGTTTTAAGCGATGATTCATTAAATATAAATTTCCGTGATGTTTCTGTTTCACTAGCCATCAGAAGGGTCCTTAAAGCGCTGACCCCTACTCCAGGGTGGCCAGAATGATGCTAGTATCCTTGAATTTGAGGGGTCTGGGGGGTCACGACAAGTTTGTGTCTATTAAGGACATTTTTATGTGTTCTAAGCATACTGTTATTTTTATATAAGAGAAGATGCACCCCGCTGGTAGCACTATCTCATTATTTTGCGTTATGCTACCAGAGTGGAATATGGTCACAAAAGATGTTGCCGGATGTTCTGGCGAGCTAGCGGCTATTTGGGACCCTAGATGGGTAGTTTTGAAGGCTTTCAGTTTTTTTAGAGGGACAATTCTTACTGGGTTTGTTTGTGGTTTTGGTCACAGGATTCATATTATAAATATTTATTCACCATATCAGGACATATTAACTTTTTGGAATAACATGGAGGGGTGTGGACTCTTTCTACTACAGAATTCCATTTTTGCTGGTGATTTTAATTGCACACTCTTTGAGGATGAAATATGGGGAGATAAGGGAAGGGCCGATCCTCTCTGTAGTTCCCTAAGGAAATTTTTATCGAATGATGACCTATGTGACATTTCTCTGACTATAAATTGCCCGACATGGTTTAATGGAAGGAAAGGAACAAAATTTATTAGAAAAAGAATTGACAGAATTTTCATTCAAAATATCCTTAGATCTAAGATGGAAGGCATAATAGTAAAGGTGTAAGACCTAAGAGCTTCGGACCATAGGCCGGTAACTATGGAATTGTAGTTTGAAAGAAGAAAAGGAGTGAATTGGTTCAATTTTAACAGAATATGGCTGGAAAATGAGAATTTTAACGCCTTAATCAAGGAGTACATGAAAGGTCATAAAAGGGGAGATGGCATATTGAATATGGAGCACCTAATGAATACACTGAGGGGACTAAAGAAGGTGGTACGTACATGGGAATAGTGGTAGAAAGTATAAATAAAGGAAAGAATGAAGAACATCACAGAAGAAAAAACACAAATCCTGAAGGAGGTTGAGGAAGGAATACAGTCAATTGATTTTTGGGATAGACTGAAGACATTATAATCCGAATATATATCTCATTTATTGATCGAAGAGTAGTCATGGAGATTGAAAAGTAGAGTTACTTGGCTCAAGGCTATAGACAAAAATACTAAATGTTTTCATGCATTTGCAACAGGAAGAAAAAATACTAATTCCATTTGGCAAGTAGAGGTAAATCAGCATTATGTATGCACAATATAAAACATTAAAATAGAAGTGGAAAATTATTTCTGGGAGCTATATAAGGCAGAGGAGGAATCGAGGATTGCAGGAAAGCTCTATTTTCTTGAGGATTTTCCAAAAATGTTCGAGGAGGGAGATCTGGCAAAGATAAAAGAGAAGGTGTGTGGGGAAGAGATATTAAAGGTAATAAAATATTTTGCTGCCGATAATAGCTCGGGTCTGAATGGATGGACCCCATAATTTTTCCTGCATTTTTTAGATGAATTCATCAAGGATATCATAGACATGGTGGAAGAAGAGAGGCTATCACGGTGGATCCACGGAGTAATAAACTAAACCTTTTTGGCTTTAATCCCAAAGAAGAAAGGAAATTTGTCTTTTAATGACTACATGCCTATCTCCATGCATAATACATTATACAAGATAATATCCAAAGTCATAGCTGAGTGAATGAAGGAAGCAATATCAAGACACATCACGCCCGAACAGTCGAGATTTCTTCAAAATAGGAGTACTCATGACACGGTGACAACAACACAAGAAATATTACATTCTATCCAATCCAAAAATATGGAATTTTTTGACATGAAGATAGATTTAAACAAGGCATATGATAGGGTTGACTCGGGTTTTTTGAGAGTTTCTCTTTTCAAAATAGGATTGGACAGAGATGTTGCTGCATGGATCATGGGATGCATAAGTAATACTTCCATGGAAATAATCATAAATTGATATGAATAAAAAAATTTCCATTCGTGGAGAGGGTTGTGATAAGGATGTGCCCTCTCACCACTTCTCTTCATTCTGATCATGGACACGTTTAGCATAAATATTAGAAGGGCCAAAAAACCAGGATGCTTCAGAGGCAAAAAAATCACATCCCAGAGGGAAGTCTCACATAACCTATTTTTTGACGATGTCCTCATTTTTTGAATGTTGCTGAGGAGGATATGGGAGTCACTAAAAAACATTCTAACCTGTTTCTTCTCTGCAACAGGGATGTTGGAAAACGAGGGGAAGTCTTGTATTTACTCTGCAGAGGGGGATATTGAAGAAGTTAAAGAGTTAGGCTCCATGTTTAATTTCAATATATCACCTACAAAGGATGGTTTAACTTATTTGAGTTTCCGAATGAATCCCATGAAATATACTGCAGAGGATTGGAAGTGGTTAATAAATAAATACCAAAAGAATATCAACGAGTGGACATCGAAGTGGTTATCAAGGGGGGGAAGACTGATCTTGGCTCAGGCAGTATTATAACAATATACAGTCTATTGGGCACAAATTTTGATAATTCCAAAAAAAATCCTGAAGTAAATCAGAAGGATCATGGCTTGATCCATATGGAATGGTGGTAGAGAAAATAGGGCTATCCATCTGGTCTAATGGTAAAGTATAGAAAAACCAAAGGAAAAAGGAGGGTAGGGCATTCTTGACCTGGAAACCTTTGGTAAAACACTTCTTTTAATATCTATATGGCGATGTTTAAATGTGAAAGGAATCTAGGGTGTGATCATAAAACACAAATATTTAAAACAAAGGGGTATGGAGGATTTATTAATTATGGGCTGGGAGGATGTTTCGAGAAGGTATATTATTTGTAAAGGATTTAGTAAGACATGGACTCTGTTTGTTGGGAACCTGAAATGGATTTTTGGGAATGGAAACAAAGTCATCATCAGAAATCCAATTTTATTGGGATTGGACCTCAATGACAATCTAAGCAGGGAGACATTCAATTACCTAAATTAAAAGGGTTATTTATCCATGTGCCAGACAATAAAAGAATTGGTGAATGGTGTCCCAAGATGGAGGTCAACTCGGGAAATGGAGCTGCATGGGAAGATGGAAGCAGAATGGAATATATAAACCGAATCTTTAAGAAGACTGGGATTGACAAAGGAAAATGGGGGCGAAAATATTTCATGGGGGGGTAAGTCAATAAATGGAAGGATCAAGACTAAGGAGATATATAGTGATATGATAAATTCAAAACTGGAACATGAACCAAATAGTTGGTTCAAAGAAATGTGGAAGGTAAATGTTCAAGTGAAAATGATAATTTTCATATGGCTTTTTTGGAAAGAAAGAAACCTAACTTGGAAAAATTTACAAAGAAGGGGATGGCATGGACCAGGGATCCACATGCTATGATAGGAGAAAATTGAAGAAAATCAACACCTTTTCTACAAGTGCTCTTTTTCTAGGGAGACTTTAAATTTAATATGCCAACATCTTCATTTCCTGACCCCATATTAAAAGACGACTGAGGATTGTATAAGATGGTGGTTTAGTCAAGGGAAAATTTTCAGAAATATCCCCGTCCTTTTTCAATGGTACCTATGGTGTGGCAGAAACACGAAGATATCTAAGGGGCTGTCATGCACCCCTTAAAGTATTTGTTTACAGATAACAAAATCCTGGACAAATTTGAAAAATAAAGAAAAATCATCCTATTGATTTATCAAAGAGATTCTGCCCTTTTGAAATACATTAGCCAACAGGTTTCTTTGATGGAGCTTCACAAAATCAATGTTGTCGATTGGAGGATGGCTCAAGATATCCCCAAATTGTCACTTCAAAATATATTGGAATGGGGGGATGAGGACAAATATGCGAGCGAAGATGTTGTCTCTATGGGGTCTACTATGGTTTTCCAACCAATTATATTTGGAGAAGCTGTGGGTCTTTCGAGACTCAAAATTCCTCATCAAGCATATGAAAAAAAGAACCTTTCTAAATCCAGGACACCTATCAGACTCGCTGGGGTGGATAAAGGACTTAAAAAGAACCATTTAATCTATTTATTTTAATCACATTTACAGGGAAAAGAATAATGAATGATCGACTATCCAAAAAGGGCCAAACTGGACCCTTTGGAAAAATTCACTACGAGTTATTCAATACAAATGGACTTGGAGCGAGGGGTGAGGTAAATTTTCTGTAATGAAATGACGGATTGACTGGTTCCTAATGGTATGGAATGCAGTCATAAAAACATATAGCATAAAGGGAAGGAAAAATATAGAAAATAGAAAAGACAATGCGACCCTACCTTTGTTTATCTTAGCATTGCTGAAAATAACGGAAAGCTACAGGAAAGAATTTTTTACAGACGATCCAGTTTTTGAAAATAAGAATGGAAAGCTACAGGAAATTTTTTTTGATAGAAGATCCAGTTTTTGAAATTTTGATTATGGTGAAAGATTTTCTGAACATGTTTAGAAATGTTGTATTTTGAAATTATTGTTCATCCTATTTTGTATTATGTACAATATAAATATTTCCATGGTACAATATATAAACCAGTAGTATTTTTCATCTTTAAAAAAATACAATTACAATTACAGTTACAATTTTACAAGTACAATCATTTCACATTAATACAATTAAAATTTTCCAAATAATCTACATACAATTACAATTACAATTTCAGAATTTTACATAAAATTTACAATTACAATTACAATTTTACATATATACAATTACAATTAAAATTGCAATTACAATCATTTCACATTAATACAATTAAAATTTTACAAATATTTTACATACAATTACAATTATATTTAGAACTAGAATTGCAATTACAATTTTACAATTTCACATACAATTACAATTAAAATTAAAATTACAATCATTTCACAATAAGATAAATATTACAATTACAATGAAAATTTGACAAATATTTTACATACAATTACAATTAAAATTTCAATTTAAATTACAATCACGACATAATATTTAATAAATATCGTGATTTAATATTAAAAATAAACATCACAATCATGATATTAACCATCATACAAACATCATATTCAACTAAAACACACATTCAAATTCGCTAACATCATCTAATCATTGTGATCATGATCATCTAACAAAACACAAGCATTGTATAACATCATCACAACACAAACATCAAATATAAATTTCATGCCAAATAACTGCTATCACATACACACCTATCTGCAAGCTGCACATTAAATGAACATATCTAACACCACCTAACAATATACACATCATGATGATCACCAACCTGTAAATTAAGTACAACTACAATATGAACATAAAATACATGGACTATATGTGTGTGTGTGTGTGTGTGTGTGTGTGTGTATATATATATATATATATATATATATATATATATAATGTAAAAATTATACAACAATAATATAAATGTCAAATATCAGCTGGTGGTACATCATCAATAGTACTACTAGTCGAGGCTTGCTCAGTCAATGGTGCAACGTAGACATCCTCAGATAGATGCTAATCATCACGTGCTTGCTGATCTAGTGGTGCCTCATGTTGATCAGGATCAACTACCTTCCCATGATGACTCGACAAGGATGGTCTAGCCTGCTCATGATGACTCGAAAAGGATGGTCTAGCCTGCTCATGATCATGAGTACTACTAGATGTTGTAGGCTGCTGATCATGTTGACTTGACGTGGATGGTACAAATTTCTCATGATAATGAATGTTGTATGTTGCAGGATGAGAAGGCTAACTCGATGTGGATGGTCCAACCTGCTCATGATCATGATTGTTGGTCGATACTGCAGGCTGCTCATCTGCGGCGTGAGGTGAAAGATGATCACTCCTCTAATCATGTTCATTAGTTGATGCATCATTGCTCAACTGCTGACGTAATACGTCTTGACCATGCCTACGTTGAAGGGTCCTCCTCAACCATGCCACTAAGATGGTAGCTCCTATGACATGCCACATCAGGGTCAACATATCATGTTTCATGCCTCTCCACATCACTATCAGCCTATCATCGGCCTATATATCTCTCATATTGGCCGGCCTGACTCCCTCCTCCACAAGCAGTCCACAGAGTTATCCACCCAAATCCATCCTAAATCTAGTGTTAGGCCTACATCTCACACGATCCGGTACTGCGCAACATGAGGGCCAGGTCTGTCTGCACCAGCCTGATCCTCGACAGGTGCCATATCCTGATCATCATCAGGATCTACACCTGGATCATTTTCTGGTGGTGGCCTCTCATCTTCATCAAATGAGCCAATGCATGAAAAATATATATAAGTACATAAAAATAATTAGACAATTTCATTAAACAGTTTAATAAAAAGAACTTGAAGAACATGTTAGAATAAATTTAAAGTAAACACTAATATTACCTCTGTCATTTGGCGGCTCATCATATATGAAGAGGATGTTGGCACACGCCCGCCAATCCAAACTAGAATACGGACTGTAAGGGACCATAAAAAAGGAATTATCATGAACACTGGCTACAAACTCCAGTGCATCATGTGATATCCTCGCAAAAAATTCTGACTCACCCCTTTTGGGCATCATCTATCCCCACATCTGCATCCTTACATGCAACATTGGCCTACGAGGTTGCTGAAAAAAAGTAGGCCTCATCTCTAGAAACCTCTCAAAAAATAAAGAAAATAGCTCTGAAGAAAAATGGAAATTCACCCTCCCTTTTGACTCAGCATGACATCTATCTAAACTTTTACAGATGCCACAAAAAAATCATTGATCACCTCACAAGTTGTGGTGCCTATAATAAAGAATCAACATAAAATAAAAGTGGGAAGTTAATGTATTACTCGTCATTGGTATGGTGTGAAATGGTTGAAATTAGTAGTGAGAGGCACTTCACCTTCTCTCCACCAATGAAGCAATCCGTAACTGACCACCAGAGACCTAAAAATCTGTAGGAGACAGTATATCTATGCTAATGTATCTCTGGGAGTACACCAGCTAACTCCTCGCTGCATAGTTAACGGGAACATATGGGAATGAGGGAAAACCCTGCCCTCTCCTCGATAGCCCAAGTAATAAAATATATTTCCTCCTTAGTGGGTGTGTACCACTGGTTAGGACCAACCTAGAAATCTTGTCGGTGGGCATTCCACCTGAAGATAAGGTGCTGCAATAACCCACCATGGCCGTTTAGGGATGTAGCCTCCTCATATAACTTGAGGAGGCCTACCTCTCTTAGAAGCGTCTCAGTGGCTGATGTGATAGGGCGAGGATACATATCTCTCTGCCTCTCTCATGCCTCTCACAGGCGAACCACGTTATACTGGTCTGCCATATGTTGATTTTGTTCCCTCTCTTCTCTCCTTTCACGTCGTTGATCGATTAACATATTAAATATTTTTTTTTATTAAATTAAAAATGTATTTAAATATATATATATATATATTATAAAAAAATAAAGAAAAACAGTCGGTGCGCCCAAAAAAAAGGCATGCACCAATACAAATGCATCTTTTTTTATCGTGCACCGGCTGCGGTGCACCTGGAAATTTTCAGTGCACCACACATCATGAAATGTATTTTCTAAAGAGATGTATTGACTAAATTATCCAACCTGGGGTAGATAATTCCTTCAATGCATCGCCATATATTAGCTAGTGGTCAACGTTGTGGTTGTTTAACCAATCACACAGTTGACTATGAACAAATTCGGGAGGGCAGTGCACTAACTGAACTACTCGCCTCGAGGTGGATAGTTTCATCAGCCCACCACCCTTATAGTATCATTACACCATCAATGGTGTGGTGGTATAATCAACCACACTGTTGACTACGTACTAGTATCGGGAGGGCGGTGCATTGACCAAAATATGTGCCCCAGGGCATATAGTTTAGGCAGCACACCGCCCTCCTGACATCACTACATAGTCAACGGTGTGGTCGTTTAGATGACTGCACCATTGACTATGTCCAAGTTCGAGAGGGTGGTCCGCTGACCAAAATATCCGCCCCAGGGTGCATAGTTTAGTCAACGCACCGCCCTCCTGCACTTGGACATGGTCAATGATGTAGCTGGGTAACTGATCGCACCACAATTTCTATAAATTTAGAAAAGGCATGGTGCGTCATTTTGGTACTGCCTCGGAATTGGTGTGGATACTGTTAGGATCATTCGCGCTGCGACTTGTAAATATACAAGCAACACCGCGAACTGATGCGAGTTGAACGGCTCAAGTGCACTGCGCGGGAATTTTTTTTTTTTAAAGAAGGTGAATTTTAAGTTCGTTTACAAAACCAGTATTCTAAAAGTTTTAATTATGGAAAAAAATGTAAAATAATAGCACATTTGGGCATTGAGGAGGCATATTTGTTGTGTAATTTTTAAAACTAAATTTTCCCACTGTTTTGCAAAATTCGAAATGGAGATGGTGGGCAATAGACAGCAGCAGTGCTTGCAATGGGAGCACCAATGGTAGGGTGCCTCAAACAAGGTAAAGTTGCACTGGTGCTTGAGAGCTCTAGAGAACTGAAAAGTGAAAAATGTAGATTTTTGGTCGTAATTTTTTTTTTGTTTAACCCTATTCCGGTGTGCAGGTTTTTGAGGCACACTAGGCGGTTTCTTACAACTGCACCGAGTTGTTTTAGTTTTGGCATGGGTTTTTAGGGTGCACCCGAGCTGAATATGTGTATATAACCAATGCGCTACAGTAATTACACACATCAGGTAGGTTTGTACCGAGCGCACAGTGTCCCGGTGTGCCAATTTGTAGTGCGCACCGGTGCTTTCTCTAGTGGAACGCACCAATGCAGTTTAGGATGAGAAATGTACCGGACAAAAAACATCTGCAAAAACCTCCACCTGCCAACCTTCTCTAGTAACCTCTTCTAAAAACGAATGTCTGGGCTATTTTTTGAAGGGGTTCCTCAAAAAAATCTACTAGAGATTATTTTCCTCGTAGTGCAAAGGACTCCCACCTATTCTTGATCATGATCATGCTATTCATTTTCTTCCGGGAATTTTTCCACAAAACATCAGGCCTAACATATATGATTGCAGAAATTCTAGAGGCTGGTATAATTCAACCTATTCAAAGTTCTTTTTTTTTCTCCATTAGTATTGGTGCACAATAAGGATGGATCATGGCACATGTGTCTAGATTAGTGGGAACTCAATAAGCTCACTATTAAAGACAAATTTCCCATTCATCTAATTGATGAATTATTGGATGAATTAAATGGAGCAATTTATTTCACCATGTTGGATCTTCGTCCAAGATATCATCAAATTTGAATGAAGACTCAAGACATTCTGAAAACACCATTTCGAACTCATAAGGGTCACTATGAATTTTTTGTCCTGCCTTTTTTCCTTACCAGTGCACCTTCTACATTTAAAGGGTTAATAAATTCCATTTTAAAACCCTTCCTTATAAAATGTGTGTTAGTATTTTTTGATGATATACTAATCTACAACATGTCTTGGAAGGATCATGTTCAACATGTTGACAGGGTGCTCAAACTATTAGAGGAGAAGCAATTATATGAAAAAACCTCGAAATGTTTCTTTGGAGTACAAGAGGTAGAATATCTGGGTCATATTGTATCTTATGAGGGTGTTATGGTAGACCCTAAAAAAAATTAAAGCCGTTAAGGAATGGAAAGTCCCCATGACCATAAAGAAGTTCTAAGGATTTCTTGGTTTAATAGGTTATTATAGCAATATTGCTAATAATTATAGGAAAATAGAAGCACCTCTAACAACATTATTGAAGAAATATACATTTTCATGGACTCCTAAAGAAATTAAGGCCTTTGAACATCTTAAAGAGGCAACGTGCCAATAATTGGTCTTAGCTATGCCAGACTTCACAAAAACCTTTATTGTGGAATATGATGCATCAGGAAATGGAATTGGTGTTGTTTTAATGCAAGAAGGAAGATCCATTTCTTTTGAAAGTAGTCCAATCAGAGGAAAGTATTTACAAAAAGCTATTTATTAGAAGGAAATGTTGGCAATACTACTTGCACTAAATAAATGGTGGCCTTACCTAATGGGAAGACACTTCACGGTAAAAACTGATCATGATAGTCTTAAATAATTTTTGGAAAAAATACTATCATAAAAAGATCAGAAAAAATGGTTCACAAAGATGTTGGATTATGACTTTGAAATCATCTACAAAAAATGGAAGCTAAATGTTGTTGCAGATACACTGTCAAGAAAGGATGAGGATTTGGCAGCATTTCTTTGTGCCATTTCTATTATCCAACCCAATTGGATAACCAAAACAAGGGAGGAATGTAATAATGACAAAGAAGTATGGACACTCATTCAAAAGTTGCAACAAGATCCCAATACATGTGATATTTTTAGTTGTAAAAATGATTCCTTATGGTACAAAGATCACTTATATCTTTGTAATAATTCCCAACTAAAAAAATATATTCATTCGGAATTTCACACCTCTCCCTTAGGAGGACACTGGAGATTTTCAAAAACTTACCACAGAGTGAAGAAATATTTTTTTGTGATGGCCTTAAATCTGATACTCAAAATTTTGTGGTGGAATGTTTGGTTTTCTAGCAAAACAAAGTTGATACAATTAAGACCCCGGGTCTTCTACATCCTTTATCCATTCCAAATAAATGTTGGGAGGAGGTTTCAATGTACTTTACCACAGGTTTACCTAAGTCCGAAGGAAAGAGTGTAATCATGACGGTATTTGATAGACTTACCATCTCTCTCCCCATCTCTTTCTCCTCCACTCTCCCCTCCTCTCCCTCTCTCCATCTTTGTGTCCCTCTCTATCTCGGTTACCCTTCTCTCCCTCTCTCTCTCTCCTCTCCTTCTCTCTTTATTCACTCCTCCTCTTCTCTCTCCCTCACTTTATCTCCATCTCTCCCTTGTAACTCCCTCTATGTCCCCACTTATATCACTCTTGGTCCTTGTTCTCCCCTCTCATATATATTGCAAGCTAATATACATCTTAATATATTATTATATATATTATAATAATAATAAATTATATTATATTAATAATTAATAATATTAATATTAATATCATATTTTATAATTTAATATTAATAGTAATGATAAGTTTTTAATATCCATATTAGATTTAACAAAGTTTCTACATGACATTATAATAAAAATTATAATAAAATTTTGAATTTTATTGTGGTATTTAAACTTTAATTTTAATTTGGAACTTTAATGTGGTAAAACCTTTTTTGGAAGTTAAATTTATTATCCCTTCAAATTCAAGGTATATGATGATGACCCTACCTAGTCAATACTCCATCATCAGTAACCTGAAAAGATAAGGTTACATCACAAGTCTTGAGACAGAGACTCCAACCCTTCCTATCCCCATCTATTTGGTAAAAACTGCTTTTAAAATCAATATGCATGAACCTGGAAGGATTAATTAAAAAAAAAAAAATTTGCTCTTTGGATTACCTAGGCGTGATCAAGGGAACACAAGAGCATGTCAACACTTTTTTTCTTAAATCCATGTGCTCATTTACCTTCGGTTTTTTGGATGCATGAAAACGTTGGAGTTGAGAATTGGAACCCAATTGTCCGAACATGAACTAAACTCCACAAAAGGAACAAGACTCGCCGATTCAAAAATAGAACTGCCTCCTTAGCTACGCTTGTGGGTTTAAAACTTTCCTTCATCTTCTATCACATCTTCTTATCATAATCGTGCCACTGCTACGGTGTTTCTCTGCTTGTTTTTGATACAAATCCATCGTTTTCCAAAGCTTACAGTCACTTAATTTTGCATTGTAAACATTGCCTATGATTACTCTGCCTCTACACAATATCAACACTCACGGTTCGATTCAATACTTGGATCTGTTTTATTGATCCACACAAGACTTGTTTTGTTGCTACACATCCTGGTGACCATCAATTACTGACGTAGAACATCACCAATTTCTACACATAAATTGGGTTTTCTTTCAAAGAAAACTTCCAAAAAACAATTCTTCCATAAATAACCATTCATAACTTATTTCACTCTCTGATTTAATTCTTCACAACTTCAACTTGAAATAGTCAGCCCTCTTCCACGCATTCTCTGAGACTGATCTGATTCCATGCAAGGCTCTCAAATCATACCAATGTGTTTTTTATTGTCTGTACATCTGAACCCATGCTACCAGAAATCAATTTATATTTCCACACATGATAATTATTGGTGCCAATTCTAATGGGCTTCAGGTCAAAACCTAAAATACATTCTCCAAAATACTAATGCGTAGGCCCTTTTCCTTTTATATCATGGCACTCCTCCTTTACTACTGCCAACACAAACATCTGTAATGTGTCCCTTCCTCCGATATTTAAATCTCGCTCCTTACATCCAAAGAGTTGGATTGTTATAAGCTCTCTCCTTACATTTTTCACATAGATTTATAAACAAACCTCTAAACATCTATTCCACAAAATAAAACTTTAGAATATTTCATCAATGTTGCTCAATGCAGAGCGATCCTCTTATTACTGGAAATTTGCAATTTAGGGCATTTTATGCTCTACAAATGATTCACACGGAAACAAATTGTGCATTCACATATTGACACTAGCATGGTAAATGGTTTAATGCCCAACAGTTGATCTTATACCATACGACAACCCTGGTAACCATAAAAAATTCAGTGACACTTGCAATTCATTAATCGATCACTATTGATCCATCTTTTGATAAATGGTGAATCATTTCTGTAAATGGAATTCAGATTCTATTCTTCATTTTCCATAATTAAAATAAGTTAGGAGATAAGCTGATAACATAAACATAGTGATTCACACACATACAAACTATGGTTTATCAATAATAGAGAAGTAAACTATTTCGTTCAATAATTTATGTACAGATAAATTACCTAGAATATCACTCTATTTTCCATGGCTTGATCTTAATTAATTTGGCTGCCCCTCTCTCTCTTTTTCTCATTCCCCTAGGTTTACAATTATAAAAACCATTACATAGTTATGGATCATTTTGGATGCATGATCTTCTGCATAGATCACTCAAATAATTCCTAAAATATCTAATGCCATTTTTAACTCAACTAATCCTCTATTCTAGGATCCCATAATCCCTAAAATCTCTATGAGATCTTGACAAGTCAAACACCTCTCACATTCCCACATAATTTATTAAAAATATACAAATTTCTTATTAATAAATTAAAAGCATCACGCTCCCTAATTCAACTAAATATCCAATGATTTTCTGAGCAGAATGCTCCTGCATCAGACTCCAAAAGTTGAAAGAAATAAAGATATTCAAATCATGTGTCTCCAATCATTGTCCTCCTAGATCCCAAAATTTTCTTTACAGTGATCTCTTTGCTTCATTTATGTGCCTTTCACGTAATCTACTATCTTTTCTTGCTACTCCTGGTTTCCATATCTTATGATGTAGTGTTCCAATATCCTTACTTTCATCATTCTTCACTCCCCATTCAACTTTATAGTGGATTACTTTCTTTTTCTTGCTATAGATTTTCTTAGGAGCTTGCATAAATTTCCATAATTCATCTATGGCCTCTTGCAACTGATTTTTCTACTGTAAATAAACCTTTTTTTCATTGTTTTGCCACTGCACTTTTTTCACTCTGTCCATTTATCTTCAAACTGTTGGTTACCTTCTTCGGCTTTTTTTTGCTTCGAATTCTACTATTATTATTGAGATTTCTACAAATACTGTTGTAGATATTGCTTCCACCCAAACTTCTTGAATATCCTTGAATATATCTCCCTCTACAGTATCCAATTGATGCTCCTTGTTTTCAAATTTTCTTTCAAAAAGTAAACTACTCTTCAATACCCTGACTGTGGTAACATTTTTACTCGCACTTCCCTGTATATTAGTTAACATAACTTAGTTTAGAAAAATAATATCTACTTTTGTCTTAGCAAAAACTTGAGACATTCTTATATCAATTTATGTGATCCCTTTCTCATGCTCATATGCTTCCAACAAATAGTTCAACAATTAAATTTCTACCTGATTCATTTCAAACACTGCATCACTATGCCGCTTATCAATTCCAGTATAACTCTCCTCCTTTTCCTTGACAACATCCCATAGCTTTCCTTCATCTATTTCACTAATACTGGTAGTTAGTTCAGTCTCCTTCAGTTCTAAGACTGATTCTTCTTTAGTATGAGACATATCTATCCCATCTTCCTTTACATTTCTATTCTTATCTTTGTCATTGTTATGTGACACTTCCATCTATCCTTCTAGGCTAACTGAATCTTCCTCATTCACATCTCTACCTATGAATTATTCAATAAACCTCATTTCTTCATCAAAATAACTAAAACTTAAACCATTTACCTAAGGTTGCAATCCATGGCTTGACTTAAACTCCCTTAATATATTTTATAGGAATACAAATTCTCTGTTAGCTTCCTCAAGCATTAAATTTGTATGCTTGATATCTTCCTTCTCTTCTGATTTCTTTTGGCTACCCATATAAGCCAAAATCCATCTGCTTAGAGATCTAGCGGTATGCTGAAAAGCAGTATTTTCCTCCAACTGTGTATGAGCTTCCTCATGAGACCTAATTATCTAATCCTTCCTCTTTAAAACATAATTCAGATTTTGTCTCTCCTCTTCCTCCTCTTTGACAATACCCAAATATTTTCCATAATCATGCATTACATTTGTAAACATACACAAATTTTTAATTTAAAAATCATAAGGCTCAGTATCCTCAACTGATAGTTTAAACATCATTGCTCCATCTTCAAGTTCACAAGCAACTTATTCTTCTCCAACAATTTTGTTTTGTTGTATTTCAACTCCTTTTATCTTCTACAACCTCAATTGAACATCCATTATTTTCTCAAGCTTCCTATGTAGGGATTATACAACATACATGAATATCTTGGATTCACCCGATCTAACGATGTACTAAAGTTAAATACTGAATCTCTTCCACAAATATTTTGCGCAATTAAAAACATAAATGCTAATCACATGAACATGAAGAAGAGTAAAATCGCACACAACACAGATAATTTACCGGGGAAAGCTTACAACTCAAAACCCCACTATCTTCTATTGTATATTCAGCATGGGTCATGAAACAATTACATACAAAAATATTCTCAAAAGAGCCCTCCATTACTCAGCTAATTGTCTCACACCATAATATGCAAAATTGACCAACACATAGCCAATTCTCAGCCTCCAAATAGCTTGCTTTGCTTGCGCAATCCCTGATGGATGCAATCCCTAAAATATAGGACTTTGTGCTTTCCCTGATTGTGAAAGTATCATGGGAACTCAAATGGGTGTTTGGTTGCATGTGTGAGACCCAATAATCCTACAACTGATAATCAACTTCTCTTTCACCTAGAACTCAACTACTTCTCCACTAGACCTGACATGCATGCAGCTAATAATAGTAAATCCTTAGTTGCATGTGAGATCGCTGGTTGTGAATTAATTAATATTTAATTCACTTGATCTCTCACTATTGTATCTTAAGTTAAAACTAGCACAACTGATTTTAACCTAGTTAACTGAGTTAAACTGATTACAACCTGCATTAACTAATGCACCACTGCACTTCGAACTCTGTTACAACTAGAATTACTCTGCATGCCTCACCAATTACCTCTAACTCGAAATCCACTAGCTAACTGAATTTATCACTTTCAGTTAACTGTTTCAAGTCAACATTGAGAATAGATTACAATTTAATTTCCATATTCACTAAGGGATAACCAAAATATAAATTCACCCAAAAATAGCATTGTGGGCCCCACCCTGGTCTGGGTGCTTAATGAAACTAGGCGTGGGTGCTGAAATTTTCTTGTTGAATCTCAACACTCCCTCTCAAAAAGAAAGGGATTATCCTTCACCCTGATCCTGTCTCTATGGTATTTCAATTTTCTCCTAGTGAGCATCTTCGTCAGAATATCTGCATCCTCATTTTCTGTGCGAATGTACTGAAGCAACATTATCCTTCTCTGCACACAATCTCTGAGATGATGGTACCGAATATCTATATCCTTGGAACTATCATGAAACATAATATTAATTGCTAGTTTAATGCAACTCTGATTATCACAGTGAATCAATGTTGGATCCATCTGAGAACCAAACAAACCAACCAATATCTTTCTCATCCAGATAACCTCACATGTAGTTTGACTTTCTTCCATGTATTCCACTTCCGTTGAACTGAGTGCCACAGATCGTTGTTTCTTGATGTACCAAGAAACTGTTGTCGATCCTATGTTAATGATCGCTCCTAATGTGCTCTTTTTGTCTAATGGATTGCACACCCAATCTGCATCTATGAAGCCTTGAAGCTTCACTCCCTCTATTCATCTATACCATAGACCATAGACTGATGTGCCCCTTAGGTATCTCAGTTCATGCTTCCCTTCCTTCCAAAAGAGCTTGGTAGGATTAACCGTAGCTTGACTCAGCTAGTTAACTGCGTAGCAAATGTCCGGTCTCGTGTTCAACAAATACATTAGTGAACCCACTAACTTCCTCTAGATAGTAGCATCCACTACCTCTCTAGAAGTAGCATCCTCTTTCCTCTAATTTCCTGGAAGAGGAGTATCCATGGGTTTGTAGCTCTCCATGTTAAAGTTACCCAGTATATTCTTTGCATACTTGCCTTGAGACACAAAAATTTCACCATCCCGCTGCCATATTTCCAATCCAAGGAAATAATGAAGGAGTCCCATGCCCTTCATTTCAAACTCCCTTACAAGATCCTCCTTGCATGAGTGTATCAATTGCTCATCACTAGTCATTATTAGGGGATAAAAATAAAGAACAATGATCAATATCTTACCCTCAACCACAATTTGGTACAGGTTTTCATCTGCTTCACTTTTGGTGAAGCCCAGTCCAGTGAAATAGTTGTCTATCCAAGTGTACCAAGCAAGGGGTGCTTGCTTCATCCCATACAATGCTCTTTTGACTTGGCACACATGCGAATCACTATTGAAGATCTCGAAACTTTCAATTTCATCTATGTACACCTCTTTCTCAATGATCCCATTGAGAAACACAGTTTTCACATCCATCTGATGAATGTGCCAGCCCATCTACATTGAGAGTGGAAGGATGGATCTTATGGAAGAGTACCTTGAAATAGGTACAAAAGTATCATCAATTTGTGAGAATCCCTAAGCCACAAATATGGCCTTGTATTTCCCAAAACTCCCATCAACATCTTGCTTTAACTTGTAGATCCATCTCGATCCAACCACTGATTTATCGACTGGTCTTGGGACTATCTCCCATGCCCTATTCTTGACAATGGAGTCATACTCCTCCACCATTGCAATAACCCAAGTTGGTTGCTGCACTACTTCCTGAAAGGAATATGGTTCAGTCAAAATATATTTTCTCATAAGAGCCATATATCTAGTAAATTGGTCATGAGACTGTCTCTGTCTGCACTGTAAAGTAGGGGCTCCTACATTATCCACAACATCTAGTCTCAATCTATCAGCTTCTGTGGTGCACCTTCTACGATTTCTGATGGATGGCTCTGCATGAGTGTTTTCCTCCACTCCATGAACCTCATCATGTGGTTGATCCACATCTTGAGACTAATTTTTAGGAACCAACAATTCCTCCTCTGCATGCGAGTCTGGCTCCCTCTCAAGGGACAATCACATGGATTTCTCCTCATCAAATTTTATATCCTGTCGCACAACAATCATTCTACTGTTTGGAAAATACACATGATAATTATGGTTTTTTTCAGTGTACCCCACAAAAATCCTAACCTCAGTTGTTCATTCCATATTCTTCTTGGTGTCCTTGGTCACATGCACATAAACATATGAGCCAAAAATTTTAAAGTGTGAAACATCAGGTTTCTTACCAGTGAAAGCCTCTTCAGGTGTACTCATGCCAAGTACGCTATGAGGACAACGATTTTGCACATGTATCTCTGTATTGAATGCTTCTGCCGACAGATACATCGATAGGCCTTGATCATGCAACATCACTCATGCTGCACCCACAATACTTCTTTTCTTCCTCTCCATGACCCCATTCTGTTGTGGGTTATGAGGCGCCATGAGTTCTCTTCAAATTCCTTCTTTGCTGCAGAAGTTCTTGAATTCATTAGAGATGTATTCTCCACCATTATCTCTCCTAAGAGCCTTCACTTTCTTCCTTGACTCTTTCTCCAACAATCCCTTAAACTCAAAGAACTTAGAGAATTTTTTATCTTTCTTCTGAATGAAGAAGATCTACCACTTACGAGAAAATTCATTAACAAATATTACACAATACTTATGTTTTTTTTTTTAAGCAACCGAGAAAGGACCACAGACGTCTATGTGAACTCTCTCAAGGATCCTCGAAGCTCAATTTTCCTTCTCATGAAAGGTGGCCTTTACATATTTTCCCATAGTAAGTCCCTTGCATGTGTCTCACAGCAAAAGTGTACCCCTAGGAAGACTTGTATAAATATGTTGCATGACTTTCAAGGCTCCATGGTGAAGATGGCCAAATCTCTGGTGCCATAATTTTCCCTCATCCGGGCTCACCACTTGATATGCCTTGCCCATCATTGTTGCACAACAATATACCTCCAGCTTGTAGATATTCTTAAATAGAATCCCTATCCTCTTGGTGTGTCCTATTGTTTTATGTTGCAGGAAATATTTTCCTTCACTAAAAAAATCATCATAGCCTCTATCCTCCAACATTGTGAATGAGACCAATTTTTCTTCAGACCTGGTACAAGCATTACATATTTTAACTGAAAGGGTTTACATTACTGCTTCTAGAAGGTAATGTTACCAATCTCGGTAGCACTGTACCGCCCATCATCACCCATTTCAATATGAATCTAGATATCCTTCTCCTCCAAGTCCCTGAAAAGTTCCTTATCTCCCGTCATGTGAAAGGAAGAGCCACTACCCAAATACCAAACATATCCCAATGCATTGGACACCATGAATGCGATCAATGGGAATTCAAGCTCAAATTGTGAGCCAAGGGCCTCACCAGCTATAGATCCTCCAAAATTCTTGTTCTTCTTCTTTTATGGACAGTTAGTAGAAAAATTCCCATGCTCATGACAATGAAAACACTTCACCTTGGACATGTCCTGCTTCTTGCCATTCTTGGACTCAGATTTAGAATGGAATTTATTCCCCTTCGCCTTCCTCGCCTTGGAAACTAGAGCAAAATCCTCTTCATCTTCATTCTTAGATGAAGATCCATCTCTGGTGTTCCGTCTAAACTCCTCCTGCACTAAATCTGACCACATTCGTTCCCAAGCTGGAAATTTTTCCCTTGCATTGACAGAGTCTTGATAACTCTACCAAATCTTGGGAAGTCCAAGGAGAGCCAAGCTCACCAAGTCATCATCAGTTATTTTTATTCCAACACTCCCCAGTTCATGCCGACATTGGACAAAATTTGTTAGATATTTTGGAATGATTTCACCCTTTTCCATGTTGATCTTCCCGAGTTTATCTTTAAGCGCCAATTTCCTATAGTCACTGCTTCTTTGTAGTAGATCCGTTAAAGCATTCCACATTGCATATGGTGTGGATTTCTCATGGATGTTTGAGAAAATGTGTTCTCGTACTCCCTCCAACAGGATCCTCCTCGCCTTTGCCGCTTTCTTTTTCCATGCATCAAGATTTGCAACATGTGCCACAGTGGGTTTAGGAACATCATTGTCAATTAATTCCTTCAAGCCATTGTCTTCAAGCATTTCCTACATATTTTCCTTCCAGGAAATATATTTAGAGATGCCATCGAGTGCATACTCTAACCTCAAGCCATTTAAGTCCATTTCGATCTTGATTCAGCTGTAGCACCAAGAAACTCTTTCTGCAAATTCAAATTCTATCCAGTCACAAACTCAGTTCCTGCTTCACTTCCGCAATTTCCTGTGCTTCGATACAATGTATAAATTATACAACATGAATGAATATCTTAGATTCACCCGATATAAAAATGTACTAAAGTTAAATTCTCAATCAATTCTACAAATATTTTGCGTAATTAAAAAAAAAATTGCTAATCACACGAACATGAAGAAGAATCAAATCACACACAACACAAATAATTTCCCAGGGAAAGCCTAAAAATAAGAACCCCACTATCTTCTATTGTATATTAAACATGGATCATGAAACAATTACATACAAAACCATTTTCACAAGAGCCCTCCAGTACGCAGCTAATTGTATCACATTTTCATATGCAAAATTGATCAACACATAGCCAATAGTCAGCCTCCAGGTAGCCTACCTTGCTTGCAAAATCCCTGATGGATGAAATCCCTAAAAGATAGGAATTATTTCCTTCCTTGACTGTGAAAGTATCATGAGCACTCCAATGGGTGTTTGGTTGCATTTGCGCAATCCAATAATCCAAAAACTGATAGTCAACTTCTCTTTCACCTAGAACTCAATTGGGTCTCTACTAGATCTGACATACATGCATCTAATAATAGTAAATCCTTAGTTACATGTGAGATCACTGGTTGTGAATTAATTAATATTTAATTCACTTTATATCTCACTAGTGTATCTTCAGTTACAACTAGAAAAAATGAGTTTAACTCATTTAAATGAGTTAAAATGATTACAATGTGCATTAAATAATACACCATTACACTTCCAACTCTATTACAACTAGAATTACTCTGCATGCCTCACCAACTACCTCTAACTCGAAATCCACTAGCTAACTGAATTTTTCACTTTTAGTTAATTGTTTCAAGTCAACATTTAGAATAGATTATAGTTTAATTTCCATCTTGATTAAGGGATAACCAATAGACATGCACCCAAAAATAGCACTGTCGGCCCTACCCTACTCTGGGTGCTTAATGAAAATAGGCTTGGGTGCTGAAATTTTCTTGTTGAATCTCAACATCCTAATCTCATCTATTAACTGAGTATTCACATGATGCTCTCTCTTATCTTGTAGCTTGTTCAATTTCACCTTATTTCTCATCATACAACCATACCTCTAGTATTCTTTACTTCTCTGAAATATCTCCATCAACAAACTAAGATGGATTCTTATCTCAACCTTTTCTCTGTCATACTCTTGATCATTCATCTTCCTTCCCATGCCATTTTCTTTGGCATATTTATTCACTCTTCTTATGTTGTGGCTTCTATCTAAACATTTTCTATGAATATCAGTAGTCATCATCTTCTCCATCTCCATGCATTTCCTCACACTTTCTATGAGCTTCCCTAAGCCTCTACAATAATAGTTCTCTTTCACCTTGATCCATGTACCTCACCAATATTATCCTCAGTACTTGGTCTTTCGGAAATACTAATTCTTTATCTAGAGCCTTCTAAAATTTCTTCTCTGCTCCTTCTAGGATTCTACACTTCAACTCATCTTCTCCTGAGAACACTCAACTGTTCTCTTATATTCTAATCCTCAGTTGTAACAATCAGGTTATGCCACACTGTTCTTTTTCATGAAGTCCTTACTACATCTTTCATCAACGCTTCAAAGCTATGATTTACTTGTTGAGATTCTCGTCAACAACTGCTACCTACACTTCAATGTTATGAAACAAGCTCCAAAATAGAAGAAAAGAGAAATCAACGCCTTAGAAATTAGCCACTTCAAGGGGGCAACCTCCAATACATTACATAAATGAAAAATTCTTGGATGCTACCAATGACCAAAACCTCCTTATATATATAGGAGTCCATGGGGCCACAATATAATCCTAGCTGACCTAAAAATAATAATGTAAGGGTGTAGTAATAAAAATATTAGGGTCACAGGGGTACAACAATAACAATAAGGGGGCTACACTAATAATAGTAAGGGACTAAACTAGTAATATAGGGACCTAACATGCCCCTCTCCTTAAAAAAAGTGTTTTCCTCAACACTTGAGTAGCTCTAGGTGCTTCTGTATAAAATTCTCATCCTCCCATATAGAATCTTCAGTGGGTATGTTCTTCCGCTTGATGAGATACTGTGAAATTGATCAATTTTGTAGTTGTCGAGTTCTTGTTTCTGTGACCGCTTCAAGTTCCAATATGATTTTTCCTTCCTCGTCAAGTTCTGGCAATATTGTTTGTGCTGGAATATTTTCACCTATAACCTTCTTTGAGCATGAAACATGGAAAACTGGATGCACTCGCGAAGAAGCATGAAGCACCAATTTGTATGCCATAGTACCAATATTTTGCAACACCTTGTAAGGACAATAGTACTTTGGTGATAATTTATTATCCTTCTTAGCTTGCTTGAGGGACATTTTTTTGTAGGGGTTGTAGCCGTCAAAATGCCTAGTATCCTACATCGAAACTTCTCTTGCTTCGATGCTGATTTGCATGTTGTTTCATTCGATTGTGTTTCAAACTAAGGTTCTCCTTTAAGAGTTCGATAACTTCTTGTTGATGCTCGATGTGATCTTTCACTACTTGAACCATAGAATTTTCTCTTAAATATGATGTGATGGATGGTGGATGATATCCATAAAGTGCCATAAATGGGGTCATTTTTGTTGCAGTATGGAATTAAGTGTTATACCACCATTCAGTGAGAGGTAACCACTTGACCCATTTTGTTTGTTTATCAGATACAAAACAACGAATATATGCTTCCAAAAATTTATTCACTATCTCATTTTTACCATTGTATTGAGGATGATAAGATGAGCTATGAGCTATTTGAGTACCCAAACAAGAAAATAACTTCGTCCAAAAATTTCCAGTAAAAATGGAATCTTTGTCACTCACAATAATCTTCTGGTTTCCATGTAGCTTTTGAATTGTGTCAGAAATTGTATTTCATTTAAATGGATGAGATAATGCACAAAAGTGTGCATAATTGGTAAGTCTATCAACTACCACCATGATGACACTCTTTCCTTTGGACTTAGGTAAACCTGTGATAAAATCCATTGAAATGTCCTCCCAACGTTGACTTGGAATGGATAAGGGTTGTAGAAGACCCGGGGTCTTAATTGTATCAACTTTATTTTGCTAGAGAACCAAACATTCTACTACAAAATTTTGAATATCAGATTTAAGGCCATCCCAAAAAAATCTTTCTTCACCTTATGGTAAGTTTTTAAAAATATTGAGTGACCTCCTAAAGAAGAAGTGTGTAATTCCAAAAGAATATTTTGTTTTAGTTGGGAGCTCTTACAAAGATATAAGAGATATTTGTACCATAAGGAATCATTTTTCCAACTAAATGTATCAGATGTACTAGGATCTTGCTGCAACTTTTGAATGGGTGTCCACACTTCTTCGTCCATCTTCCATTCATCCCTTTCTTTGGTTATCCAATCTGGTTGGGTAATAGAAATGGCACAAAGCAATGCTTCCACCTCTTCATTCTTTCTTGAGAGTGCATCTGCAAAGGCTTCCATTTTTTGTAGATTATTTCAAAGTCATAACCCAACATCTTTGTGACCCATTTTTGCTTCTCTTTTGAAGATAGTCTTTGTTCCAAAAAGTGTTTAAGACTATCATCATCAGTTTTTACCTTGAAGTGTCTTCCCATCAGGTAAGGTTGCCATTTCTTTAGATCATGTAGTATTGCTAACATTTCCTTCTCATAAATAACTTTTTTTAAATACTTTCCTTTGATTGGATGACTTTCAAAATCAATGGGTCTTCCTTCATGCATTAAAACAACACCATCTCCATTTCCTGGGGCATCAGATTCCACAAAAAATGTTTTTTTGAAATATGGCGTAGCTAAGACTAGTGCTAGGCACATTTCCTCTTTAAGATGTTCAATGGTCGTAGTTGCTTCAGGATTCGATGAAAATGAATCTTTCTTCAATAATGTTGTTAGAGGTTCTACTATTCTCCCATAATTCTTAACAAAATTTTGATAATACCATGTTAACCCAAGAAATCCTTGCAACTGCTTTATGGTTGTGGGGACTTTCCATTCCTTAATGGATTTAATTTTTTTAGGGTCTACCTTAACAACCTCGTGAGATACAATATGACCTAGATATTCCACATCTTTTACTCCAAAGAAAAATTTGGATGATTTTGCATATAATTGTTTCTCCTGCAATAGTTTGAGCACCCTGTCAACATGTTAAACATGATCCTTCCAAGACCAGCTGTAGATTAGTATATCATCAAAAAATACTGGCACAAATTTTCTAAGGAAGGATTGGAAAATGGAATTCATCAACCCTTGAAATGTACAAGGTGCATTGGTAAGGCCAAAAGGCATGACCAAAAATTCATAATCACCCTCATGAGTTCGAAATGTTGTTTTCAGAATATCTTGAGTCTTCATTCTAATTTGATGATATCCTGAACAAAGATCCAGCTTGGTAAAATAAATTGCTCCATGTAATTCATCCAATAATTCACTAATCACTGGAGTGGGAAATTTATCTTTAATAGTGAGCTTATTGAGCTCCCTATAATCTGGACACATGTGCCATTATGCATCGTTCTTCTGCACCAATACTACTGGAGTAGAGAAAGAACTTTGACTAGGTTGAATTGTACGAGCCTCTAACATTTCTTCAATCATACGTTCAATTTGACTCTTTTGGACATAAGGATATCTATAATGCCTGATGTTTGGAGGAACACTTCCTGGAATCAAATGAATATCATGATCATGATCACGAATAGGTGGGATTCCTTTTGGATTTTCAAACACCTTGGAATGATTGTCCAAGACTTTTTGGAGATTTGCAGAAATAGATGATTTTGATATTGGAACTTCTAGTGAGCATAATTGTGCAATTACACCTCATTGTTATTTCTTCAAAATATTTTTCATGACATTAGAGCTTATTATCTTTATCAGATTCCCTGTGATATCCCATAATTCTAATTCCTTTCCTTATGAAAAAAATTCAATAAAATTTCTTGAAAATTAAAAGCTACCATCCCTGAAGATTGTAACAATTGTACTCCTAGTACAACATCAATGCCTCCCATTGGAATGGAAAGCATTAGAATATTAAATACATATTCCCCCATGGTTAGCTTGATATTATGGAATTTTATAGAGCAATTTATAGTTCCTCCATTGGAAACCGTCACTTGACATTTTTTTCTGGGTATAGGAAACAATTCAATTCCTTGACTACGTTACAATGAATATAATTATGGGAACTACCCGAATCTATCAAAACTATTAGCTTTTTCTTCTTGATATGTCCTTCTATCTTGAGAGTTTGAGGATTGGTAATTCCTGCCAATTCATTACAAAATATGATTGGACTCATTTCTTCCTCTTCTAGGGTTGGTTCCTGGTGTATATCCTCTTCTTTTGAAGATTCTTGTTCATTTCTTCTTCCTCTTCGCAATCTATGTAAAATAATTTCTTCTCAGCACATTTATGACCTTTAGAGAACTTTTTATCACAACTATAGCAAAGCCCTTTTGCTCTTTTTTCTTCTGATTTTTGTGGTGTCAACCTTGTAGGTTGTAGAAGTCTAGGAGTAGCAACACTTCCATCTTTATATATGTGAGTGGTAGGCTTCCCTATTGCCATAATTTTACATTCAATTTTTCTTTCCAACCTGAATGACTTTTCCAATGAATCAGGTTCCCAAACGCGAACCTCATGTTGTATGTTGTCCATTAAATTTCCTATGAAGACATCAATCCTATGCTCCTCTAGAATATCAGTTACCCTTATATTCAATTTTTGGAAGTCCTCAATGTGCTCCATCACTAAACCCTTTTGTTTGAGATTTATCAATTGGCTAAAGAATGTGTTGCTTTTTGTATCCTCATAATGTGCTATCATTTCCTCCATAAAAGTTCACCAAGTGACAATTTATTTACGGGAGAAAAGCCATCGATACCATACAAATGTATTTTTTTCTAAATGTAAAGTTGCAATGCGTACCTTTTGTGTGTTTTGTACATTATTGAAATAAAAATATTTCTCCATGTGTAGTATCCATGTTATGGGATCCTTGCCATCAAACTTCCTCATATCCATATTTGGAATATGGTGGTTCTTACATCCAACATTAGATTTTATGAAATCATGATTAACATTTATTTTGTTCTCATCGTGAGTTTCCTCTACTATCTTTTCACCATTAGGAAACATTTCTTGTATCAACTTTTTCAAACCTTCCATGTCTGTTTTTAGATCATTCTTCATGTTTTCCATGTTGTCTTTCATTTTTTCATTGATCTTAGCTTCCATGTCATCCATATTAGCTTCCATGGCATCCATCTTAGCTTCCATGCCAGCTTCCATTCCATCCATATTATTTTTTGTTTCTCTTTGCAAGAGTAAAATTTGGTGCACTTGCTCTTGTAATTTTGATATGTCATGTCACATTTCTTCATCTTCATGAGTCATAGTAGAGACTTATGAAGGCTTAATGGCTATTGAATTCTTTTTAGGTGCAATTTTAGAACCCGATACTGATATCTATGCTACAATATGCCCTTGGAATCAATTCAAACTGATTTTTCACATAATACTTATGCAATTCAAAAAAGAAATTACACACCTTTTTCTTACTTTTGGGGAGCTCGAGATTGAAACTGAATTATCTCTGTGATTTTGGATCTTCATTATCTAAAATTCAGCTCTGTAGTATCCCTCTGAAGCTTCTTTCAAATTCCATAGGTCTGACCTAATTTGGATTCTTCAAAGAAAAGTTATACCTAATCTCCCACAATGACCTAATTATGGACTTTTTTAGAAGAGAAAACTTGTACGACGTGGCACGTGTCAATGTTTCCTTCTTTGGCTCTAAAATTGATAAAAAGAAAACTTAAATCCGTGTACTTGTGGTGAATTCTTACATAATTCCAATCTGATGCTCAAACTGAGAGTTATGATGATTTTCCCATGGTCACCCCTTTGAGATGAAATTCGAGAGCCTAAAACAAATCTAACTTCCACAGATGATATGTCCGAAAATATTCAAATCAAGCTCTGAAAATTTTCCACGACATTTCTCAGGATTTCGGATTCACTTTGTAAAAATTTCATCTTCTAGACACTCACAGAAAAAAAATTATAGCGAAATTCCCATTATGAGCTGTTTAGGTTAAATTCATAAGCCTGCAAAAATCCCTAACTTCCACCGATCATATCTCTGAAAATATTGTGAACCAAGATTTGAATTTTTTCCACAGCATTCCTCAGGATTTCTTCTTCGCGCTCTAAAAATTTTAGCTTCTGAACCTTCGTATAAAATAACTTTATAGTGAAAATTCCACAATGACTTGTTTGGAGCATCAAAACCCTAGAATCCAAAGCTTTGATACCAAATGTTATGAAACCAGCTCCAAAAATAGAAGAAAAGAGAGATCAACACCTTAGAAATCAGCCACATCGACGGGGAAACCTACAATACATTACATTAATGAAAAATTATTGGATGGTACAAATTACCAAAACCTCCTTCTATATATAGGAGTTCATGGGGCCACAATATAATCCTAGCCAACCTAACAATAATAATGTAAGGGAACAATAATAACAATATTGTGGTTATAGGGAACAACAATAATAATAAGGGGGTTACACTAATAACAATAAGGGACTAAACTAATAATATTGTGACCTAACATTCAAACAATGTTAGAAATAAATTCCATTAACATATCAGATCTTAACAAACCTACTCCTCACTATCATGATTTCAAAAGCTTTTTGTTGCCAAATTTTCATGGCCACTTTAAAATGCTTATGCTCAGCTTCCATCCCTGGCTGATCAAACATCTTTTCTTTATATGTAACTACTTCTCTGAAAGTATCTTTCCTTATCATCAAGAAATTCTTAGTCCTCATTAAGCTCTAAGATTCTTCTTATCCTAAATATAAAATATTTTAATTAAAAAAACCTTCTCTACAGACCTTTTGTCTGTCTCCAGAAGAGAATTCTAGCTCTGATACCAAATGACGACCCTGCCAAGTCAATACTCCATCATCAGTAACCTAAAAAAATAAGGTTACATCACAAGTCTCGAGACAAAGACTCCAACCCTTCCTATCCCCATCTATTTAGTAAAAAATTCCTTTAAAATCAATATGCATAAACCTGGAAGGATTAATGTCATATATATTTTTTTTCTCCCTTGATTACTTGGGCATGATCAAGGGAAAAAAAGATCATTTCAACACTCTATTTCTAAAATTCATGTTCTTATTTACCTTCAGCTTTGTTGGATGCATGAAATCATTGGATTTGAGAACCGAAACCCAATTGTTGGAACATGAACTAAACTCCATAACAGGAACAAGACTACTAATTCAGAAACAGAACTCCATCCTTAGATACGCTTGTGGGTTTTCATCTGACCTTCATATACTATCACATCTTCTTACCATAATCTTCCCATCATTATAGTGTTGCTCATCTTGGTGTTGATACGGATCCACAGTTTTCCCAATCTTACAGTTACTTAACTTTGCGTTGTAAACACTGCCTATGATTACTTTGCCTCTACAAAATATCAACACTCGGGGTTCGATTCAATAAAAACTTGTGATAATACCATGTTAACCTGAGAAATACTTACAACATATTTATGTTTGGGGGGACATTCGATTCCTTAATGGCTTTAATTTTGTTAGGGTCTACCTTAACACCCTCGTGAGATACAATATGACCTAGATATTCCACCTCTTGTACTCCAAAGAAACATTTGGATGCTTTTGCATATAATTGTTTCTCCTGCAATGGTTTGAGCACCCTGTCAACATGTTGAACATGATCCTTCCAAGAGCATTTGTAGATTAGTATATCATCAAAAAAAACTAGCACAAATTTTGTAAGAAAGGGTTTGAAAATGGAATTCATCAACCCTTAAAATGTAGAAGGTGCATTGGTAAGGCCAAAAGGCATGAACCAAAATTCATAATCACCCTCATGAGTTTGAAATGTTGTTTTCGAAATATCTTTATTCTTCATTCTATTTTTATGATATCCTGAACAAAGATCCAACTTGGTAAAATAAATTTCTCCATGTAATTTATTCAATAATTCATCAACCATAGGAATGGGAAATTTATCTTTAATAGTGAGCTTATTGAGCTCCCTATAATCCAGAAACATGTGCCATGATCCATCCTTATTTTGCACCAATACTACTGGAGTAGAGAAAGAACTTTCACTAGGTTGAATTATAAGAGCCTCTAACATTTCTGCAATCATATGTTGAATTTCACTCTTTTGGACATAAGGATATATATAAGGAACGATTTTTGGAGGAACACTTCCTGGAATAAAATGATACCATGATCATGATCATGAATAGGTGGGAGTCCTTTTGGAGTTTCAAACATCTTGGAATAATTTTCCAAGACTTTTTGGAGTTCTGCAGAAATAGATGATTTTGATGTTGGAACTTCTAGTGAGAATAATTGTGCAATTACGCCTTGTTGTTCTTTCTTCAGAAGCTTTGTCATGATGTTAGAGCTTATTATATTTATCAGCTTCCCTATGATGCCCCTGTAATTCGACTTCCTTTCCTTATGAAAAAATATTCAAGAAAAGTTCTTGAAAATTAAAAGCTACCATCCCCGAAGATTGTAACCATTGTACTCCTAGTACAACATCAGCGCCTACCACTGGAATGGAAAGAATTGGAATATTAAATACATATTCCCGCATGGATAGCTTGATATTATGAAATTTTCTAGAGAAATTTATAGTTCCTACATTTACAACCATCACTTGACATTCTAGTGCTAGGTATAGGAAATAATTCAATTCCTTGGCTACCTTACAATGAATATAATTATGGGTACTACCCGAATCAATCAACACTATTACCTTTTTCTTCTTGATATGTCATTATATCTTGAGATTTGGAGGAGTGGTAATTCCTTCCAATGCATTACATGATATGGTCGGACTCATTTCTTCCTCTTCTAGGGTTGGTTTCTGGTGTATATCCTCTTCTTTTGAAGATTCTTGTTCATTTTATTCTTCCTCTTCACAATCTATGTAAAATAATTTCTTCTCAGCACACTTATGACCTTTAGTGAACTTGCTATCACAACTATATCAAAGGCCTTTTGCGCTTTTTTCTTTTGATTTTCGTGGTGTCAAACTTGTAGGTTGTAGAATTCTAGGAGTAGCAACACTTCCATCTTTATATATGTGAGTGGTGGGCTTCCTTTTTGCGATAATTTTACATTCAATTTTTCTTTCCAACCTGAATGCCTTTTCCAATGAATCAGGTTCCCAAACGCGAACTTCATGTTGTATGTTATCCTTTAAATTCCCTATGAAGACATCAATCCTATGTTCCTCTGGAATACCAGTTACCCTTATATTCAATTTTTGGAAGTCCTCAATGTGCTCCATCACTAAACCCTTTTGTTTGAGATTTATCAATTGGTTAAAGAATGTGTTGCTTTTTGTATCCTCATAATGTGCTATCATTTCCTCCATAAAATTTGACCAAGTGACAATTTTTTTATGGGAGAAAAGCCATCGATACCATACAAATGTATTTTTCTCTAAATGTAAAGTTTCAATGCGTACCTTTTGTGTGTTTTGCACATTATTGAGATAAAAACATTTCTCCATGTGTAGTATCCATGTTATGGAATCCTTGCCATCAAAATTCCTCATATCCATCTTTGGAATATGGTGGTTCTTCCATCCAACATTAGATTTTATGAAATCGTGATTAACATTTATTTTGTTCTCATCATGAGATTCCTCTACTATCTTTTCACCATTATGAAACATTTCTTGTATCAACTTTTTCAAACCTTCCATGTCTGCTTTTAGATCATTCTTCATGTTTTCCATGTTGTCTTTCATTTTTTCATCGATTTTAGCTTCCATGTCATCCATCTTAGCTTCCATGGAATCCATCTTAGCTTCCATGCTAGCTTCCATTCCATCCATCTTATTTTTTGTTTCTCTTTTCTAGAGCGAAATTTGGTGCACTTGCTCTTTTAATTTTGATATGTCATGTTGCATTTTTTCATCTTCATGAGTCATAGTAGAGACTTTTGAAGGCTTAATGGGTGTTTAATTCTTTTTAGGTGGAATTTTAGAACCCGATACTAATATCTATGCTACAATATTCTGTTTGAATCAATTCAAACTGATTTTTCACACAAGACTTATGCAATTCGAGAAACAAATACACACCTTTCTCTTACTTTTGAGGAGCTCGATATTGAAACTGAATTATCTCTGTGATTTCGGATATTCATTATCTAAAATTTGGCTCTGTAGTATCCCTCTGAAGCTTATTTCAAATGCCATAGGTCTGACCTGATTTGGATTCTTCAAAAAAAATTTATACCCATTCTCCCACAATGACCTAATGATGGACTTGTTCAGAAGGGAAAGCTTGTACGACATGGCATGTGTCAATGTTTCCTCCTTCGGCTCCGAAACTGATAAAAATGAAACTTAGATCCATGTACTTGTGGCCAATTCTTACAGAATTCCAATATGATGCTCAGAGAGAGAGTTATGATGATTTTCCCACGGTCGGCCCTTTGAGATGAAATTCGGGAGCCTAAAACAACTCTAACTTCAACAAATGATATGTCCGAAAATATTGTGAATAAAGCTCTGAAATTTTTCCTCGATATTCCTTAGGATTTTGAACTCGCTATGTAAACATTTCAGCTTTTGGACCCTCATAGAAAAAAAATTATAGCAAAAATCCGACGATGAACTGTTTAGGTTAAATTCAAGAGCCTGCAAAAATCCCTAACTTCCACCAATCATATCTCCAAAAATATTGCGAACCAAGATCAAAATTTTTTCCATGTCGTTCCTCAATATTTCTTCTTAGCGCTCTAAAAATTTGAACTTCTGAACCTTCGTAGAAAAACAAAATTATAGTGAAAATTCCATAATGACTTGTTTAGAGCAGCGAAACCCTAGAATCTAAAGATCTGATACCAAATGTTATGAAACCAGCGCCAAAAATAGAAGAAAAGAGAGATTAACACCTTAGAAATCAGCCACATCAAGGGGGAAACCTCTAATACATTACATAAATGAACAATTCTTGGATGCTACAAATGACCAAAACGTCCTTCTATATATAGGAGTCCATGGGGCCACAATATAATCCTAGTCGACCTAACAATAATAATGTAAGGGCACAATAATAAAAAATGGGATACACTAATAACAATAAGGGAGTAAAATAGTAATATAGGGACCTAACATTCAAATATTTTTAGAAATAAATTCCATTAACATATCAGATCTTAACAAACCTGCTCCTCACTATCAAGATTTCAAAATATTGTTGCTGCCAAATTTTCATGGCCACTTTAAAATGCTTATGCTCAGCTTCCATCCCTGGCTAATCAAAAATATTTCCTTTGTATGTAACTACTTCTCCCAAAGTAGCTTTCCTTATTATCAATAACTTCTTAGTCCTCATTAAGCTCTAAGCTTCTTCTTATCCTACATATAAAATATTTTAATTCAAAAAACCTTCTCTAAAGACCTTTTGTCTGTCTCTAAAAGAGCATTTTGGCTTTGATACCAAATGATGACCTTGCCAGGTCAATACTCCATTATAAGTAACCTGAAAAAATAAGGTTACATCAAAAGTCTCGAGACAGAGACTCCAACCCTTCCTATCCCCATCTATTTGGTAAAAAATTCCTTTAAAATCAATATGCATAAACCTGGAAGGATTAATTTCAGTTTTTTTTTTTTCTGCTCTCTCAATTACCTGGGCATGACAAAGGGAGCACAAGATCTATCAACACTCTGTTTCCGAAACCCATGTTCTCATTTACCTTCAGCTTTGTTGGATGCATGAAAGCATTGGAGTTGAGAACCGAAACCCAATTGCTGGTACATGAACTAAACTCCAGAACAGGAAAAAGACTACTAATTCAAAGACAGAACTCCCTCCTTAACTACGCCTATGGTTTGTCAACTTCATTTCATCTACTATCACACCTTCTTACCATAATCTTCCCATCGTTACGGTGTTGTTGATCTTGGTGTTGATACGGATCCATAGTTTTCCCAATGTTACAGTCACTTATGATTACTCTGCCTCTACACAATATCAGCACTCAGGGTTCAATTCAATACAAACTTGTGATAATACCATGTTAACCAGAGAAATCCTTGAAACTTCCTTATGGTTCTGAGGACTTTCCATTCCTTAATGGATTTAATTTTTTTAGGGTCTACCTTAACACCCTCCTGAGATACAATATGAGCTAGATATTCCACCTCTTGTACTCCAAAGAAACATTTGGATGCTTTTGCATATCATTGTTTCTCCTGCAATAGTTTGAGCACCCTATCAACATGTAGAAAATGATCCTTCCAAGACCAGTTGTAGATTATTATATCATCAAAAAATACTAGTACAATTTTTCTAAGGAAGGGTTTGAAAATGGAATTCATCAACCCTTGAGATGTAGAAGGTGCATTAGTAAGGCCAAAAGTCATGACCAAAAATTCATAATCACCCTAATGAGTTCAAAATGTTGATTTTGGAATATCTTCAGTCTTCATTCTAATTTGATGATATCTTGGATGAAGATCCAACTTGGTAAAATAAATTTCTCCATGTAATTTGTCAAATAATTCATCAATCACAGGAATGGGAAATTTATCTTTAATAGTGAGCTTATTGAGCTCCGTATAATCTAGACACATGCACCATGATCCATCCTTCTTTCACACCAATACTACTGCAATAGAGAAATAACTTTGACTAGGTTGAATTATACGAGCCTCTAACATTTCTATAATCATACGTTCAATTTTACTCTTTTGGACATAAGGATATCTATAAGGCCTGATGTTTGGAGGAACACTTCCTGGAATGAAATGAATATCATGATCATGATCACGAATAGGTGGGAGTCCTTTTGGAGTTTCAAACACCTTGGAATTATTGTCTAAGAATTTTTGGAGATCTACAGAAATAGATGATTTTGATGTTGGAACTTCTAGTGAGCATAATTGTGCAAATACGCCTCGTTGTTATATCTTCAAAAGCTTTGTCATGAAATTAGAGATTATTATCTCTATCAACTTCCCTGCGATACCCCATAATTTGACTTCCTTTCCTTATGAAAAAAAATTCAAGAAAATTTCTTGAAAATTAAAAGCTATGAAAGCCTCTCAAATCATACCAATGTGTTTTCGATTGTATATACATCTGAACCCATGCTACCAGAAATCAATTTAAATTTCCACGTGTGATAATCATCAGTGCCAAGTCTGGGGTCTTCGGGTCAAAACCCAAAGAAATTATCCAAAATACTAATGTGCATGCACTTTTCCTTTTATACCATGGCGTTCTTCCTTTACTATTGGAAACACAAACATTTGTAATGTGTCCCTTCCTCTGAGATTTAAATCTTGCTCCTTACAACCAAAGAATTGGATTTCTATCATCTCTCTCCTTAAATTTTGCACACATATTTCTAAACAAACCTCTAAACATTGATTCCATAAAAGAAAACTTTAGAATATTTCATCAATGCTCCTCAACATAGAGTAATCCTCTTATTACTGCAAATTTACAATTTAATGAATTTTATGCTCTCCAGATATTCACACGGAAATGAATTGTGCATTCACAGATTGATACTATCATGGTTAATTTTTTAATGCACAACACTTTATCTTATACCATCCGACATCCCTGGTAACCATAAAAAATTTAATGACACTTGAAATTCATTAATCAATCACTGTTGATCCATCTTCTGATTAACGGTGAATCATTTCCATAGCTGGAATTCAAATTCTATTCGTCATTTTCCAGAATTCAAATAAGTCAAGGGAGAAGCTAATAACATAAACATAGTGATTCACACACATACAAACAAGGGTTTATCAATAATAGACAAGTAAACTATTTCTTTCAATCATTTATGTACAGATAGATTACCTAGAATCTCACTCTCTCTATTTTCCATGGCCTCATTCTCATTCATTTGGCCACTCCTTTCTCTCTTTTTCTCATGCCCCTAGGCTTAAAATTATGAAAACAATTACATAGTTATGGATCATTTTGGATCCATGACCTTCTCCATAAATCACTCAACTAATTCCTAAAATCTCTAATGCCACTTTTAACTCAACTAATCCTCTATTCTAGGATCCCCTAATCTCTAAGATCTCTATGAGATCTTCACAAGTCAAAAACGTCTCACATTCTCACATAATTTATTAAAAAATATACAAATTTCTTATTAATAAATTAAAAACATCACACCCCTTGAGTAAACCTAATATACTATGATTTTATGAGCAGAATGTTCCTGCACCATATGATAAGGTATATTATGAACATGGAAAAACATACTTACACCTTGCCCCCATACTAGTTTGTAGAATACATCTCTCCACGCAATAAAACAAAAAAATTCTAATGTTTTTCATAACCTTGATCGAGTTGATTTCTCAATAATATCATATCAACTTGGTTAAGTTATTAAAGGATTAAATTTTAGATCTTTATTTATTCTAAAATCTAAATTATGGGGCCGACTTGATGGATACGCAACCCTAGGCCATTGATATTTATGGCGTAGTCTATCTATGCTACGTTTTGGCCTTCCCGTCCACCGATATTTTTTATATTTTCCGGTACCTCCTCCTTAGGCTCCTTTGCTGGGGTTCGTCTCTGTTTCATGTTCGTCACTGTTCACCGTGTAGCTCCGTCCTAGAGCACTCACACTCCAACTCCAGCTCCCCATGCAATTCAAACTCTATCTCACCGCCCAATTCAAGCGCTAGACTAACAGGACCAAAACTCACATCTCTCTAATTGCTGCTCACCTCGTCCATCCAGAGCATTCGCAGGTATAATTGGGATCCATAATTCAACATCCCAAATCAATTTCTCTACTCTTAAAATGAGTTGCTGCTAAATCTGTGTGATGGGAAGTTGCAGTTGCTGCTAAATCTGTGTGATGGGAAGCTACAGAATGGAGTAGTCTAGTGCATCGATCGTAGATCGGCAGGGCCTCTGGATTCAAAGTGTCCATCCTCGGAGCCTTGCAAGGCATCGAAAAACCCCTTTTCATGCTCATGAAAATGAATCCGTTGGTCTCAATCCTTCACCTCTATGATGTCATCAATATGCTTGGCTTCACTAAAGATAGCAACCATATGGGCACCACTGTCGTTGTATGCACAATTTTAAGAGATAGGGATTTCGTATATACTTCATTTTTAGGTCCTAATTATTACAATTTTTGTGTTTTTTTAGGGGCGTGGATTTGTGGGCAAAGAGTAGCTTGAAGCAACCTTGGTGGGAATGGATCTCGTGATCATCTCTGTAGGAATTCCATGGAAACCCGGGATGACTAGGGATGATTTGTTCAATATCAATGGGGGAATCGTCTGCACCCTGTGCAAAGGAGTAACCAAGTGTTGTCCCAAGACAATTGTGAATATTATCGGCAATCCTATTAATTCCACTGTGCCAATTGCAACAGAGTTTTTTAAAATAGCCGTTGCCTATAATCCTCAACATTCCATGGGAGTTCAACATTAGATGTTGTAAGAGAAAATACTTTCCTGGTATATAAGCTAAACTTTCATTTCCACACTTAGTTTTTAGTGGAGTTGGAACTAGCTAGTTAGATTAGATTTTCATTTTGGCATCGCTGAGCTTAACAATGGTTTTTCGCTGTAATTTTTTTTTGGGGTTTTCACAATTTGGATATCTGGCTGACCCTTTTCAAATTTCATAGGAGACATCATTATTTCTGGAACTTTGATTTCAAAATACATTGTTGGTAATGTAAATGAGATACCAACTTGAGCATTGCATGGCTCTGGTTGAACACGCTGAAATCGTAGAGGTTGATGTTCCAGTGGTTGGTGGGTATGCAGGAATCGCCAATATTCAACTTTTATCTAAAGTTTTCCTTTTGAAACCAAAAAAATAATGGATGTTTCTATTTCGCTGGTTTGTTTAATGTAATATTCAAATATGATTTCTATCAAGATAGGTAGGATTCCATGTTTATATGTTATATTATTTCTATGATATGAATTCGAGTCTTTCACTGATATGTTTTTTTTGTTTTTTTAGAACTGAAACAAAATTGTGTGTCAATTATGCCATACAAAGCTACTTGAAACAACTTGGCGATCCATGTAATAATTTACCTCTTGAGTCTGCTTTGTTTTTTATTCTTTTTTATTCTTTTTTAAAATTTCCAAAATTTATAGGTTCTTATTATCCTTTGAGTTTTTCAACTCTGCATTTTGTGTTATTTTGGGATATTATTTCATTATTATTTTTGGCTTCTGTTGGTTTTTTTTGGATAGTTTGTAATAATTGATATAGTTTACTGTTACATTTTTAATTTTTTTTTTTTTTGTGATTTCTGAAATATAAATCTTTTCCAGTCTTTTTCTTGATTTTGGTCTTTTCCAGGCTAAAGAGAAATAAATCTGCTCTTTTCTTCATTTCCAACCATTGACTTATTTTCTATTTTTTTTAATCCTTCTTTTAAAACTTTCACTGATATGTAAAGCAAAAGCAAAGCCAAATTTCTTTTAACATAAACTAAAGTATACTATCACCATGACAACTCTTCATTTTCCAGAAGTTCTTAACCAATCGTTTATCTATCATCTATTAATTTGTATAAACTAGAAGGGAATCTATTAATTTGTATAAACTAAAAGGCTAACATTTAAATGAACTACCATTTTTTACCCTTTTTAAGAATATGTTTTTATTCTAAAGTAAGACTGAATTGTGTTGGTTTCAGATAATTTTACCTTCCAGGACCATTGAATGCAGATGGAAAATTAGTGAACACTGACGGTGACAATGAATTTAATGCAGATGAAAAGTTAGTGAACACTAACAGTGACAATGAATTACACTAACAGTGACAATGAATTTATATGCAGACGTTGTTATAATTACATATATTTTCAACATTTCAATTTGGAGAAGAATCTTAATTTTGGAATGTGTTTGTCTTGGCAAATTTGGGTTAGAGAAGTTGAGAAAGGAACTATGACCAAACATTGAAAAGTAATTTCATCTCTCATATATTAACTGCATACTGGGACGTGAGGAGTATGGTGTCTTAAAGCTATACAAAGTAAGAATTTTATGATTGTTAGTTTGGTTTTCTTAGTTTTTTTGTTTTAGCTTATCCTACATGTTATTGAGATCCAAAGATCCAAAGTAGATGATATAATTTTATTCTCTTCGATTTGGAATCACATGAATTTTGCATTGAACCTAGTTCTTGGATCAATTTAGGCACAACAAACAAATATGTTGAATTGAAACATTGATGAAAATAAATATATTATTGTTATGAAATTATAATGGACACTATGAAATGAAATTGGTACTGGTTATTTTTAGGCTTCATTTTTTATATATCACAATTGTAAGATAACTATATGGAATCCATTAGTTTTACTCATCCAAATTGTGATATTTTGTTGTTTATATCACTTATCATGGAAATTGTGATATTTTGTTGTTTACATCAGTTATCTTGGATTGTTGATGTTCACTGTGGATTGTACCAGATATTCACCAAGTTTACCATTATTAGTTTTGATATTGTTGTTTACATCACTTATCATCGAAATTGTGATATTTTGTTGTTTACATCAGTTATCTTGGATTGTTGATGTTCAATATGGATTGTACCAGATATTCACCAACTTTACCATTATTAATTTTGATATTGTTGTTTGTTTGTGATATTTTCTTGTTTACATCACTTACCATTGAAATTGTGATATTTTGTTGTTTACATCAGTTATCTTGGATTGTTGATGTTCAATGTGGATTGTACTAGATATTCACCAACTTTACCATACCATTATTAGTTTTGATATTGTTGTTTGTTTGTGATATTTTTTTGTTTACATAACTTATCATCGAAATTGTGATATTTTGTTGTTTACGTCAGTTATCTTTGATTGTTCATGTTCAATGTAGATTGTACCAGATATTCACCGAATTACCATTATTAGTTTTGATATTGTTGTTTATTTGTGATATTTTGTTGTTTACATCACTTATGATCTAAATTGTGACATATTGTTGTTTACATCATTTATCTTGGATTGTTGATGTTCAATGTGGATTGTACCATATATTCACCAACTTTACCATTATTAGTTTTGATATTGTTTTTTGTTGTCATGATTCATTGATTAAAGAAAATTCTACAATTATGTTATTGTATCTTAATTGGATACTCTATCATGAACATTGTAGTGCATATATATACATTTTCTAAAGTAAATCTCATGGGATACTCTCTTTTTCCTTGGAATATTTGGATAGAGAGTGGCTCATTTGTTATCCATAATAGTGATTGGTAATTCCAATGCACTCAATCAGATTTGAAGTTTGACCATTTGGGGCTACAGTGTCTATATATCTTATAAAGAGAAACTTCAATTTTTTTTTGGTTAGAGAGTGTATATATATTATATATATATATAAAAAAACCCCTAGGAAATTTGAAATTTGTAAAAAGAGATTAAACATTATTTCTTGAAAAACTACAATGATTTAAAAATAAAAATAAAAATAAGAAAATAGATTTTAGTGTTTGATGTAGTAAAAATTACTATGTCAAAGTATAATTCATATATAATTCATAAAAAGGGGAATTAAACATGAATTACATGATATTAAAACAGTCAATACAAGATGACAATTGTAGATTAAATGTCTTTTTGTTATTATCTTCAAAATTGTTTTTGTTTTGATTCTATTGATGAGTGAAGGTTACCATGTCAAACTGTAACTCCCAATATGGAGACTTGAGTAGTAGTATTATGATATTTTTATTATTTAACTTTCAAAGTTTCATATATATATATATATATATATATATATATATATATTATGTAACACATAGATGTTTATCATTCCATTATGAGCATAAATAATTTAGAGGGCATTTTTGTTGGAGTTGGTTTTCTAAGCACACGTCAAAATTATCCTTTTTTACTTCAATTTAAGAGAATAAATTTGGTTTGAAAGTAACACTTTTGTAAAAGAGGGAGAATCTGCTAAATTAATATTTTCTCTATATTATTTAGAAATATTATTCCAATAGTGGATAATATATGAATTATCATTCCATTATGAGCATAAATTTTATTTAATAATTAAAAGTGTATTTTCATTTGAGATGGTTTTCTGACTATAATCTGAAATTATATTTTTATGTAAAATGAGATAATATCAAAATAATATTATTTTTATGTACTTTATTTTAAGAAATAATATCAAAGTAATATTGTTGGAAAAGTGTGAGAATGTGCTAAATGGACTTTACTCCTATAATATATAAAATTATGATTCCAACAACAAACTATATTTGAATGCATATAAAATCTTTCAGTGATAATCACATCTAAGAATATTATGTCGACACTTTTAGAACCAACCACTTTTCCTGATGTTAAACCACACTGGCTAGTTAGAAAGGCGTGGACATAATACTAGACTACGGCCACACGGGGAATATCACACTATTCTTGATATTTGAATTCTTTATGGCATTGCAATAATTATATTCACATTGCATTTCCTTTTCTCATAATGGTCAGAAAAATGGGTTTTCCTGTTTTCATGCGTTGGTAAGACTGATATTTCCCAAAGTTCTCAGCTTTTTGGAAAACATTCGTAGTCACTGAAAGGAAATAGGACCTAAAAATGGAAAGGAAAATATATATTTGGAAAAAACACATAATATTTTTGTGAACAAATTATAATTAAGTCATTCATGAAGATAAGTATGTAAGACATGTAAATGAGAATAAATTGGGTTGATGTCAAGGAAACAGTTTTTTTAGAGTTTAAAAGATAACATTACTTCATCATGAGGTATTAAGATAAGGAATTTCATTGAGGTTAGCAATTTCCTATTGAAATGTATAGAAATTAATATGTTTTTCTTTCATGAAAGAAAAATTTAGTTGCTTCAAATGCCTGGATTCAACAAATAGATCCTTAGCAGTGTTCTCAGTAACCAATAAAAAGGATTGCATAGTAGAAATTATGGGAAAAACATTACATTTAATAAATGTTAAATACAATTCAGAAAATCCCACCATTGACCAAGCTGCAGCTCTGTTTCCATTTCCATCTTTTTTTTCATGGGTTCACCGTAAATCAATATGAATTAAATAAAACAACAAGAGTCAAATCATATAAAAAGGGATTGCCCAGTGGATGTTTATAACTATAGATTCCCTTCTAGTTTATACAAATTAACTGTTTCCATTTCCATCTTTTTTTTCATGGGTTCACCGTAAATCAATATGAATTAAATAAAACAACAAGAGTCAAATCATATAAAAAGGGATTTCCCAGTGGATGTTTATAACTATAGATTCCCTTGTAGTTTATACAAATTAATAGATGACAGATAAATGTTTACCTCAACAACCTCTGTACCCCATTTTGAATATGATTTGTTAAGGATCTCTCGAAAATGAAGAATTTTCATGCATGGTGATAGTAGACTTTAGTTTCTGTTAAAAAAATATTGGTCTTGCTTTTGCTTTATATATTAGCGAAAGTCTTAAAATAAGGATTAAAAAAAAAATAGAAAATAAGTCAATGTTGGAAATGAAAGAGAAGATCTATTTCTCCTCATTAGAAGGCAAAGAATGGCCTGAAAAAGACCAAAATCAAGAAAAATATTGGAAAATATTTATACTTAAAAGACGGACAAAGAAAGAAAAAGTTAAAAATGTAACAGTAAACTATATCAATCACTACAAACTATCCAAAAAAATCAACAAAAGCCAATAATAATAATGAAACAATATCCCCAAAGTAACACAAAATGCAGAGTTGTCTTCAAAGACACAGGGAGAAACAATTATTAAAAACTCAGAGGATAGTAAGACACTTGATAAATTTTGGAAATTTAAAAAAAAAATAGAAAAAGAATAAAAGGCAAGGAAAAATCAAGAGGTAAATTAGAGTTGTTTCAAGTAGTTTTGCGTGGCATAATTGGCACACAATTTTGTTTCTTCCAAAAAAACAAAAAAAACATATCAGTGAAAGACTTGAATTCATATCATAGAAATGATATAAGATATAAATATCGAATCCTAGTGAAAGACTTGAATTCATATCATAGAAATGATATAACATATAAATATGGAATCCTAGCAGCCTGGAAATCATTTTTGAATACTGCATTAAACAAACCAGCAAAATAGAAGCATCCATTATTTTTTTTATTTCAAAAGGAAAATTTCAAATAAAAGGTGAAGAATGGCGATTCTTGCATACCCACCAACCATGGGAACATCAACCTCCTTTGGATCCACATCTAAGATCTCAGCGTGTTCAACCAGAACCATGCAATGATCAAGTTGGTCTCTCATTTACATTACCAACAATGTATTTTGATATCAAAGTACCAGATATTATGATGTCTCCTATGAATTTTGAAAAGGGTCAGCGAGATATCCAAATTGTGAAAACCCCAAAAAATAATTATAGTGAAAAACCACTCTTAAGCTCAGCAATGCCAGAAAGAAAATCTAAACCACTCTTAAGCTCAGCAATGTGAGAATGAAAATCTAATCTAATTAGCTGGTTCCAACTCCACTAAAAACTAAGTGTGGAAAAGAAAGTTTACCTTGTATACGAGGAAAGTATTTGATCTTACAACATCTAATGTTAAACTCCCATGAAACACTGAGGGTTATAGGCAACAACTATTTTAAAAACCTCTGCTGCAATTGGCACAATGGAATTAACAGGATTGTTGATAATATTCACAATTGCCTTGGGACAACACTTGCTACTCCTTTGCACAGGGTGCGGATGATTCCCGCATTGATATTGAACAAATCATCCCTAGTCATCCCGGGTTTCCGTGGAATTCCTGTAGAGATGATCACGAGATCCATTCCCACAAGGTTGCTTCAAGCTACTCTTTGCCTACAAATCCATGCCCCTAAAAAAACATAAAAATTGTGATAATTAGGACCTAAAAATGAAGTAAATATGAAAGCCATATTTCTTAAAATTGTGCATACAACGGCAGTGGTGCCCATATGGCTGATATTTTCAGTGAAGCGAAGCATATTGATGACATCATAGAGGTGAAGGATTGAGACCAGCGGATTCATTTTCATGAGAATGAAAAGGGGTTGTCGATGCCTTGCGAGGCTCTGAGGATGGACACCTTGAATCCATAGGCCTTGCCGATCTACGATCGATGCGCTCGAGTACTCCATTTTGTAGCTTCCCATCACATAGATTTAGTAGCAACTCATTTTAAGAGCAGAGAAATTGATTTGGGATGTTGAATTATGGATCCCAATTATACATGTGAATGCTCTGGATGGACGAGGTGAGCAACAATTCGAGAGATGTGAGCTCTGGTCTTGTTAGTCTAGTGTGTGAATTGGGCGGTGAGCTGGAGTTTGAATTGCATGGGGAGTTGAAGCTGGAGTGTGAGTGCTCCAGGACGGAGCTACACGGTGAACGGTGATGGACATGAAACAGAGACGAACCCCGGAAAAGGAGCCTAAGGAGGCGGTACCAAAAAATATAAAAATATCGGTGGCTGGGAAGGCCAAAACGTAGCATAGATAGACTACGCCGATATTTATTGGTAGGATCATGAGGGGCCTTAATGTCACACTTTAGGTAGCCTTATTACTACTTAAGGCCCATTGACATGGTATTTTGTTGTCCCAAATATTTTTCCCAATGTATTTCCTTGTCCCATAGACTAAACCAATATGTCAATAGTAATGATAACATTTCTAATTCTATGCCTATAACATGTTCATCACTAGACTATAATATATCTAGTAATAGATATGAGAGTATATTTTCTTAATTTTTTATTTGAGAGTGATATCTATTTTATGGTTGAAGTAATGATGAGTGAATAGGAATTTTGAAGAACTTTTTACATAGGATCGATGGATCTTAATAGCTCAATTGAGCTCCATAGCTTGAATTATCCATATAGCTCTATTGATCCTCTAGTTAGCCAAGTAAATGGCTTGATCGATGATTTAGGAAACCATTGATCAAGCATTTTAAGTGCTCGATCGATCTTTTTAGGTCCTAAAAAGCACAATTTTAGCACCACTTCTACAAATTTTTCTGTAACACCATTTTGCACCCTAGCGGACATAGAGTAAAAATTTTCATTAGGTGGTGGGGTTTATCATGTTGGATTCATGATGGAATCCTCTATCCAATGGGATATGAATTTTACATTTTCAAATTCATATGATAATTTTTATCTAATTTATTTTAAACACAATGCTTGAAATTTTTTTGGATAATTTTAAAGAGCTTGAATAAAATATCAATAATATAAAATATAAACAAAGAAAAATTTTCAAAAAATAACACTATCTTTATTTACAGGTCCTCTTCAAAAAGGTACTTTTGGTTTTTTAATTTCTTTAAATAGTTGAAAAAAAACCTTACGCAAAGATGTGTCTGTAAAATGCAATTGAAATATTACTTCACCATCTTTGAAAAATAAAAAAAAAATATGATTTTCCATAAAAAATAAAATTTTAATATAAAAAACTTACTTCTATTTCTATATATATATATATATATATATATATATATATATATCTTAAAAATACCCATTATAGACTGAGTTATGCTACATGAACACACACATACCTCTTAAGATGCGCAAAATTTTGCAAGGATGAGTATTGCATTTAATGGAAAATTGAGAAATAATATGAGACAAAATTGTTTTGCAAAACATACCACTAGGACAACAACATAAATCTATGCATATTGTCTTTTTACTTTGAATCAAAATTCACAATGCTTATATGAATTTTGAGGCCTTCAATTCAATAAAAGAGGAAAATTTTGAAAATTGACCACCACATTTGGCCCAAAAGGGTAACCCATATTCATGCATTCAACCATAAAAATTATTATGGCAAAACATAAAAAATAAGTTGAACGATGTTCCTTATTCCCTATATTCCCGCATGTAGACTCTTGGTTGACCTTCTTGCACAACATCCCTTTTTGTGATGCTCCTCTACATCACTCCAAAAATGTATATCCAAAACACTTCACCAGTAGGCCCCCGACACTCAAATATCACTCGTCATGTGCTCAGTTAGTGGCAATTTATTCAAATTGTCCTCCGGGTTCTATGGGTTCTCCAATGTAGTTTTGATTTTCTATTCCACTTCTTTGAGTTCTTCACTTTCTAGCAATATTGTCCAAATGCATATTCCTTCTTCATACAGACTGTTGCTTTCTATGTCTTATCCTTTAATCTCCTCAACTATCAATGTTGTTGGGTGCTCCTTTCCTATGCACTCTTGCTCTTAAAATAGAGTTCTCAGCTTCGTCTTCAGCTCCAATTCTACAACCTTATATTTCAGACCTTCAATGACCTCATTGATATTTCTCAATTTCCCTTATGTTGGTGTGCCCACCTCCATTGGGGCTTATTGGAGGTTGTTGTAAACCTCCATTTCTTTATTTGGCTTCTATTTGAATTTATTTTATGTGACCAAATGTATATTCTCTACTTATTGTGCCTCATGTGATGTTGACAAGTTTACAAACTCTATTGTTTCGATTGCTGCACAAAATTGTATATATTTTGTAACACTCAATTGCAACTAATTCAAAATTTCTTATGGTAACTGTGATAATACTAATTTCAAATGGTTGAATCCTTATGAATTCTATTGCAATTATTCCATTGGAATTACATCACCTTAAGTGATATCTATAGTGCTTTATGTCGCCCTAAAACTGAAGGTAGTTGGGATTGTGGCATTCTTAGATCCATCACCCTAGTTGTGCTTTGTGCTTTTGTTTGTTCTATCCTTGTTGGTTTTGTTGTCGACATTATACTTAATTCCAACATTTAGCCTAATTTGTCTAATTTTTTATGTGTATTTAACTATATCTATTGTTTATGTGGCTCTCTCTTCCACTTCCTCTTCTTTCTCTTTTACTTGGTCCCTAGTTTTTTCCAAGTTGTCATTAGAAAATGAATAGACATGAGTGACCCCTAGCTTTGTTGTTTTTATCTTTTGTTGTGTGTGGGATGTCCCTTATTCTATTGTTTGATGCTTATTTCTCTCACCCCCAACCTATGTAGTATATTCTCCTTGGGAATATGTGGAACCATTCCCTTGTTCACTCTCCTACATAGATTCTTGTTCTTGCTCCTTGCTACTTTCAATATTTCCAGCTTCCTCTTTTTCTTCTACTAGGACATCCCATTATATTTTTCAATCATTGATTAAGTTGATAGCTTCATGCTTTGTCAGTGTATAGTGGCTCTGCATCCACTGTTTTGTTGGATCCTTTCTTAGGTGTATGTATGTAAAATATGAGGTCACCTTAAAGTGGACAATCCCCTTGTATGACTCCACTATCTGTGGTGGTATGTGTAGTATGATTTTGATCATTTACCTTGCCACCTCATTGTATACATAGAATGTTACATTGTTTTGAGACTATCTTTTTTTATTCATGGTAATCTATAATGAGGCATACCAAGGCATTTAGAAAGGTTTCTGCACCATTTCTTGGAGCTTCATCTCCTTAGGCTACCTCCATGTGACGAGAGAAATTAATATTAGGAGCAATTCATAGTGGAACTATGCATTATTATCTTATCCCTCCTAAAAATATATCAAAAAAATATTTATTGGTAATGTGGAAAAATTCATTTGGACCCTCAGTGTGCACCATACTGCCATTTTTATGACTCCCAGAGTACCTGGTCTTTGCGACATTTTCACAAAATTTTTCATGTCATGACCTACAATGTAAACATGACTCCATCATTTTTGTTATTAGCAATTTAAAACCCACACATACCCTTGTGTGTGCCATATTTATCTTTTACCTCCTATTCAAAGGATTTTCCCCCACTTCTATCTATAAGAAATAGCTCAAAGTCTTCTCCTGATGTAGTTTGTCTTGTACGTTTTAAAATAATACTCGTGTCTAGGGGCATTAGGTGCTCCAATAGAGGAAACATCCATGGAAAAAAATATATATATATTTAACACATATATTTATTTATGTGTTGTGGCCAAATTTTGGAATTTCAAGTAAATTTAGAGTACCTGATTGCTTCAAGCGACACATTGACTCTTGTGGAACTATTGCATGTTGGAATTATTACGCTGGAATTTATGTCAACTTTATGCACTTTATGTGGGAGTTAATGTCAATCTCATTGTATGGATGAGATGACCATGTCAATGGATATTTTGGAAATATGTTGTCATTGATGTCAAAGGTATTATTGGCATTGGGTGAATGATTGAACAAGTATTGTTTTTTATTCTAGCATTGACGTCACAGGTGTTTTTTCTATCATGTAACAGTTGTTTTCAGGCATTTACAATATGTGGAAACATTTATAAAGGTGGTAACAAGAAGCATGATAAAGGTCTTTAAGGTTCCTAATATTTGGATCCATTTACAGTTCAAAATTTTAGCTCAATTTCACTTGGAAACTACTCAAATTGATAGTGCTCAGAAATAGATTTCCAACAGTGCGTGGAAGTCTACAATTGACCCTATGCATGAAAAGTTATTACAGATCAAAGGTGGAAGACTTAAATCTCAATTTTTTCAGAGCTAATTTTGGTGACAAGATTTAATTGGTGCTAGTTTGACAAAGTCCGGATGAGTTGGTGGTAGTGGTAAAAGTTTATAGAACAAGTGGCTCACCACATCACCCATATATTTTTAGTATGAAATAGAGATTGGTGAAAGTAAGGAAAGCGAGGACCACATAACCAAAAGTATTTCTTGGGGAATTCAAAAGGAAACACATGTGAAAAGTCCTAGGGTGATAGTGCATGAGGTGGAATAGACAAATGATGATCGGTGGAAGAAAGTGAGTGGGGGGGCCTCACTTGACACATCACCATGACAGTTACTTCCTGATAGGATCTTAAGATAATGTAAGTTTTATCTTCGGGGAGACAGGACCATGTAAATAATAAAAATCACATCATTTTTAGCCAAAATTTCTGTTATGGTCTTCAAAAGTTATAATGTAAAATCATAAAAAAGAACCAAGGCATGGACCTTTTTGCCATATTGGTGATGTGGAAATTTGACAACAGATACCAATCAATAGACACGTGGTGTGATCTTCTTAGATGACAGAGGTGATGAAGGAGAAACGATGTCATATGACATTATCTTGACATGGAACTATTAGAGGATGACATGTTGCATGCGTTTTTTATGTTTTAAAGTGGAAACATGGGCTGAAAATGGGTGACATGTGGCACTAGTTAGCGAGTGACATGTGGAATAGAAGTATAGGTGGAAAACATAGGGGCACAAATGTAACCCTGGTGATTTTCAGAATGGTTCAGGCTAGGTCATGAAGCAATAGGGACACGATGGAAATATAGGTCATTCTAGAAATTTTTAGATTGGTTCATAGGTACATAACAATGATCCCCATAGAATAAGTTATCTCAAAGGATTAACCCCAGAAATAATTCTGACGACTAAAGGTGCACTCCAACACTCATTTCTATGTGAAGGTTTGGTGGTAGAGGACGCAGAAAGTTGGTGGAGTTTTTTAAGCACCTTGAGTCTTAGCCAAAATGGTCTAACATGATGCAGTTATATGCACAATTTCATGTTAATTAGAGTGAGGGAATGGTTGTAATTTTAATGAACGAGTTGGCATCTTTGGAACTCTTGTGTCATATTTTGGGATTGCACCATAACTTTTGGTATGCCAAAATTTGGAATAACACTCCATGATCGAGTTGGTAGCTAGTTAGTGGCATGGATAAATTTGGTGAAATATTTGGTATTTTTGGCTAAATCTAGTAGCTCTCTAGATTTGGGACCACATATAGAAGTTATTCTAAATCCTGTAAAAATTCTAGAGTGATTAAAATTTTTGTTTTGACTCAAATATTGAGATGAGGAAAATAGAACAAAGATTGAAGGAAATTAATGCAAACCAACAGGACTTAAAATATGTAGAAAAATAAGAAGAAATCAAGATCGAACTTCAATCAAAGTGTAAAGTAGGAGTTAAAGATACCTAATGTTTTAAGTCTAAAAATATCCACTCTTATTCTTTATAAACATAATTGAGCAACCAAGTTGGTTGTTTTTGGTGTAAAATAATGCATATTGTAGTATGCATGAAGGGTAAATAAAAGATGCATTAGGGTGTGAATGCATCATGTTTGGTGTCTGAATGGTATTTAAGAATGCAAAGAATATATTGGTGATATTGGTGGCATTAACGATGATGGTGTTTTTTGTGTGTGTTCAGTAGAGGTCATAAATCAACTAACAATATTTTCTAAAGGTGTTTTTATGGTTATATAGGTGTGGAGATAGGTGATTAAGGTGGGTGAAAGAAAAAGGGAACATTATGTTTCAAGCGATAAATTCTTGTTGATCTGATTTTGAAAATTGTATTAAAGAGGGATCAACATGGATAGCAAGTGGGTGCTTCCACTTTAGGGAGTAGATGCTTCTATTTGAGTAGGGGTCTGAATAATAGCTTGGGAGTGATTTTGTTCATATGTGGGTTCTTGAAAAATCAAGGAGTGGGTGGTTCTTGTAAGTTAATCAAATTTCTATAAAGAGGGAGTGGTAGATTCCCTCAGGTGGAAACCTGATAAACCTACAAGTAGAAGCATGCAAGATAGTGAGGTAATATAAAATTGTAGCTTGTGTTCATAAAAGGAATAAAGAAGAATATTGTTGTATTTATATTTTCATATGTGTGTGTAAATGATTATGTTGCTTCACATGATTTATTTATGATGTTTCTCACATCTATGGTTAAAAAATATATTGAAAAGTTTAATGTGGAAATAGTTGTATAATTTTCTCACACTACTAATTCACCCCCTCCCTTAGTAGTGTTATGTTTTCTAAAAATTGGAATAAGAGCGATAGGTTCCTTAAATATCATTATAATAGTTGGAAGGAAGACAACAAGTCATGGAAAACTAGGATTGGATTACCTCATATGGAGTTCCATATTTAAATGGGTCCAATTATACAACTTGGAAGGTAAGAGTGGAAAAATGCCCATAATCTCTTGAGTTTGATATATGGCTATCTATGGAGAATGGATTAATGGAAAATGATTATAATTTAATATATAATGAAGAAGTCATGAATATATTTTATAAAATATATCTTTAAAAAGTGATCAATTATGAGATTTCCAAAGAGATGTGGAATAAGTTGTAGTCCACGAATGTTGAATGCATTTAAGTTGTTGATCAAAACTCAGAGAATACCAAGGAGATGAAATATAAAAGTAATTATTTTCTTTGTTTTTATTATGGAAAAATAGCCATTTATCTTCTAGCTCCTTGGTTACAAGTTTTGATTAAAGAACGATTTTTTCATCTAGTAGTAGTGAAGAAGGAACCACTTTGGTAGCTATATTAGATCTAGAAGATAATGGGCACATATCCGTTCGAGAAGAAGATATATTACCACATCATGCCATAAGTATTTCCTGGGGAATTCCAAAGGCGTCACATGTCAAAATTCCTACGGTGATAGTGCATGAGGTGGCATAGATAGATGGTGATCAGTGGAAGAAAGTGAGTGGGGGGACCTCACTTGACACAACACCTTGACAGTTACTTCCTGATAGGATATTAAGATAATGTAATTTTTATCTTCAGGGAGACAGGACCATGGAAATAATAAAATTCACGTTAGTGGTAGCCAAACTTTTTGTTATGGTCTTCAAAACGTATAATGTAAAATAATGAAAAAGGAACCAAGGCATGGACCCTTTTTCCATATTGGTGATGTAGAAATTTGACACCAGATACCAATCAATAGACATATGGCTTGATTTTATTAGATGACAGAGGTGATGAAGGAGACATGGTGGCATATGGAATTAGCTTGACATGGACCTATTAGAGGATGACATGTGGCATGCGGTTTTAATGTTTTTAGGTGGCGAAGTGGGCTAAAAATGGGTGACATGTGGTACCAGTTAGTAAGTGACATGTGGAATAGAAGTATAGGTGGAGAACATAGGGGCACACATATAGCCCTGATGGTTTTTTGAATGGTTCAGGCTAGGTGAGGAAGTAAGAGGGACACGATGGAAAATATAGGTCATTTTGGAAATTTTAGATTGGTTCATAGGTACATCACAATGATCCCCATAGGATAAGTTATTCGGAAGGATTAACCCCAACGATAAGTCTGAGGACTAAAGGTGCACTCCACCAATAATTTTTGTGTGAAGGTTTGGTGACCGAGGGTGCAGAAGGTTGGTGGAGTTGTTTAAGCACCTTAATTCTTAGCCAAAATGGTCTAAAAAAACGTGGTTATGTGCATGGTTTCATGTGAATAAGAGTGAGGGAATTTTTTTAGGTTTAAAGAACGAGTTGGAAGATTTGGCACTCTTATGCCATATTTGGCGGATTACACCATAACTTATGGTATGCCAAAAGTTGGAATAAAAATCCATGAGTGGGTTGGTAGCTAGTTAGTGGTGTGGATAAATTTGGTGAAATATTTGGTAGTATTGGCTAAATATAGTAGTTCTATAGATTAGGGACTACATATAGATGTTCTTCAAAATCCTGTAAAAATTATGGAGTGATTAAAATTGGTGGTTTGACTCAAACATTGAGATTAGGACAACAGATTAGAAATTGAGGACAATTAATGCAAACCAATAGGACTTAAAATATGTCAAAAAATAAGAAGAAATCAAGATCAAACTTCAGTTAAAGTGTAAAGTATGAGTTGATGATACCTAAAGTTTTAAGTCTAAAAATATCAGCTCTTATTATTTATAAACATAATTGAACAACCAAGTTGGTTATTGTTGGTGTAACGAAATGAATATTGTAGTATGCATAAATGGTAAATAAAAGATGAATTTGGGTGTGAATGCATCAGATTTTGTTTTTGAAAGGTATTTAAGAATGCAAAGAATACATTTGTGTTATTGGTGGCATTGGTTATGATGTTGTTTTGGTGTGTGTTCAGTAGAGGTCAGAAATCAGCTAACAATATTTTCTAAAGGTGTTTTTATGGTTATAGAGGTGTGGAGATAGGTGATTAAGGTGGGTTAAAGAGAGAGGGAACATTATTCTTGAAGCAAGAAATTATTGTTGATCTGATTTTGAAAATTGTATTAAAGAGGGATCAACATGGACAGAAACTGGGTGCTTCCAATTTAGGGAGTAGATGCTTCTATTTGAGTAGGTTTCTGAAGAATAGCTTAGGGGTGAGTTTTTTCGTAGGTGGGTTGTTTCAAAATCAAGTATTGGGTGGTTCTTGTAAGTTAATCAAATTTCTACAAAGAGGGAGTTGTACATTCCCTCAGGCAGTGGCCATATAAACCTACTTGTAGAAAAAGGAAAGATAGTGATGTAATAGAAATTTTTAGCTTGTGTTCACGAAAGGAATAAAGAATAATACTGGTATCTTTATATTTCAATATGTGTGTGTAATATTGATTATTTTGTTTCACATGATTGATTTATGATGTTGCTCACATCTATGGTTATAAAATAGATTGAAAAGTTTAATGTGGAATTAGTTGTATAATTTTGTCACACTACTGATTCACCCCCTCCCTTAGTAGCGTTTCGGTTTCTAAAAATTGTAATAAGAGCCATAGGTTCCTTCAATGTCAGTATAATAGTTGGAAGGAAGGCCAGGGATCATGGAAAAGTAGGATTTGATTAGCTCATATGGAGTTCCATATTTAAATGGGTCATATTATACAACTTGGAAGGTAAGAGTGGAAAAATACCTATAATATCTTGACTTTGATATATGGCTATCTATGGAGAATGGAGAAATGGACAATGAGTGTAATTTAATATATAAAGAATAAGCCATGAATAGATTGTCTAAAATATATCTTGAAAAAGTGACAGATTATGAGATTTCCAATGAGATATGGAATAAGTTGTAGTTTGCCAATGTTGAATGCATTTATGTTGTTGATCAGAACTCACAGAATACCAAGGAGATGCAATCTACAAGTAATTTTTTGCTTTGTTGTTATTGTGGAACAATAGTCATTTATCTTCTAGCTGCTCAGTTACAAGTTTTGATGAAACATAGATTTTTTCATCTAGTAGTAGTGAAGAAGGAACGACTTTGGTAGCTACAACAGATATAGAAGATAATGGGTACATCTCTAATAGAGAAGAAGATAGATTAAATCTTATGTAAATAGAGGAAACCTTAGATTCAAAAAGGGAACATGATATTGAATAGGTTTTAAGTGAAATAGAAATTGGTTATTAATCTAGTAACTCTTCTATTGAGTTAGAATATCTTGAAGAAAACAAATATTTTAAAAGGAAAATCATATCAAATTTTGAGATAAATAAGCTTAAAGCCTCAAATCAGAAGCTAGAAGCAGATATTTTTGTATTAAAATATCATTTATCAATATATAATATATCTAATTCTTTAGTCAAGGTTCAAAAAGTCAAAACCTCCCTTAAGATGTGAAAAATTTGGATTATGAAGGTGAATTAAGTTTAGCAACAAATCTAAATTCAAAGGGACCCATTAGCTTCATTAAATGAATACCTAAAATCATTGCAGTCACAGAGAATTTAACACATTAACAAAATTATTTTCATACTGCTAGGAATGAAGCCAAAGGTAAGCAACCCCAAACATGTTCTTTTTGTGGTAAAGTGGGGTGCTATGCCTCTAAGTGTCCAGTAAAGAAGAATAAAAAGTTGCAGCAGAGGAGAAAAAACACATTGTTTCAACAAAAACCACAAATTTCATAGAAAAATAATTCAAATAGCCAAACACAGAGAGTATTTTCCCCTCAAGGTCAAAATTTTCAAAGTCCCAAAAGAACTAGTGAATCAAGTATGAGTCCAAGAAATTTGTTGAATAGAGGTTATGGTCTCTGCACAAGCAGCCAGCAGGAGCCTTTCAGACACAGATTCACTTTCAAAGCTCAAAAAATACATACACTTTCATAAAAAACTGTCTTATCTGACTCGATCTAGACTTATATTTATACCTTAGCCTGCACTCATCGTAAGGTACATAAACCATGGTTTGAGACTCATACATCTACCCTTTATCCCATTACAACTCATGAAGGGACTTTGACCCACCCCAAAGCCCCTTGAATATGCATTTCTTTACGCACACGACTCAAAACTACAAAAAGATACTATTATTTACCCAAAAATGCGGTCCTAAGGGACCCCACTCCAATAGTCCCCCAACAAAATATTGTGACTTGTCCCAAGTCATAGAGGTATTGGGGTCTTCATCTTCGTCTTTAGCTAATACTATTGGAGCAGGGTCCCTTACAACCACATTTTTTAGTAAATAATAGTATATTTTTGTAGTTTTGAGTCGTGTGCGCTAATTAACGCACAGTAAGGGGTTTTGGGGTGGGTCAAAGTCCCTTAATGAGTTTTAATGCTCTAAAGGGTAATCTAGGAGTATCAAACCATGGTTTACGGACCTTAGGATGAGCACAGGCTAAGGTATAAATAGAATCCTAGATCAAGTCAGATAAGACATGTTTTGATGATAGTGTATGTATGTTTTGAGATTTTAAATCAAATCTGTGTAAGTATTTGTGTCTAAAAGGCTCGTGTTGGCTGTGTGGGTGGAGACCTTAGTTTGGCTATGTGCGAACCCCCTAGATGTGTGCACGGGTCGATCTAAAGGATTGTAAGGGTTGTTATGACTGTTGATGAATAAAGACCTGTTTTACTATCTCTGTGGAAAAAATTCATATGTGATTTGATTTATGATCTATTTATGCATATGATTTCCATTTACTGCATTACGTTATACTATCTGTGATTGGATCGATTGCGTACCTATTTTACTACTGATATGAATTTTAATTACATAGATCTAGTTCTGTAAGGGTTGAATATCACATTATTAGGACTGTTAAAGGAATTACAGAACTTCTATTTGGGTGCACACACTGGATTAATCCGTGTTAATCAACCTAGGTTTTCTGGTTAGTGTTTCCAATGTGCAAGTCAGACTGTGTGTTAAAGAAAATATGAAGGTGCCCATTTCATTTAATTCTCTCTTAGGGTGTGGACACCGGGTTCCAACACCTCCCCATAATGCTTCGGGTGAGACTTTGGCCTGCATAAGCAGGTCATTGCGGAAAGGGCCAGTTGTAAGAGGGTTTTGTTGGTTACATGCTAACTCTGAACCTGGGTTAGGACCCCTCAAGCCAAAAAATGGTTCTGTTGTCGAGACTGAGATTATTTTTAGAGAGATTAGGTGATGTTGAAGCTACTAAGGACTAAATTAGAAATCTAGTTTGAACAAAATATATGTGAATTCTCCATCAAGGAGAACATAAGTAAGAATTTTTCTACTCAAGAGTGGGAAAATAAGTATATTTTCATAGAGGTTCATGAAATATTCTTTGTGACCTTTGCAAATGAATTGCAGGAGTGTTTATTAAGGTAATATGAGTTTCAAACCTGTTGGAAGGACAATAAGATCACTCAGTGGATATCTGAGTTGATCCAAGAGTTAGAACAGACTGGTAACTTCATCACCTACACTGTAGATCATTGGGTTGACAACATTATGGGTGGGTTTGTGATAGATTTTGTAGTAGATCACTTTGTGTCATATTATGAAGCTGAAATGGGGTCATTCAAAGGACTAAGAGGTAATTTTATATGCTCTCTACCTTTGCTGATTAATATGCTATTGTGTGAAAAGGGTATTATGTGCAGTCACACCAAGTGAATGACCCCAAACAAAGTTGAAAGAACTACCTGCAACGAAAAGTACTTTCGGGTTAACCAGAAAGGAGAGAGATCTATAGACATCCCTCTCAGAAACCCACTTAATAGTGATACAGAGAGTTGTGAGGCTATGCACACCGGAGGTAGCCCTCCAGCTACTCTGCTACCAGGAGGTGATATGGTTGTGCATATGAAACTACCCACCTTCAAGGGTGTGGGTGATGACGACATGTAAAGTTCTGGTTTTTTGCAGACACAATATGGACAATGCAAAATTTCAATACTAATGTTGTCAAAAGGGCGCAACTAGATATGGCATTTAAAGGTCATGTGTTGGACTGGTTTAGACTGGTTTATACAATATCTAGCTCAAAACGTTGATCCTATTGTAACTGAAATCAATAAGGCCTTAAAGCACCAGTTTAGAAAACCAAATTCCTACTCACAATGTGTAACAGAGCTGAAATATATCTGACAAGAACCAAAGGAATATCCCTGGGAGGCAGATCAAAGATTGAAGCGCACTATCAAAAATGGAAGATTTATTTATGATGATAACCATCATAAAGAATGGTTTATTTCCATGCTCTTGCCACACCTGCGCGGTCCTATGAATTAATAGAAAATTGAACCTCAAGCAGAATATCTTGAGGTTGCTATGAAACTGGAAGCAGTGCCCAGAACTAATGACCAATTTGGAATTCTACAAATCCAAAATTAGTTGGAAGTTATGCACTTGGAGATTCAGAACCTGAGAAGAGTTAGAGGGAAAGAAGTTGTTACATATGTATGGTGTATACGTTGTAAGGGTTTCGTCACACAAAAGATCAATGTACCTTTCTTCAAGATTACATGCAGGCAGAAAGACCAAATCCATTACAACCCAGGGTTGCTGCAGGACTGAGTGTTACTCCTACGCTATGGTTCACTGTCTGTCAAGTGGCTAGAAGGCATGAGACGAACCATTGCCCTCAATTAGGAAGTTATGTGCCAGGACTGAAGCAACAATGGTGTAGGTTTTTCTCTTTGTTTGGCGATGATGAGCATCACTGCCATACTTTTTATTTGATGATAGAAGACGCCAACCTCTATAGAGTGCAGGCTGGCCCATCTTCACCAGCATCCTCCTTTCGGCATGGTGGATCTCTAGCTAGAGGAAGGGGAGGATGTAGAGTTGGAGGTGCAAGTCGTGGAAGTGGACAACTGATTTGCTATAACTATGGAGACGTTGGAAATTATGCGCATGACTGTATAAACCCTACGTGATAGTATTTCAAGTATTGTAGACAGTTTCATCATGTTATTGCATATTTTCTTGTTTTGATTTCTAGAATGCAAGAAAAGAAACATTAGACACCTATGCAGAATATACAGATGGTTAGAGTTGAGTTGCGAGATGATGGTCCGAGTGTAAACATAATTATACATAGTGGTTTTTCTACTGGAGAAGATGAGGGAAATAAGGCTGATGCAGAGCCATTGATCAAGAAGGCCTCTAAAAATAAGAAATGACTCAACTTGCAGAAGGAAAAGGAGACTTTTGTAGAAGCTAGAAAGGTTTTTACTGCTGCAGGTGTGTCCACATCCAATTCAATCACAAAAGAAAAGATCAATGATGAAGTCAAAACATTCTTGCAAGCCTACATGAAGATATTTCGTAACTAGAAAGTAGTATACAACCTTCAGGCTCTAATAGATAGCTTCGCGAAGAGTAAGGTTTTAAACAAGATCTACAAGAATAAGAAGAGGACTGGTTGGAAGATGTGCAAGACCGTGAAAATAGGGTAGTATGAGATGGATTAGGTCATTTTAGACTTGGGATCTAATGCAAATGTTCTACCTAATTAGACCTAGTAGAAGATGGGGGTAACAAAGTTGGAATGGTCCACCATTCAGCTGTGCATGGCTAATCAGCATAATATCTTTCCACTAGGGAGACTCCCACAATTTATGGTAGACATTGCTGGAGTAAAGGAACATTTAGACTTTGAAGTAATACAAATTGTGGATTATGCAGACCCCTACACTATTATTCTATGGTTGTATTGGGCCATCGATATGGGAGGCATCATCAAGTTGAAGCACAGGAGTATGATCTTGGAAAACATGGTACTCGGGTTATAGTACCCTTCGATTGCGCGGAATGGGAGAGATATACAAAACCAAGGCACGATAGAGATGATGTTGACCATATGTACAAGTTTACTATGTGACATGAGGATTGTATCAAAACTATTGCTTATGGGATGTTGAATTGGGAAAAGGATAGCTCATGTTTCCCATATTTGGATGGAGAAATGGAGAATTGGCCAAATCGTCTGCATGATGTTTCTACGTTGCGCTTCCTCAGAGTCACTAAAATTTGTGATGCATCTCTTCAGAGGTAAGATAATTACCCTATTTTTATGGATTTATTAGTGTTGTATTATTTTTGGAAAATTTGGAAAAGGCTGTCTTGAATGAGTGAGGGTTCTGGGCACTCGATCTTGCTATGCGCACAACTCTAGCATGTCGGTTGGATACACATAAAGGGAACTTTGGATATTGGGAAGAATGAAACAAAATGATGTGGTTGTGCTTTGAGCACCCCAATACCCCACCGACTGAGATTTTTAGTGGCCGAGGTGATCCATGCAAACACCTGGCTACATGGATGGAGGTTTGGGATAAAAATCCCAGGGCTGAATGGGTTCAAATTTTTTTCCATACATTGGGATCAATCCCTACTGCTTGTTATTTGGAGATGGAGCTACACCGAGGGACCCTTAATTAGGTTGCAATGAGTGAAATTTTTGCGTTAACCTTCGGTATGGCTGGTGGATCAGAGGGATTGGATGAATCCCTGCAGGATATAGAAGAAATTTCCTTTGATGGTTCTTGGCCTCGAATAGAATGTGTTGCCCTAGCTAGGGAGGTGGAGATGTAGGAAATTGTCAACTGCAAAAATCTGTTAGTGGAAGATAACGAGGAAGATCTAAGAAATATAAATATTCCAGAATTTGAGGAGGAGCACACAGTTTCAGGGCCCTTGTTAGGAATGGTGGATGTGACTAAGCATCTAAAACTAACGGAAGTCAACATTGGGATAGAGAAACAACCCAACTTGGCCAAAATAGGAGATTATTGGGATGATGACACAGTGGGAAAGGTTGTGGAACTATTGATAGAGTATCATGACCTATTTCCCACAAAGTTTTATGAACTCAAAGGAATTGTAGGTGATTTGGGAGTTATGAAGATCACTTTGAAACTAGATACGCACCCTATAAATCATCGAGCATACCGATTAAATCCCAAATATAAGAAAAATGTTAAGAAACAATTGGAGAAAATGGTTTTCGTGGGAATCATTGAGCCTGTGGAGCGGTCTGATTGGGTGAGCCCGATGGTTGTCCAAGATAATAAGACTAAGGGAGAAATAAAAAAATTTGTGGACCTACACAAACTAATTGATGCATGTGTACATGGCCCCTTCCTTAGAGCAGTGGTTACAATCGAACAATGTGCATTGTGCGCACAGGTTGAAACATGCACAGAAGTTGGCATTAACTTATCAATGCTCCCCTTTGGAAAGTTGCATGCTATCTATAAAATCATTACAAATGAGCTGGAGTGCAAAGAGGTGCACATGCACCAACAACTCAGTGAGGAAGAGCATAAGGTTTTAGAAAAAACATTGGGTTATTTCGAGGCTCAGACAGCACAACAAGTAGCGATGGAACAGCACGCGGAGTTAGAGAATTTAATTGATCATCTGTGTGGTGACCTACCTAAGGTTTCTATCCCTACCTCTGCTACGCCCCAGGAAAAGATTCAAAGTTTAATGGCTGCACTGAAGGCCTACCATTCCAAAGTATTTGAATTAAAAAAATATTTTGAGCAGCATATCATGGAGTTGCAAGAAAAGCTTCATCCAAAAACTCCGCAGTACGAGCGCAACACGATGCCCTTGTAAAAGAAGCATCAAATAGTATTGCAGCAACCATCAACCACGGTACAAAGCTTCTAGATACAGCTATGGGCCTATGGAAATTTTTTCAGATAGATCCCCTTTTCAGGAATATCTTTCAGGAACTACATGCCAAAGATAAGGCGTTCAATGAGCTTAATGAGGCGCTGCCAACATTTGTGCCTGCTCAGAGAATGGCACAATTGTAGACGAGCCAGGTGCTACACAATGAGGTTGAAGACCCATCGAGGAAGAATCACATTATGATAAACCACATGAAGACTTGGGAATATGAAGCAATGAAGTAGTCCCAGGACTTGGATGATGTTGTTAAGAACTTGAGCCAAACTTATGAGATTATCAGTCTCGTAACAGAGGGATTGACCTCTCAAAAGTTGGTGGATATAACGCAGAGTGTAGCTGATCAGAGTGCGAGTGTCCTTATGCCATTCGATACTACCATCAAGGAGATAAATATGAAGATGAAGACCCCATTACCTCTGTGACTCAGGACAATTCACGATATTGTATTGGGGGACTGTTGGAGCAGGTTCCCTTAGGAATATATTCTTGAGTAAATAATAGTATCTTTTTGTAATTTGAGTCGTGTGCGCTAATAAATTCACAGTCAAGGGGATTTGGGGTAGGTTAAAGTCCCTTCATGAGTTATAATGGGATAAAGGGTAAATATAGGAGTCTCAAACCCCAGTTTGCGGTCCCTAGGATGAGCACATGATAAGGTATAAATAGAAGTCAAGATCGAGTCAGATAAGATAGTTTTTTATGAAATTTTATGTATTTTTTGAGCTTTGAAAGAGGATCTGTGTAAGTATCTATGTTTAAAAATATATTGATGGCTATGTGCATGGAGACCTTAGTCCGGCTATGGTGCAAACCCCACTGGCTGGGTTCACAGGTGGACTTAAAGGATTGTAAGGGTTGTTACGAATCTTGATGAATAAAGACCTATTTTGATAACTCTGTGGAACAAATGCGTCTGCAATTTTATTTATGATCTGTTTCTGCGTATGATTACCATTTACCACATTATTTTATACTATATATGATTAGATCGGTTGTGTACCTATTTTACTACTGATATGAATGTTAATTACATAGATCTAGTTACGTTATGGCTTAATGATATTATTAGGACTGTTAAAGGAATTGTAGAATTTCTGTGTGGGCACGCACAATGGATTAATCTATATTAATCAACCTAGGGTTTCTGGTGCGTGAGTCAGTCTGTGTGTTAAAGCAGATCTGAAGGTGCCCACTTCATTTAATTCTCTCTGAATGTGTGGAAACCTAGTTCCAGCACCCCCCCATACTGCTTCAGGTGATACATTGGCCTGTGTAAATAGGTAATTATCGAAAGGGCTAGTAGTAAGAGGGTTTTGTTGGTTATGCGCTAAATCTTAACCTGGTTCAGGACCCCTCAATCCAACAAGAGAATGAGTATTTCCCTCTACTATATTTTTCTTATAAATTAGGCAATTTGATTACATCACTCATGCATAGGATAGATGTTTGCTTGTTCTAAAAGTCACATGCATATGTCCAGGAGGAGTGTAACCACCCTCCACCCACACTTACCTAAGTTAACCAGTATGTTTGGGTAAACATGCGATGAGAGGCTACCATGATGTGATTCAACTCCTCAAGTATAGGTAAGGAGGTGGAACTGATAAGACACAATCAATCTAACCGTCCACACATGCTAGAAAACCATCAAGAACCGACCAACCCTTCTAGGTGATAAACCCTTGAAAAAACTTGACATTTTACTAATTTATACCCTTAAGCACTCCAATCATAAGCCATGAATGTGATTGAGGCCTTTTAGTCGCTCCCATAGCAAGGAATGCTAGCGAATATGGACTTTTCCAAGTATTTTTATGCCATCGACCTTATATTTTGAGCCATTGTTTCATGGCTAGGTCTCAAGCCAAGAGTTAGAATTCCATGAAAATCCCATAAATGATAAAAAACACTGAAACAAGAATTTTATTTCTATCACTCATGCAAGTACTTGATCTGAACCCTACTATCCATGATAGGAATTTCATCAAGCATGTCACAAATATGCAATCTATAGGTCATAAAAATAGATATGAGCATAGGCATCTCATAATTATATGAAAATCGATAAGAAGCATTGATTCCTTATCACAATAGTTGAAGTATCATCTATTAGGTCATATATTCATTGTTCATTCATTTATTAATCAAAACATGATGACAACCATACATCTAGTCTGTCATAAAATATACTCATAGCCAACATATAACCAATGAAAATAACAACCATAAAAACCACATATGAGAAAATATATTTACCCTTCAAATACAATATGGAAAGATATATTATTAACATGTGTAAAATGTAACCAGGTCTAGGACTTCTAGATACCACCCGACCATAGACTAGGTTGAATCAAATATCTCTTTTAGATTGTCACCGTCGTGCCATATTCTGAGCATGAATGTGGGATATCATGGAACAAACCAAGAAAAACTAAAATAGGGCCTCCAGATGCGAAACTGCCTCAACCCTCAACCATTTTTACCACCTCACGCTCATGCATCACTAACCATCACCAGATTTGTCTCTTCCCAAGTTGTCAAGGGCTCCAAATCATTTGTTCCAACCTGGGCTTCCAGGATTAGTAACTTAACCCACAATTGTTGTCGGTCTTCCAGAATGGTGGTCCAACCAGGGCTTCTGGGACTAGTAACTCAACCCACTAAGGGATTCCAGAGGTTTTTCCAACCAACACTTCTAGGACTAGTAATTCAACCCAAGTTGTTACATGGATTCACAAGATTTTTTTCAACCAATGCTTCCAGTAAATAATAACTCAAACCACATCCAAAGGAACATGAGAACCATCCAGAAAACAAAAATAAAACCCACAACACCATGTCTATCCAGGAAATGGAAATACTAGGAAAAAACATTATCAATCCAGGAAATCCTCCATGCCAATAACAAATCATAACCAAGAAACCACATGCATATTCAATTCATGCTAAAAATGGCAAGGAATAATACATGCAACTCAGTACCTACAAGAAAAACCCATTATAGATGTTGATCCTGATGTCCTCTCGCACTTTCCTGCTCTTCCTTTTCCTTCTTTCTCCAAATCCCAAATATGACACACTACTTCAAGAGTGATGCAAGAAAACTATAAGTTTCTAAGAGTGAGAGAGAGAGAGAAAATAATGAGAGCTCCAAAACTAAACTGATCAAAAGCCATGAACTGGTCCTTAGAATCCTTTTTATTAATGAGGCCTCTAATTTCTTCGATTTTCCATTATTTTTCTTCCTTTTCCTCCTCACATGAAACCTATGACTTTTCACCTTCCTTTTCTCCTATTTTCCATTATTTTCATAAATAAATTCCAATAAATTCCACTTTTCCATTCCAAATCCTTTTCCATTTCCTTTTCGAATTTCTATAGCCATTAATTAATCACCAGTGATCCCCATAACTATGCTTTCGTCCAACATTCAACTTTGAATACACATCCCACAACCATGGTCTTATTTTACCTTTATTAAATTTATTACATGGATTTTAACCATGGTTGTTACATAACCCTCTCCCTTGGGGCAGCATGATCCTCATTTTTCAGTGACACCTATAACTAGCAAGATTGTTGAAAGAAAAACACATTTCCCGTGGAGCTTTATAAATTAGCTCGTTGTAGTGTTTACAATGATTAACCTGCTAAGAAGAAAACCAACATGACAACATAAAAATATAACAACCATAATGACATGACACTCATTCCACTTATTGGAGCTTTATTACAAATCTCATGGCAGCATTTACATCCATATACATATGTACATATATCAAAACTTCCCACCAAAGTATATACCAAAAAAATTCACTCAACCAGTGAATAGAGAAGGATACATAGCCCATATTTGATCTTCCATATCCTATGTAGCTTCATCGGGCACAAAGCGCTTCCATTACACTTTAATTTTCTTAATTTCTCGATTCCAGAGCATGAGCATATTTCTCTACAAAATACGCGGAGGTTCTAACTAGAATTCTCCGTCTAGATCCATCTGCACTCTAAACCAGCAAATCACATGAACATCATCTTTAACATAATTCTTAAGAAATTATGCATCGAAAACATCATGGACTTTCACTGTTGGATGTAGTGCAAGTCTATAGGCTACTGGCCCAATCATTCCAAGGATCTCAAAAGGTCCAGAATACCAAGGATCTATTCTTGGGATTAATGAGCAAGTACACCTATTCCCGTACTTTAAACTCCTTAAAAAACATGTTCTAATCTACATAAAAATTTTGTCTATCCTATGCTACCTTCAAAAAATTCTTGATTACCTACAATTCTTGTTCCATATCTTCCAACATGTTTGGTCTAATCAATAACCTATTAACTAGATCACTAAAACTGACAGGTGTATTAAAACTCCTCCCATACGATGCCTCGAATAGAATCGTCCTCAGGGATTCCCGATACCCATTGCTGTAAGAAAATAAACTAACAGAAGATACTCCTCCCATCTCTTATTTTGATGCATCACCTACATCCTCAACCTGTCTTCTAATACCATGTTGAACTTTTATGTTTTTCCAACTATCTACAGATGATAAGTTGTGTTGAAGGCTAAATCTATACCCAAACCTTCAAATATCTCTTTCCAAAACCTAAAAGTGAACTTGGCATCCATGTCTGACATAATATTCTTTAGTACACCATGCAACCACACCATATCTCTGATGAATACCTGTTCCACATCACTAGCTAAATACATAGACTTCACTAGAATAAAATGTGCTACCTTTCTCAACCTTACCACCAAAAACATGATAGAATCATGTTGTCTAGATGTCCTTGGAAAACATATGATAAAATCCATAGAAATGACCTCCCACTTCAACTTTGGAATCAGAATTAGATTCAGTAATTCAACTGGATACTTACACTCTACTTTTATCTATTGAAAATCCAATCATATAGCCACATAATTTGTCACTTCCTTCTTCAAATTCGACCAGTAGTAGAACTTCTTCAATGTTGTCAATGTCTTCTAATATCCTTTGTGACATGAATATTTCTTAGCATGAAATTCCCTCAATATAAGCTTCTTGAGCTCACTATAATCTGGCACATATATCCTTTCCCTAAACCTTACCAATATGTTTGCTATAAGACGATAGTCCACACCCTCATCACATGTACCCTGTTGTAACATCTACCTAAGATATCTATAAATGTCATCCTACTAACCTGCCTGCAAGATCCTATAACATAAATTTTTCCTATAGAAAATCATAGCTACAATGTGGTTTACCTATATTTTCCTGCTAAGATCATCTGCAACCCTGTTCTCTTTATGTTTAATGTACCTGATCTCAAATTAAAACTCATTGATTATGGCTAACCATATAGCTTGTATGGAATTCATATTTGTTTGATAAAATAGATACCTCAATCTAATATTATCATTGATTAGTACAAACCTCTTGTCAAGAAGCTAGTGCATCTACACCTTCAATGCATGAATGGTCATTTCCAACTCAAGATCATGTGTTGGATAATTCTTCTCATGCTTATTCAGTTTCCTTGATTCATAGCACACTACATTTCCTTCATGCATTAAGGCTCCACCAAGCCCTCTCTTGTAAGCATATGTGTACATGAAAAACTCTTTAGCTGGATATAAAATCTTTAGAACTAGAGCATTTTTCAACAACTTCTTAAATTGTTCAAAACTTGTTGCACATTCCTTTGTCCATTCAAATTTCTTACCTCTCCTCTGTAGTGACGTAATAGGATAAGAAATATGATATAATTTATTGATCTATATATGGGAAAACTAGTTTTGTTGTGGTAGCTCCCTCATCAATATTAAAAATTTGTGTTTAGGATTGTCTGAAATTAACTAGTTGATTAGAACTAGATCATGGACTAGAACGATAGCTCAAAATTCAAAATGCTTGCAATATTTTCAAACCTAAATGACCGGAAAGGTCTCTTCGCTTCGATTCTGGTGCCACAAACGGTTCTCAAAACTGACATCGTATGTGAAAGTTACGAAGGTTTGAAGTCTCCAGTAAACTCCAAAAAGGAACTGTTTGATTTGGTTTGACTTTTGAAATTTTAGCAAGAAATTATATGTTAAAAGTGATTTTTGTTAAAGTTTGGTGGAAGCCAATCATTCATTGCCACGTGGCCCTAGGCCTAATGGTTTTAGAAAAAAGGGGTCAAGGAATTTTTTTTTGTTATTTGAAGGTCAAGTCACTCTGCACGCATTTGGGTCACCCTGCCCACATTCTGGTCACCCTGCACACATTTGGGTCACAGTGAACATGTTCAGGTTGGGCACCTCTGCACGTATTTGGGTCACAGTGCATGTGTTCAAGTTAGTGTACGCATCAGTCGGGTTGAAGCTTATTCGCTAGCAGTTGATAGTTAGCAGCATTTTCGCATGTGAACAAAATGACGAACCACCACATTGAATGTTACCGCTGAATTTGGTGTGGAGTCTGCCAATTCAGGCCTATTTGCAATTTTAGTTGAGTTAACTGGAGTTCCTCCAGTTTTGGAGGAGGATTTTGGGGGACACTAGGAAAAAAAATTCTTTTCCCATAAATCCCTCAATATTGAACCAAATTGGATGAAATTTTAGTGGGTCTCTTAGACATCCTGAAAATTTTGAGACAGGTTTCAGGTTGAATGGAGGTGATATTTAGAGCTTTTTTGCTTTAGGGAAGATGAAGGAGCCATGAGACCAAATTTGTTTGAGGCCTAGCTAGAGGAGTTAGAGTCCTTTTCGAGAGTTCCAATAGTCTAAATTGGATAATTCAGATCTTATGAATCTGATGAAATGGTTTGTAGATCCTTTAGAGAAATTTTGAAGGCCGAAAAGCTTCAGTAAATTTCCAGGGGTCAATAGTGCCAACTTTTGCCAGCGATAGTGTAGGGCTTAGAAAGAGTTGTTTGAGACCATTTGCAGTGAAACAATGGTCATTATTGAATGAAAACATCATTATTAATCTATTTAGAGAGGTCTCAGCAAGTGTTAAAGACTTTTAGAGATCGAAAATGTAGCAGCGAATTTTTCCTTGACCCTAGTGCTAGGGGGTGCTGATAGGTGATTGTTGGCTCGAGGGGTCCTGACCCAGGTTCGGTGTGCAAGGTTTGCCAACAAACCCCTATACTACTGGCCCTTTCGGCAGTGACCCACTTGCGTAGGTCAAAGTCTCACCCAAATTAGTATGGGTGGGTGCTGGAACCAGGTTTCCACACCCTAAGAAGGGATGGGTAAGGAAAGTAGAGTTGCGCTAAGCCCTGTAATTCCCAAATTACCTTGCTCTGCGTAGGGTTAATTAGGTCTCTATTCACATCCACGTGCACTAGATCTATAATTATATGCTTTTATGATAGTAACACAACATTACATAAACAAAATGGAATAGATCCAAATCCAGAAACACACTTACACAAATCTTCGTAGCTTAAAGACAGAAAATGCACAATGCAGTAATTACCAATAATTCACACAAGGGTACTCACATATTTAGTTCTCTATCAATATTTATCATTCATTCATTCATCAATTCGTCCTTACAATTCCCTTCCCAACCTGCGCACACAGCAGTAGGGTCTGCACACAGCTGGACTTAGATCTCCACGCACACAGCTAGTAGGAGTCCTTTCCCCAAAAACCCAAACGGATAACTTAACCCACAATTCACATCAATAGCTCATCATTATTATCCTTTACAATAAAAAATTCTTCTCTATTTATAGTAATCTAGCCTAGACTTTCCTATGGTTCACAAATTGTGGTTTTCAAATCCCTGGTTTACCCTTTTCCCATTAAAATGCTTTCGGGGCTTTGACCCACCCAAAAACCCCTGTGCTAGACTAAATATAATAAAAAATATTCAAAATGGACCAGTTTCGCAGCTTGTAGGAGACCCTGTTCCAACAGTCCCCCAATGCAATATTGACAAGCGTCAGGGAGGCAGGACCGTTTGGAGCCGCGATAGCCTGTTCCAACATTTGTTGGAGGTGTGCAGCGATGGTCTGAGCATCCTGGGAGATCTGGAGGGTGGTGTGGCCCCATGGTTTCAACCGTTTCTTGAAAAACTGCTTGGTGTGGCGCAGATTCGCAATCGTGTCCATGGTGGCCATACGTTGCGTAGAACGGCTAGCAGGCAAGGGAGCTCTAGGCTGATCGAGAGCAGCTTTCGCCTATCGTAAGTCGTTTTGTATATGCTAAATCATAGGATGGTACCTTACTATTGTCCAGAGCTATGTAGGTGCATCAACCAATTGCAAGCCCCACATAACCTACTCCTGAATAACCTTTGTTGCTTTGGCGACCACTGCGACCATCTGTGCCTGAACTTTCGAAGGTATTTCCCACTGTTGTTGCGCAGTCTGGTCATGGTGGCGAACCTCTTGCAACATTGTGTCATATAGTCCTTGTAGCGTGTCATGAGATAGTTGCGCCAAATCTATTTGGATGTCCACAACGGTTAGATCTTGATTGTTAACTAGGGCAGTGCAAGGGAGTGAAAAAACATGGCTTCTGTTGGTTGGTACTTTGGAGTTGCAGAGAAGTCGCAACATATCCATATATCTCATCATTCCTTCTTGGCGCAGAACCAGTCATGACCTGATTGTGAGATTGCAGGTGGGGGATCGAGGTACTAACATACCCACCTCTGCTACACCATCCGAGGCCATCCGGTTGGGTCCCGTAGTCGTCCTTGGGGAGCGAAGGTTGGTTACTCCTATCGCGTAGTGATGGTGCCTCTCCAAGCATGGTTCATAGGCAATTCCTTCTGTAGGAGGTTAACGCCCAATCATTTTAGCACACTCGTCAGTCCTAGGCCCTCTCGGGATGATATTTGTGGGTTCTAAGCAGCCAGGGGTCGAAGCATTCGGTGGGTTAAGGTCCGCCATAGCAACTAGAGGAAGGGTGTCCCAGAGAATTTAAATGATCTTAGAAAGACAGTAGGAAGATGACAAGGGCATGGTGTGGAGACAATAAGTAGCATGTTTTGAAGTTATCCTACTAATTGCACACCATCCGGAGCTATTTAATGGTGGAGTAACCCGTTTGTGAAACTTACCATCGCTCATTCGGATCAAGCTTACCATAAATGGCTGCATTGGTGGTCTGCTGCCCATTTTGCATAACTTTAATGTCCCTTTCTTATCAAAGTGGGGTCTGTTGATGGTCGTTATATGTACCTGAGGACTCTCCCATGGAACGTCAAACCTCGGATGATGCCTGCGTGTTGTTTGCATACCCTGAATTAAGGTCAATGTTAGGTGTTTCGTAACACGGTTCAAGTACCAGGTCGGCGATTCGGCCACCAGTCTCCTCGAGCCATGCGCTTTGCCCTTGGTAAAGACGTTCTGGTATGGTAGGGCTGCATCAAGCTTCCTCATGCCATATGTTACTTGAAGTGTTCACAAATTCTCCCAATTGCATGTGGGTTCAGGAAGGTCCATAATCGAATGCATGCCTAGGTCATCGGTAACCAAGTGAGCTTGTCTAGGCAAGGTTCTATCGCAACCTTGATTATTGTATGTCAGCAAGTATCCGCGTAGGTCAAATGACCTCGGAGCACAACTGGCAGATGGGGTCCTTAAGCGCAGGATCATCCTACTCAAATACTTCTCTTGAGTGAGGAATACCAGCCCTCACACAGGGTTAGTGGCAATGCCACTGCCCTGCATTCCTTGTTACTTTTCAGTTCAATGATCTTCTTAATATCACCTACGTCATCATGGTAAGGCAGGTTTCTTTCCTTGGTAGAGATGCGACAGAAATTCCTTGTGGTCCAAAGACATCGAAGCGCTGAAACCTCATGCAACCGACCTTTCTAGTTTTCCAGTTTCTCATCAGAATCGGAAAAAAATTCACTGTCCTTTTCCCAGCAGAGTACTCCTTCGGATGTGGGGTTAACCCGATCTTCATCCCACATGGTAAATTTGTAAATGTGATATATTTCCTCCTCCTCATAGGCCGGCTCTGTATACCGCGTGCCTTCTGCTGGATCTAGTGGCACTATGATGCCCGTACCTTTGTTTTCAAACACCATGATGTGCTTTTTGAGATTGATGACACCCCCCATGTCTATAGCCCATTCCATTGCTAGGAGCACAGGGTAGGGATCTGCATCTTCCATAGTTTCTATTACTTCAAAGTCAACTAGGACCCTTACCCCTGCAATATCAACCATGACTTTTGGTAGCCTACCTAGAGGAATCATTTTTTGTTGATTTTCCATTCACAGTTGGATGGTGGACCATTCTAATTTAGGCTCTCCCATTTGTTGCCATGTCTGCTTTGGTAATACATTCGCATCCGATCCAAGATCTAAGATAACCTGATCCATCTCGTAGTCACCAATTTGCACAGTCAACCACATTTCTCTTCCGGTGTGTTTCTTATAGTTGTATAGTTTGTGTACATCCTTGGTCCCAGGAATGAAATTGGGCTAAGCTGCACAGGTATTCAGTAGTTCTTGGAGATTACCTACACCCTGCGGGTCTCGTAGTAGCTTCAGACATGCCTTCAAAAAGGGCTCAACCCTTTCCTCTATCTGGAGGTGTGCCGACAGCTGTGCGGGGGCTGCGAGTGGTTCTTGTTCTCTGAAATTCACTCCTGCCCAAGAGGCAAGCTCCTCCTTTTCTCCCTGGGTGATCATCCCACTGCGTGTCATGACTTTTACACTCAGATCTGCATTCCTTAGCTCATTTTTAATGCTTTGCACATTCTGTGTAGGGGTGAGTTGTTTTTCCCGCATCTTGGCTATTAAAATTGGCCAATCCTCCACCACATGGTCTAGCTACCTAGAATACTTGCACGATGGCCTAGTAGGATTTGGGAATTCTCTGGCGAAGTGTCCTATTTCACCGCAGTTATAGCAAATTATCTGCCCACGTCCTCGTCCTGCTCTTCCTCCTCGACCTCCTCTGCCTTTGGCTGGTGAGTGCCTAAAGTGCGTAGAAATTCTCGGTGACGCAGGGTCTGATTGTACCCTATACAAGTTCCCACGATCTATCATCAAGTCATAAGTATGACAGTTCTGCACATCGCGTCGCACCGATCAGCAAAATCTACACCATTGTTGCTTTAATTTTGGGACATATGCACTTAGCGAAGGGAAATGGTTCGTATCATGCAGTCCTACTACCTGACAGTCGCCACACCATAGCGCAGGTCCACTTGAACCTAGTCGTGATAGGATAAGTTCCCTAGTTTCTCCTCGGCATACTGGACTAGGTCCTCCCACTTCCATGTAATCCATCAGTAGAGGGCACTGATCCTTCATATGGCCAGACACCGAACATCGTATGCACTATAGATCTGCATAGCCGTCCTTTCCTTGATCCTTTGGTAGGTTCTATATTTCCATATGAATAGCCCAAGCTGCTCCTAGATTTACTGTACCCCTACCGATCTAACCTCTCGGGATGCAGCTTCTAGTTTCATAGCAACTTCCATAGCTTTCTCCTGCGACTCAAAGGTCTAATGACTCATCGGTATGCGCAAGTGAGGTAAAAACATATCGATGAACCATTCTGTATGCTGTATATCATCATACTCGAATCCTCCTTCCCTGATTGCCTTATTCAATCACTGATCAACCTCCCATACTAACTCAAATGCACCTTGTTTGAAGTCCTTTACTTCCGTTACCAGCTCGGAATAAGATCTTGGCTTTTGAAATTGTTGCTTCAGACCGTATTTGATATCTTGAATGGATGCGCTCCCATTCTGGGAAATGTATCACATATACTAGTCCAGGGACCTATCCTCAAATACCAAAGATAGCTACGCCCTCTTTACCATATCACTCGCCACATTATACGCCATCTAGATGGAGTCTGCAACAAACCAAAACCGGTCCATGTCCTCATCGCCTACCTCCTTGAAGGTAGGCAGTTTTAGGTGCGGAGCCACATCACTACTTAGTGGGGGTGGTGGTATGGGTGAATTCTTGCCTTTGCGTGGCCTAGGTGGCAGTGTAGCTGGGGGATCTTGTGTAGCTGGTTCTTGCAACAGATTATAGGCATATCTCCCTCCATCAATGTTGGTCCGATAGTATTTACCACTGCATGTCACGCTCCCGTCTAGATCCGAGGTCATTCAGTTAGTATGACTACACAAAATGCTCTTTTCACTCAGCAATATCTTAATCAGTAATGGTAATGTCCTAAGAAATTTTCCCCAGAACCCTTTAAATAATCATCGTTCGACCTCAGAGTATGAGACAAACTGATCAACGAAAAATTCTATCACAAATCCTCCTAGCACATTGTCCACCCAGTGATCTACCGTGCGCGTGATAGTATTATCAATCTTTTCCAGCTGCTGGATCAACTCTGGGGTCCATTGAGTGACTCGTTCATCCTTCCAGCACTTCTAGAATTCTAAAAGTCTATTCAACCACTCCTGGAGCTCAATTGAAAATTTCATAAAGAATATTTTTAGCTCTCTATAAGGATGTACCTATTTTTCCACCTTTCTGCCATTAAATTCTCACTGCGATTTTCTTTTACCGCGAATTCCTGGATCTACCTTTCGAACCAGTCTTCGATTTCCTTTCTTTCAGGCTTCCAATATTCTCTTGTCATTACTTGATCCTTTTCTCAGACTTCTTTAGGTCCTAGCAACGGAACCATTTGTTGGCTCGAGGGGTCCTAACCCAGGTTTGGTGTGCAAGGTTTTCCAACAAACCCTTATACTACTGGCCCTTTTGGCAGTGACCCGCTTGTGCAGGTCAAAGTCTCACCCGAAGTAGTATGGGTGGGTGGTGGAACCAGGTTTCTGCACCTTGAGAAAGGATGGGTAAGGCAAGAAGAGCTGCTCTAAGCCTTGTAATTCCAAAATTACCTTGCTTTGCGCAGGGTTAATTAAGTCTCTATTCGCATCCACGTGCGCTAGATCTATAATTATATGCTTTTATGACAGTAACACAAAATTACATAAAAATAATGGAATAGATCCAGATCTAGAAACACACTTACACAGATCTTCACAGCTTAAAGACAAAAAATTCACAATGCAGTAATTACCAATAATTCACGCAAGGGTACTCACAGATTCACTTCTCTATCAATCTTTCTTATTCATTCATTCATCAATTCTTCCTTACAATTCCATTCCCAACCTGTGCACACAGTAGTAGGGTCTACACATAGCTGGACTTGGATCTTTGTGCACACAGCCAACAGGAGTCCTTTCCCCAAAAACCCAATTAGATAACTTAACCCACAATTCGCATCAATAGCTCATCATTCTTATCCTTTACAATACAAAATGCTCCTCTATTTATAGTAATCTAGACTTTCCTATGGTCTGCAAATTGTGGTTTTAAAACCCCTGGTTTACCCTTTTACCCATTACAATGCTTTCAGGGTTTTTACCCACCCCAAAACCCCTGCACTAGACTAAATCTAATAAAAAATATTCAAAATGGACAAGTTTCGCAACTTGTAAGAGACCCCGTTCCAACAGTGACTGAGGCAAAACCAGAGCAGCCGAAGGCTATTTTTGATGAACCAAAACTCTATATTGACTATTTCAATCATTTTGGGAACCAATGGAATTAGTTTCAAAACATTTTGAGAACTTCTACGTCTCGAGAAGTTGATTTGAAGTTTTGGGTAGCCCCGGGCAAACCGTGGAGGATAGCCTATTTGGGGAATGCAGTGCTCAGTTTGAGAAATTTATCAGTTGGTATTTGATGTATGATGTGTATTGGATACAACAGGAGTGGTTTCAGTGATAGAAATATACTTTTGAGGGAGTTTGTGCCATTTAGAAGCTCAAAGTAGCTTAGTGCACTAACAAAAGGAATTGTGTCATCAAAAGCCTAAAGCTGTTTGCAGAATTTGGATAGCCATTAGAGAGATATTTATGGTATTTTAAGTCCTTTGGATTATTGTTGTATTCATTGGAATTAAGTATTTACTATGTAAAAAAACTTACCATAATCCCAAAGAGCTGAGTCATGATGACAAAGCTCAAAGGAGACGTAGCCCACGAGATTTTGGGTGAGCTCCTAGATTAAAATTGTTGTTGTGTTTGAATGATTATTTGCTGCATTATTTGTTGTCATACATGTTAAATTACAGCAAGAACAAATGAATTTAAGACACATAAACAGTAAAAATTCATACACCACTTTCAAGTAAAATATTCTGCAAAATTGTCAAGTAAAAGCTAGATCATTTTAATTTAAACTGAGTGGTAGGTTCTTGAAATACATACAAGTTATCCAGACCATTTTCATATCAGGCTGGTATCAAAGCATAGTTTCTTGCTTGACAGAGCACTTGGTTGCTTGATTGTATAGCTTGAAAGGTGTTTAAACAATGTAAAATATTGGTTGTTTTACTGTTTGCAAATTGATTATTGTTTGAGTTTGCTTGAGATTTGGGAATAGCTATTGATTAGCTAAGTCCTGGAGAAGAAGAAAAGGAAGAAAGGACTAAAGGAATCTTCATTACCCCAAGGGACCTCAAGGTCACTTTTGGAACAAACCCTCTTGACGATTGTTTGTTAAGAAGCTCTTGGAGTTTGTTTGTTGTTTGGCTGCTTGAATAAGAGTTTGGTCTTTACAACCATTTGGTTTAAAAAAGCTTTGTAATTTGTTTTGAAAAGATTTGAGAACTTTTTTGAAGTTAATTTTTTCATTGAAATCATAATAAAAACTTCTACAAGTGAAGTTTCCTCCTTCACAAGTTTCTTCGATGATTATATGAAGCATTACTTTATTATATTGAAGGACATGGTGCAGATTTTGTTTGAGGATAAGAGAGAAAGAAATGAAATTTGTGAACATTTCTTTTCCATGAAGGAAGAGAAGGAAGAAATTATTCAAATATTTCATGATATGGAGAGGAAACTCCATCAAGCCCAAGAGGTTTTGACCAAGAAAATGCATGAGGAAAAGGTAATCCATTCTAACTTGTCTTCAGTTTCTTCATTAGAAAGATGTGTTGGTTCTTTCGAAAAACATACGAGAGGTATCAGGTCCAAATTAATGATTAAAATGGGGTGGGAAGGAAAATTATTAGGCAAGCATTCGCAAGGCATGGTTGATCCCATTTTAGTTGAGGAACAAGTCAAGAATCTTGGTCTTGGTTATGTGCAATTTAATGGCAAAGACTCCAAAGCCATGAAGGCATGTGAGGCTATTTCAAAGAGAACTTTTATTGCAAGTTCTAACATGCGAATATGCCAAATTTGTTTCAAATATGATTTCCATTTCTTTAAGCCTTTGTTGCACAAGAAAATGGTAGACATGCAGCTTATGTCCAACATGCAAGTTTAGACAATTTTCAAGACAAGAATGATGATGTTAGTCTACAAACGAAAGTTGTAGCCTCTACTATTTCATCTCCTCAAGGAGGCAAAAAGGATGAACATTCAAAGTAGTACAAGAGGTATAAATATTCTCATGATCAATTTGATTTTGTTTCTACAGAGCATGATAATTTTACATGATTAAATGGAAGAAATATTTGCTGTACATATTGTGGTGGATTTAACCATGTTGTTTCGAGATGCTGGATGAGGAAGAAAGCATACAGGAAGAAGATGAGGCAAAGACAACTTTCAAAGAAGGTGCACAAGTTTTGCACATTTTGCCAAAATAAGGGACATGATGTCTCTCATTGTTGGAATTTTCATCCAACTAGTTGTCCAAAGCACATACAGCAAGAGGACAAAAATATTGGCACAAGTGGAATTGCGGATTCCATTATCGATGTGAAAATGGAAGATTCACATGAGGAAGAGTTGTAGTAGCAAAATTCGCCATGGAGGTGGCTTGGAAAGAAGTGGATGGACTTATTAACACAGTAAGAAATACTCCTTTGTACATATGCACATTTTGGTTGTATGCATGTATTTCTATTGAAAAGTTTGATGCAAGATTGCATATAAATTCGGTTCAGTTGAAGGAATTTCTTTGTTGTTGAAAAATTTCTCCATGGAGGTGTAAAATATGAGTATGATACTCACTTATATTGCAGCAATACATTTTAGTTCAGGTCTTTAGCCACCCACATGTTTTTGGGTTTATGTACTTGTTGGTACTTGAAAGGAAGAGTTGAAGGTGTACATGTGCATGGAAGTTGTATGTGTAAATAGCGAACTGTAAATAGGTTCATTGTACATTGATACATGCACATGTGTTTGTCAAGATGTATCATGTTTTTTATTGAATTTTGTTGATTGTGTCACACATGTTTGTTGACTTGTGTCGATTGTGTTGCACACTTTTTACATTAATTTTGTGTCAATTGTATACCACATTTTATGAAGACTTGTTGTTGATGTCACATGTTGCACGAATTATGTTTGAGCCACCTTGGATCATTGATCAAGGAAACAATGTTCAGATTCCTTCTGCAAATTTCTCACCAGAAATTTTCTAAGAGAGTGCAAGAAAGACAACTCTTGACATGAGCATAAGAATCGAGGAAGGGAAGTGTGAATTTCTTTCTAGTTGTGGTTCAAGGTCACTAGCCATGAAAGGAAAGTGTTTGGAGGCTGAAGAGAAGAGGGTGCAATATTCTTATTCATTATATAGATCAGTTTCAGTATTCCAGAGAGCTTTTGGGGTCCAAAAGCTTCTCATTTGGGAGGTGTGATCAGAACTGGATCATGGACCAGAATGATAGATCAAAATTCAAAGTTCTTGGAAGAGTTTCAAACCTGAACGACCGGAAAGGTATCATCACTGCGATTCTGGCACCATGAACAGTTCGAAAAACCAACATCATATGTGAAAGTTATGAAGGTTTGAAGTCTCCAGTAAACTCCAAAAAAGGAATGTTTGACTTGGTTTGACTTTTGACATTTTAGCAAGAAATTATATGATAAAAGTTATTTTTTTTAAAGGTTGGTGGAGGCCAATCATTGGTTGCCATGTGACCCCAGGCCTAATGGTTTTAAAAAAAAAGGGTCAAGGAAAAATTTTTGGTTATTGAAAAGTCGGGTCACTCTACACGCATTCGGTTCACCCTGCCCGCATTCAGGTCACCCTGCACACATTTGGGTCATAGTGTACATGTTTGGGTCAGGCACCTCTGCGTGCATTTGGGTCGCAGTGCACGCGTTTGGGTCACAGTGCACGCGTTCGGGTCAATGCACGTATCATTCGGGTCAATGCACGTATCATTCGGGTTGAAGCTTATCCACCAGTAGTTGATAGTTAGCGGCATTTCTACATGTGAACACAACCACTAACCAGCACATTAAATTTTATCGCCAAATTTGGAGAGGATTCTGCCAATTCAGGCATGTCCTCCATTTTAGTTGAGTTAACTAGAGTTCCTCCAATTTTGGAGGAGGATTTTGGGGGACACTAGGAAAAATTTTGTTTTTGCCATAACTCCCTCAATATTGAACCAAATTGGATGAAATTTTCATCAATTTTGGGTCAATTCAACCTCTTGAACACTTTGGGACAGGTTTCAGGTCCAATGGAGGTGATATCCAGAGCTTTTAACTTCATGGAATATGAAGGAGCCATCAGGGCCACCATGAGACCAAATCAGTTTGAGGCCTAGCCAGGGGAGTTAGAGTCCCTTTCCATAGTATCAATAGTCTAAATTGGATAATTCAAATGTTATAAATTTTATGAAATGGTTTTCAAAGCCTATAGAGAATGTTTGAAGGCCGAAAAGGTACAGTAAAGTTCCATGGGTCATTACTGCCAGCTTTTGCCAGCAGCAGTGCAGGGCTTAGATAGAGTTGTTTGAGACCATTTGCAGTGAACCAGTGGTAATTATTGACTGAAAAAATCATTCTAAATATATTTAAAAAGGTTTCATCAGGTTTTAAAGACTTTTATAGGTCGAAAAATCAGCAGAGAATCTTTCCTTGACCCTAGTGCCAGGGGTGCCGATAGGTGATTGAAGCGAAATCGGAGCAGCCGGAGACTATGTTTGATGAAAAAAAACTCTATATTGACTATTTCAGTCATTTTCAAACCAATGTAATTGGTTTTAGAACATTTTTAGAACTTCTACAGCTCTATAAGTTGATTTGAATTTTTGGGCAGCCCTGGGAAAACCATGGAGGATAGCCTATTTGGGGAATGCAGTAATCAACTTGAGAAATTTATCAGTCGGTAATTTATTTCTGATGTGTAATGGATACATAAAGAGTGTTTTTAGTGACAGAAACATAATTCTTATGGATTTTGGCCATTTAGAAGCTCATAGTAGCTTAGTGCAACGATAGAAGGAATCATGTCATCAAGAACCTAAAGTTGTTTGCAGAATTTGGATAGCCATTAGAGGGATATTTATGGTATTTTTAGTCCTTTGGATCATTGTTGTATTCATTTGAATTAAGTATTTACTTTGTAAAAAATCTTACCATAATCCCAAAGATTTGAGTCATGATGAAAAATCTCAAAGGAGACGTAGCCCACGAGATTTCTGGTGAAATCCTAGATTAAAATTGTTGTTGTGTTTGAATGATTATTTGATGCATTATGTTTTTGTAATACATGTTAAATTACAGCAAGAAAAAATGAAGTTAAGACACATAAACAGTAAAAATTCATACACCATTTTCAAGTAAAATATTCCGCAAAATTGTCAAGTAAAAGCTAGATCATTTTAATTTAAACTGAGAGGTAGGTTCTTGAAATACATATAAGTTATCCAGACCATTTTCAGATCACCAGTTGTAAAAGGGTTTATGTGTCAAGGTTTAGTGTCTTTTATGAGAAATTTCTTAAGTAAATTATTTGTTTTTTTTCCAAAGGAAAAATTCGTAATTCTTCATTATAAATAAGAAAAATTACATGTTGCATTTTCAACATATCATCTATGCAAGGATCAGGTAAGTTCATGTTCTCCTGAGAGGCAAAATTCCAACATCATAAATACCTAGTAAAATCATCTGAACACAAGATAAATATGTACAATAAAAAAAATAGAAATATAATAGTTGTCAATAAATAACGAAAAGAAAAAATTGTGCAGTCCATTCTAGACTGCCCCCAGTGTTGCCATGTATTCAATGTAAGGTCAATTAAATATTGGTACACCTGAGGACCATCATGTACCGATATGTGGCATCTACCCCATTCTAGATGTGAGGCTTTTTTGGATAATTGGTCAGCCATATGATTCCTTTGCTTGTAAATATGAGTGACGGATATAAATTCAAAATAATATTTATATAAAAATACCTCATCCGGTAATGCTATAATAATGTGTGTGTGACATTAAGCCTTTAAATTGAACCAATTTATTATGACCTGTGAATCACAAAATATCTGAATCCTATTGCAACCTTGTTCATGAGAAAAGAGAAGGAGAAGTCTTAGGCTATTGAGTTCTGCATAGTTGTTGGTACTCGGACCAAGTCCCATATTTAGGTGAAAAAAATGTGTATAAAAAAGGTGAAGAACTGCACCACCACCGCATCCAGTCACATTGGATGCCCCGTGGAAATAATTCCACAGAGAAGATCGGTCAATTATTTCCAGGATGATGGGTCTGTTGTGGGTTGGAGGCTCTTCATTTGGAATTAGATGATAAATGGTGGATGTATTTCTATTGATACCATCCCAATCTGTGATTTTACCTAGGAAGATGGCATGGTTTCTGACAAGCCAGGTACCCCATGCAATGATGAGTGGAAGGTTCTGATCCTTATTTCGACTAGACTCCTTCCACCAAGTGTTCCAAGCCGAACATGCCGAAGTGTTGTTCCAATTAAGGGTGAAACCCAAAATTATGTTCGTGATGCGCTAGAGATGTTTGCTAGCTGGACAGTCCAGGAAGAGACGATTCACATCCTCATCATGTTCAAGACATATAAATCATCTGAAAGGGCCATAAATCTCACTCTTGGTGAGGTTGTCCTCTGTGGGAGTGCAGTTGGAGAGAATGCAGTACCTAAAAAATCTAGCTTTAGGTGGTGCCTTCAATTTCGATAAATGTTTCCACCACCATTGTTTTGATTGGGGCTCTAGAGTGTCATAGAGAGTAGATTACCAAACCTTTTGAGTGTAATTTTTTCTGGGGGAAATTACCCATAAATTTTCATCGTCTTGTTCATATAATCGGATGTGAGTGGCTCTAAGCGATCTAATAAATATATTCCATATCATCCACCAATGCTCAGGGATGGCCAGTGCTTGAGAAGAAAATCATGCCTAAGAGGCCCAAGTAGTGTTAAGTGGATCCACTATCTGTGAAACAAATTGATGAACCATCCTGGCCAGATGTTGCCTAATGCCCAATGGCAGTTTGAATTCTTGTCCATAGCCCAACCAAGCGTCCTCTCCAATTATTACCTTTTCACCCGATCCAATACGCCAGGCCAAGCATTTTTTAATAATATGGATGGATCTAGTGATGGCCTTCCAAATAATAGAAGAGACTGAAAGGAGTTGAATGCATCCTATGATACAATATATGGTGGTAGAGGGTGCTATATATTTAGAGTAAGTGACTTCTTGCCACAGACTGTGTCTTACCATGAGATGCCAACCCATCTTGGCAGCCAGTGAAGCTGTGAAATAGTTGCGGTCCTTTAGCCCCCATCCCCCCAACCTTTAGGTTTTGCAATATTATTCCAAGAAATCCATGCATAGGCATGACCATCCTCATTACCTCTCCAAAGAAGTTCCCTACATATTTGTTGTATTATACCGATCACACCTTTAGGGATCCATGCAAGTGCCATCTAGTAAACTAGAATGGATTCTAGGACAGGTTTAATAAGCACCAACCTTCTAGCCCTGGAGAGCCATATTTGTTTCTAGATGTTAATCATGCATTCAAATTTTCCAATAAGCCATTTCCAGTCCTTTATGTGGTAATCATTTAGTTTAAGGAGGAAACCAATATATTTTCAGCCTTCTTCCAAAAACTTGCACTCAAAATGGAAGAGGCCCATAGCACGTATGCATTCAAAATCCAAACAGCGCACCATCATGATGGTGGATTCTCTATGTTTGGGGTCCATTCTAGTTGTTTTACTGAAAAGGTTGACTAGATTCAAAAAAAAAAAAATTTCGTGACAGGAATCGTCAAGAAATATAATAACATCATCAACAAACAATAAATGATTCAGTTGTGAAAAGTCACTAATTTTGATTCCATGAATGGAACCATCATATTTAGCTTAAGACATAAGTGAAGATAGGCCTTCCATAATCAATAGGAAAATCGGTGGGGATAGTGTGCTGCCTTGCTTGAATCCCCTACCTACATGAAAAAAATCAGTGGAAACACCATTTATAAGAATACTAAATGAGTCATTAGTAATACATCCCATAATCCAATTTGTAAAGGCATGTGGGAAACCGATATGAACGAGGATGAGTTGTAGATAATTCAAATTGGCACAATCAAATTATTTTTCAAAGTCAATTTTGAGGATGGTGCTTTTAATATTCTTGAGTTTGATAGAATGTAAGGCCTCCTACGTAATGCCAATCGCTTGATGAATTTGCTTATGGTTAAGAAAAGAATTTTTTTCTTTCGAAATATGTTGTGAGAGAATGGGATTAATATGGTTAGCAATGATCATAGAGATGATTTTATACATGCAATTACAGAGAGAGATTGGCCAATAATCATGTAAATATAGGGGTTTATCGATTTTTGCAATGAGAGTGATGAAGGTGGCATTGAATCCATCATAAACTTGTCTAGCGGTCCTGCTGTCATCAATGACCTATAATAGATCCTTACTGATGAGTTAAAAAAAAGTCAGGTTGAATTCAATAAGCCAACGATTAGGTCCCAGGATTTTTTCCTTCTTAAACCATTTTAAAACCCCTTCCGCTTCCCCCAAGAAGACCCTAGTGTTCAAATCCTCCAATTTCTCCTCCTCCATAAATTTGTGAAAGGAATAGGTGATCTGCATTTTTTCTATAATGTTTTAATTCTCGGGTGCCCTATATTGGCTGGTGAGGTGATTAATGCCCATGTCGGCTAGCTGGGTGCGAGTGTGAGCCACTCTGCCATTTTGATCATTTAGTTCCCAGATAGTGTTGGTAATCCTTCTACCCTTAGCACATTGTTGGGAGAATTTTGTGTTATAGTCCCCTGCTTGCAACCAGATAGCCCTAATTTTGAGGTTCCATTCCTCCTCCTATTTCCTAAGTATATTAGCTTTATCCAATTCCAGAGCAATAAGTCTGTCCTTAGTTTTTATTGATCTGAATCCGAGGAATTCCAGCCTAGTCAAATTCCCAATCTCCTCTTAAATGTCACTAAGGACTCTTTCTCTTTAGATTTCTTTCTTCTAGCCCAACTTATGGCGAGAGTATTTAATCAGGAAATATTATTATAGAGGACCCTAGCATGCACCTCATCAGGGAATTGAACACTGTGCTTCCATTCCTTCTTGACTAAGGAGTGGAACTTGGGCTCCTCAAGCCACACATAATTGAACTTGAAAGGGGACTGGAGCTTTTTCAGGCCCATGAGGAATTCAAGATAAATAGGGGAGTGATACAAGGATCCCCATACACTGACCCATTTCCTGGCCTTGTAAAATTTCTCCGCCAATGCGGATTTGATTAGAAATTGATCAAGTCTTCTGGCTAGAGTAGCATCACCCATCCTTCTATTCCTCCAAGTAGGGAGCTTCGTTGGAATTTACAGGTCCAGGAGATCAGCCTCATCGATGAGCTTCTCAAATTATTCATATAATGAGTCTAACGAGGCCCCTGGCCCCCAATATTTAGAAGTAACAATAGAAAAATTTAGGTCCCCGCCCAGAATGATTTTGTCCCACTGCATAATAGAACTATGAATCCAATCATCCCAGAAAGCCTCTCTATGATGACAGGGGCCATAAACATTGATTCGAGTGATCATGAGATTGGATTCATGAGTGGTGATGTCTACACCAAGAATGACATCCCGACCCCACCATCTATGAACCAAAATGGACCTGTTATTGAGACCAATGGCACAACCACTTGATCGACCCCTAACATCAATCGTATGAAAAGTCCAATTAGGGAGTAGAGATGATAGAGTATTTGAAACATATAATCCTTCATCGAGAGTTTCCTGAAGGAAGAGCGAATCTACTTGTATACAGTCCAGTAGACACTTGGGAGCCAGTTTTTTGTTTGGGTTGGCCAAGCCACGAAAGTTAAGGGAGAGGCAAATCATGAGTCACTGCAACCCCATGTGTTTTGTGCTTTAAGAACCCGATCAATGGAATATTGAATATCGGCCGCAACCTCCAAGCTAGCATTTATGATGGCTTTAGTGATGGAATATGGATGCCCTCTCGATGCTTTTGGGAGAGACCCCCCCAGTGTCCTCCGCGAGGCCTAAGTTGGGAGGGTACAAAGTTCGGGAGGATGATCTAAGGTTGCAATGGTGACCCACCGAATGGCTATAAGATTCATGAATCAAGTGGAAATTTGAGTCACCAGCAATGTTTAAAGGATTGGGACGAGAAACAGAAGGAGGGGCAGTTGCAATAGGACAACCAAGGGGATCCAGATTACATATGTTTAAATTTATAGCATGGGATGCATAAGACAGTGAGAGGGTAGAAGATAATATCAAAAAATTAACATTTGAAAGGGGGGAAGCATAATTGTTACCCGGATTAAGTGTCGATGGCTCCAATGGAGAATGAACTACTCTCATATGTGCTTGCAAGCACGTATTGGGGATCGATGGCTCACCAACGGAGCTATCAGGACCACGACCCACACATTGCGGTTCCTCATGTCGCTTCTTCGCGCCCCCGTATTTCGTCTGAGTTGCAATATGAACCAGTGTTTTTGAGGGAGCCGCAACTGCCATGATGAAGGGGCACTCCTTGTACAGGTGCCCAACCTCATGACACCTCCTGCATCTGAAGGGTACCCCCTTGTAATCGAGAATTTGCAGCCACACCATGTTATTGAAATGAAGGTTGTAGGGTGCAATAAGACCATCTCTAGTGTCCATATAGACAAATATTCATGCCACATAGATGTTCCCAGTATCAAGATAGGATCGTTCATGGTCCAGGTAAATCCCCAAATCTTCCCCAATAAAAACAAAAATCGGCTTCATTCCAAAAATGTAGAGGGATTCCCAGAAGTCTGACCCAAATTGGTCCTGCCCCGACATTCTCCTTGTTTAGATAGAAGAGTCACATGCATCTCTTCAGTAAAACTAGATTCATCTCAATGTGCCAATATTTTGTGAGGACCCATTCCACCATGTCATGCCAAGGAAAAATGAGGGAAAGCCATCCTCTTCTCATAGTGAGAACCCCCGGAAGCTGTGCCAGTGAATTGACCCAAATTTCAGCAGTCCAAATTTGAGTCTGGAATATATGTAACTCCTACCGCAGACTTTGTCTACTAGTACTATCTGAGTGGCGTGCTCCATCTCCTCCATACTCACAACTTGAACAAAAATAAGTTCCTTCTTAGCCCTCCTCCTAGTGCACAGCTACTCTTTCTTGCCATAGCCAGGAATCCTTATCTGAACTACCCCATCCAATTCTAGTGCCTCATCAGATTCAGAGGTCCTGTGTTCTTCCTGCGATGGTGCAGAATTTTGGATGCCCTCAAAGCAACCTCATGCCACGACAGAGACATGCACCTCGTGTTCAACCTGATGAATAAAAGGCAACTCCCCCAAGTTGATTTTCAAATGTTCAAATCTAAGCGTATCAACTTGAGTGTGAGAACAACTCCCATGAGCCAACCCCTTGCCAAAGGATTCCAAAGTTTCTAGAGACTCATGTGCCTATTGTTCCCATAACCTTAAGATGGAAGGTGAAGGAATAGAATACATCGGGGAAGCCAAGGGTTGGAATAAGGGCTCCGAGAGCATGGCTGAATTAATCATAGGCGGCTCCACCAACGGGAAAGGTGGTATGGCTACTTCCCTAATGCCCATGTCCTCCATGTCCCCATCCTCCATTTTCAACCCTTCCACCCGACCAACTTCCCTAGGGTGAGAATGGCGCAAAAAAATCTGAGTATGTTCCATAGGGTTGGTTGAGTAGTCCACCTCATCGTCTGTCATTATTGCAAGTCCAGATAAACACTCGTTGTTGATGGTAATATCAATGCTCGCAACTTTCCCTGCTATGAGGATAGTGAGTAACCGACGGATGTGCAGACTGGAGAGAACAGAAACCAGAGAGGAAATTAGGGATTCCTCTATCAACTGGTCAGGGCAAGAAGGAATATGACAACTGGGAGAGCCGCAAATGTCCAAGAGAAAAACGATGTTGGACCCCCACCCCCACAAGAATAGGAATGAGTTTTCAGTGAGAGGTAAGGCAATAGGGAACACGAAAGGAGTCACAGACCCATAGGGAATATAATTATCACAGTAAAAAACCTCAGACTAGTGAAAAATGGGGAAAACAATGAATAAAAAAAACTATGAGCAGGTGGAAAATCCAAGCCCCTAGCTCCATTAGTGTTAGAGATGAAACATATTAGGAGCTAGTCCCCCAAATCGAGCCCCATCCATAGCAGATTCAGTCGTCACCCACCATGATTGAGGTATCAATCAACAGCCGTCATATCTAGGGTTCCTCACCTCGGCCTGATGCATAGTTCCCTCAATTATTAAGTAAATTAGTTGTTAAAAACACATGAAAAACAAATAAATTGCAGAGAAATAACACACAACAAACACATTACACAATAGTTGATAATGGAGTTCACCCCTCTTGGGCTACATCTCCATGGACCCGCTTCAACTAGCTAGGCCCTCTTGGGATTAATGGTTAACTATTTGATTACATGAACCTATAGTGCTCAAATGGATTTGAAACCTTCTTCATTGGCTTCAAAAGACACGAAACCTCAAAATAAACTCTTCAATATCTGAAAATTATCTTCAGTTGATCTAGGTATGACCTCCTCTCCTGGTGGCCCTAGGCTTCTTTAATATTCAAAGTGGAAAAAAAACATTTAGAAGTGCTCCAATGCCTTTGAAAACTATTCCATCATGATCAGAACATAAATCATCTAGGAATGACTCTTCTTGCACCAAAATTGGTCGAAATTAGCAAAAGTTATGCTTCCTTCAATTTTCCCTAGGAAAACTCCAACAAAACAAGAGTAACTCTAGTTAAGTATGCTAAATATGGACATTGCGCCAAAATTAGGAGAACCGCCAAAATCTCTGCCGAATTAAGCTCCATTTAATTAAGTGATAAACTTTGTGTTAAGTGTGGTAAGTGGAATATTAGCGCATTAAGCACAATTAGAAAAAAATACTGTTTGAATTTCGAATTAACGCTAATTGAAGTTTAAGCTTAATTAAACCTTGGTTAAAAAATTTAATCTCGCACCATTAAACATTAGCACTCCACCTGTTCATAGTGTAAGTTCATGTGGGGAGGGTGCTAGCCCCCTCCATTTCCCCGTTGGTCATACCATATGACAATAAATAAAATTCGCGGCCCACTATACTTAAGAACTGCATTGGTGGTATGTTGGTAAGGTTGGCGCTTGGTGTGGGGGAGGTCACAGGGTCGAGCCCCAACCTCCTCCCAACCTGTGTGTTAAATGTTTCTCCAAAATACATAAATATAAACATTTGATATAATATAAATTCGACCCAACTTTTATAAATTCGAATTTGGCATATAATTTCGAACTTTGTAATATGTGGAAATTTCGACCATAGTATAACTTCCCACCAAATAATATATGAATTCAACCATAAAATATGTATACCACCATTAATATTTTCATATCCAACATTTGACCTTGGTCCACTAGAGGGGGCATGTGGCGGTCCCTGGCTGCACCATGTGTCATCCTATGGTTCGATTGTTCCCAACATCAAAAAAAAAAAAAAATTGACCTTAAGAGACAACACATAAAAAAAATTCACCTTCCAAACTATCCAGAAAATCTTGCAGTGACACTTGTCACAATGTCATTGGGCGAAATGCAGGAAAACCAAAATTTTTGGCATTTGATCCTATTGACCCTCTTTTTTCAATTCGCCAATTTGACATCGTGATCAACGGGCTCTAACTTTCTCATACTGAGTTTGTTTTGAGTGAAACGAATTGCATAAGCTTCTTGGCGATTGGCTCGATCTGGTCATTCTAGTTTGGTTCGATTCTTAGTACTTTTAATTTTTGGAAAATTTCTACCCATAATCCAGATTCCGATCTATTCCTCTTGAACCTTCTGTAATAACCTACTAGTCCCACGAATGATATTGCCTCATCCACATTCCTAGGAGCTACACAATCCATGATAGCCCTTATTTTTTCTCATTCCACTATTATGTCATCCTTGGAAACCACATGTCCCAAGTAATGTACCTTTTTCTAAAAGAAACTCCATTTTTTGAGCTTAGTATACAACTGATGCTATCTTAGAAATCTCAATATGGTTGCTAAGTGTTCAACATGTTCTCATTATTTTTAGAATATATCAATATGTGATAAAAAAATACGATAAAAAACTTGTCCAAATAAAGAAGCAACACACTATTCATCAAGCACATAAAATTTAGCTATAGAATTAGTCAAACCGAAAGGAAATACAAAAAACTCATAATGTCCATACTTGGTCCTAAAATATATCTTGTAAATGTCATTTTCATTGATGTGTACCCAATCGTATCTTGATCTCACATCATTCTTCGATAACATTACTGCTCCATTCAATTGA